>JAIUSX010000129.1:600000-942500 GCA_026573805.1 Hesperophylax magnus | reverse complement strand
CGACCTTCAATAGTACAGAACGATGCATGCCCCGACCGACGAAGAAAGAATATGCACATACAAACACTGACAAGTTTCCTTGCGAGTTGAACCCGAGGTCTTAAATCGCTATTTTTAGTGAACAAAGAATTATACCATATTTTTATTAGTCATGTGCCCCGTCTCAAGATATGTATTTTTAAATGTTTGTGGAAATATGTAGGTACTTGGGTACCTGCTTAGCATTGCGCGACTAAAGACAAAGTCAAAGATTCCTAAATAGACACTAGTTGCTTCGTCATACACACTTCGTTCACCCCTTTCAAACAGACATGAGAGACTTGATCTTTTATTCTGGAATACTTTCAGATTACTCAATTTCGCGCCCAATCCCACCTTTTTCATTATTCGACGCCTGGATAAAATCCCGATGCATTTTCCACTCTACTACTAATCGTTATCTGTAAATTTATCAATAATGTACATATTTGTACACGCCTGTTCAACTTTGGTGTAGTAAAGCCGGTCTTTAAGACCGGGTTTAAGACCGTTTTAACCAAACAAACTCCATGGTAATAAGACAAGTTTTTCGCTGTTCTCACCTTACGCTCCGCGTAATATTGATATATTAGTAAAGCTGATTAACAACAAATAAATGGGTATGCATTTCTCCAGATTGGAAACAACGCAATAATACTGTTGCGAAAAGTTTTGTGGGAAAGAATGGATAAAATAAATAGAATGACAAAAATAAAACATAATATTTTCTAATAAAAATACGCACTTAATATTTATAAAACGGTCTGTGATAAAGGATTTCGTGACAAATAAATAAATGTTCCAGATGGTTGATTTTATATACAAGTATATTAACTTTTTTTAGTTTTCTTTCACTACCGTCTGAGAGCAAGAAATCTAGAATTGGAATTTCCACTTGGAGGGATCGGCTAAGTTATTGCAGAACCTACGGATTAATTCCAAGCAAGTTATTTTTGTTTAATGGGTCGTTGATTCGATAAGTCATTAATCTTAACTGGATTGACTTTATGGTTTTATTTGTTGCCTACTGCATGTTATTGTTGAAACAGAAAACTGTGGAAAGGGTGATATTATTGACATACATAAGGATTTGGAAAATTAATAAGAAACACTGGCAACAACATAATATGTAATTATCTTATTATACTTTATGTAATATGAAATAAGATTAAGGTTGACATTCACTTCAAATTCAATATTAATAAAAACTCAGCATTTTTCTGTGTATTTTTTAAATCAAATATTCTAAATAAATTTCACAAAATAATACATTTAAACAAAAAATAAAATGTGATACTAAAAATGGTTGTTGTCAACATTCGTTACGAGATGGTACCAAAATAAAAATATTTAATATATATTTTATATATATAACACTCCCGAGGTGATAACTCACAAAAGCGGTGCTATGAAAATTGTCCAATTATTATTATTTTTATTAACACCGCGTTATTTTAATTAATTCAATATAACTTCTAAAGAAACATGGAATGCGCTGACAATAATCTAAGCTATTGACAACCACCCACACAAAAAAATCTAGTTTTTAATTTAATATAAAATTTCTAGTTTTTTCATGGCTTCATGGTACACCCCAAAACATTTAAAAACTTTAAAATCATCGTGAGAGTGTAAAGGCAATTTTCGATAAGTTCTGATAAAAATAACGAAGTCCAAGGTTAAAGCAAACAGTACAGAGCGATTTTTTGTATATTATGCTAAGTTTGCAAAAACGTTTTGAACGATCACTTTCCATAATGTGCCAAATTTATAGAACCTAAAAATATGGCAGAAATAGTGAAATACAGGTGAATTCATTTGCTTTAAAAGGCAGCAAGCAGTTTCATATGTTTCAAAATAAATATATTCAAATATATAATATGGTAAAAGTATGTATATGATAGTATGATACCAATCGCTAGGGTGGTTAATACATGACTATAGTGAAGCTGGCTTGCAAGTTTATCTTTGTTAACGAATTGAACGAAGAATTATCGAAGTGAACGAATATATCAATATTACAAATATTTTATATACCTACGAAATACAAGACTTAAGGAACATTAGTTTCTGACCTTGGCGTAAATAGTTCCCAAATAATGAACACACGCATACATACAAAGCTCATAATATGTATGTAATCACTACTTCATTAGAAAGTTAGTTTGAATAATAAAGTCCACAGTATTCCGAAATGATGACAAGAACTGGTTCTCAGTTCTCGGACCGATTTACTTCGGTCAGACTAGTTAGCTTCTGACTCGCTAAACCTCTCGCGATCTAAAACCTTTGTTAACTCTACAATAACCTAAAATAACTTCCAAATCTTAACGACGTAAGTGAAGAAGCCATGCACAAAAATATGCGACGCTCGGCCCTAATGTATTGGACAAAGTTATGGTAGAATTTGCCCTAGCAAATCTCTAAAATAAGGTGGGCATCTTAACGAAAAGTGATGAAGTCGTGTAAAAACAATACTGGGCGCGCGGCCCGGCGCAATGGACGGACCTACGGTCGAATTTTCCCTAGCATGACTAGAACGGTTTAATGGGGAACGACTTACTAAAATCTCAGATGTTTCTAGAGGGATCCTCGGGAATTTACTAACTCATCGCCTATAATTCAGAAATATCGTCAAAAAGTCCGTTTTATTTTATTTTGCGAAGTTCAAGCACAAATATTTAAGCGTTCTACGATAATTTTCTAAGGAACTTAATTTGCCACATTATACAATAAACCCGTAACCGAAGAGGGTTCGTAAGTAGGACATTTTGGATTTTAAAGCAGTTTTTATAGGCATGACGCTTTATTTTTTGGCCCATAAAAAGATTTATAAAAATGCTCTATTATTTCATGTGTTGTACTCGCAGTATTTCATTAAAGGATCTAAAATATTTCTAAGCAATCAAATTGTCAAATCATAGTGCTTCGCCTTAATACCTGATTGGGTTATATTATTATATAATGTGTGGACGTTATATACGTAAGTTTGTAGTTGTATGGATGGTCTAAATGCAGATGGATTTCGTAGCTTTAAAGTTATCAGTTGGTGGGGACTTGTGAACTCAATTGTGTTGTGTAAATGGGAACTGGTTTAATACACGGAGCTATTGCAGAAGAGTGACAACTGAACCAGTTCACAGCAACGCTGCACAACGTGACGCCGAGTGACATTTGTAGTTGGAGAACCTCAGTATCCCCATGTATGCTTAGCTACCATCAACTGTTTCTCATCGACCATTCAATGTTTAATACATACAGAGTGTTACAGGAAGTACTACAGGAAGACCCGTGAAAAATCACGGGATAATATAATTGTAGGATTTGTGAGGTTAAAAAAATAATTAAAAAAAACATACACATAGGATTTTGAAAAGACGAAACAGTTAACTTGAAAAATTACGACAATGGTAAAACTATTCGATCAAAAAATGTAGAATGAAAAGGATATCCATTCAAATAATATGCACAAGAACGGGCCACTAAAGTATGTTCAGCGAAACCACGCGCGTTGTATCGTCAGTCTATTAATTCATCTAATCATCTGTCAAACATCTGAACCAAAGAAAAACACTTTTCGAATTAATTCATCAAATAATTTTGTTACCTGGTAACGGTCGTCTGACATGATTAGTAGTTTTTTAATAAAAGTGCAATGAACTTGAATAATGTTAGGCATTACGTAGGAATATTTCACATTATTACCAACTTACACATGCACCAACAACTAGAATTGGCATTTTTAATTAAGTGCACAAAGTGTGTAATTTTTATTTACATTATTTTTATTACATTATTATTATTTTTAACTCTATTACACCGAATCTGTCTAAAAATTTTACCGCCGGACATCGTCGTAAAACGATGAGAAAATCTTAAGCAAAACCGACAAAAATAGTACTAAACAAATAGTAAGTATTCTCGATAAACCACACTAAACACACAGAATATAGCGATGCGGTAAACAGCGGCTTAGAACAATACACCGCATGCGTCAGAACAACAGATAGATGATAATGTAAAAGCACAAGAACAACCAACACAACCACAACTCTACCCCATAAAGCCAATGGCAACATTGCGTGGAGGGTAAGTTTCTATTATCTCAATAATCACAGACTATGAGAGCTACGGCTCATATCTGAACGCAAACACTACATTATTAAAGTTTTATATTTTATGTACAATATTAAGACTGTTTACTTTCCTGATTAAGACGAGACAATACCCTAAAATAAAGCCAGAATTTTAACAACGTAAGTGAAGGCCTCGATGTATTGGACAGACCTGCAGTTGAATCTGCGCTATCAAATCTCTAAAATAAAGTGGGAATCGTAATAACACAAGTCGCATAAAATTCCGGCGAGCATGGGAATCTTAAAGACATATGTGATGAAGTCGTGTAAAACAATATTCGGCGCGAGGCCAGGCGTAATGGACGGGACCTACGGTCGACTTTGCTCTAGCAGGCGTAGAAAATCGATCTTTCCGTGGGATTTATTTTAATTATTTCTGATGAACTCATTACTAAATTCTCAAATATTTATAGAGGGATTACTAATTCAAATTCTAGAAAAATATATTTGGTGCTTACCGCAAATTTTATAGCTGAAAAACGTTTTATAAAATTTTCAAACCATTTTGCATAAAATATTTTAATAATAATAATATTTGGATGATGTTTATAGCGCCGTTTTTGTGCATCACCCAAGGGCGCTATATGGTGCGGCCCTGTTTTTATTAATCTTAAATATAAATAACTTACATACAGAGGGATCTCTCTATAAAAAATTGAGATTTTAGTAATACGTTCGTCAGAAATAATTAAAATGTGAGCGTCAGCAAACCCACATTATTAGAGTCTGATGTCGCCTTAATAGGTTTATGAGTGCTGTAAGAGAGCTTATGAGTGTCAATATTATTCTGGTCAGCGTCGAATTGAGCGTAGGCCAATGGGACTTGTTGATAAACAGTAAGCATTGTAAATCACAAATTTGTATTACGTTTGAGAACCATTTTAAGAATCCGCAATTGAGTGTGCGCCAATACCCAAATAATAATGTAGACAGTGAATAGCACGAAGCAAAGAAAAATGTTTCATTTGCTTGGGACTAATAGGGTAATTAGGTTAATGCGTAAGATTTATTGTGAAAAGTTTTTATAAATTCAATACATCTATTGTCAAATTTCTTCTAAGACTTAAAATTAAAAAAAATGGTTTGACTGAGGACTGGACCTTCCTAACCAGTAACTGGAATAAGTCTGACATTTATTGAATTAACTGCTAAATTTCATAGAAAATTATATAAACCAAAAAAAAGAAAATGCATTGTCATCAACAGCGAGTCTCAGCTCGATCGAACTTAATAATTAATTGGTTGTTTTCCGCTTGAAAGATTTGCTTTAATTTATTACCGAATACCAAAGATAAATTCATATAAATCCTTATTTTTTTTTAAAGTTAGTCTTCTCTACTCTTCTCTAGTGTAACGTAATTATTTATTTTGTATCCAATACTCAAAGTTTGATGAGAATAAATTTAATTAAAAATATAAAAATAATATTAAATTTTGTTAGTGGATTGATGCCCTTACTTTTGATTTGATTCTATCACCTGAGAGATAATAGCGGCGCAAGTCAAAAAAATTATTGGTGAGGCACAACTCATTCCAAGCCATTATCATCAGTCGTATCAAAATTTAAGGGTTTTCATTATTGCTTATACGATAGAGCTACAGCTGGCTACTTGATTAAAATTACTGTGTATCCTATTTTGTAAGACGCAGAAATAATACCTATTCAAACATAATAATGATGAGTTTCAAAATTAAAATTATTTTATTCAAACAAAATTATGAATGATTCGTAATATTGCTTTGGGGTATAAATATATTTTTTTAAAAGAGTTCAGCGATAATAATGGCACTTAACCGACTTTTTTCATAAATACCTTAAAATTAGAGATTTCAAAAACTCAGGTACGCAATTATATTATATTGCATAACAGTTTCCCAAATTTCGTAAAAAATGACATTATTGATGTTGTTGTGGCTGCATACGATTCATTATTATTTTTTCGAAAATTCGATTTTTTGTATGAAGATTTTCAGGAAATTTCATTTTGGCTTAATTTGGCAAAATCTTCATACAAAAAATCGAATTTACGAAAATAAATAAAAAATCGTTTTCAGCTACAACAATTTCAATAATGCCATTTTTTGTAATATTGGCACTCTAGTATAACCAAAAGTCACGAGCCGCAAATAATAAACAAGCAATAAATAAATATGTAATTGTGAAGAATGAGGATCTGATGGGAAGTGTGCTCGGGGGTCAGGAAGCATGTCGCCACGCCACTGAACAAACGAATGCATTTTTATATCGGCCGTAGGCACAAAAAACTTATTCAAGGACAGAGGCCGGTTTATAAAGTCACAAAGGCGTATTTCGCGATATGAATGACCTATAAAATCTTATTCGATTTGCCCGCCTTGATTTATTAGCTAAATTTATTGATTTTGAAATAAATTAGACCGTCATAAAAGTCGTAATAATGGTTGGGCGAAACCTGAAAAATGGATTTTAAAATTACCACTCATGTTTAGAAATATTCAAGCGAAATAAAAATATTTCACGTGAGCACATAACGCCAGAAAAACTATATATATGTACTAGTAACGCGGTATTAGACGGCTACACAAAAACTATATACAAGTACTAGTAACGCGGTATTAGACGGCTACACAAAAACTATATACAAGTACTAGTAACGAGGTATTAGACGGCTACACAAAAACTATATACAAGTACTAGTAACGCGGTATTAGACGGCTACACAAAAGCTATATACAAGTAGTAGTAACGAGGTATTAGACGGCTACACAAAAACTATATACAAGTACTAGTAAAGCGGTATTAGACGGCTACACAAAAACTATATACAAGTACTAGTAACGCGGTATTAGACGGCTACACAAAAACTATATACAAGTACCTACTAGTAACGAGGTATTAGATGGCTACACAAAAACTATATACAAGTACTAGTAACGCGGTATTAGACGGCTACACAAAAACTATATACAAGTACTAGTAATGCGGTATTAGACGGCTACACAAAAATCTATATACAAATACTAGTAACGCGGTATTAGACGGCTACACAAAAACTAAAAGTGGAAAACCACATTAAGAGAATAATAAGAGGATAATCAGAGGATGATGGACACCAAAGCTTTCCGAAACGTTGGCTAAAGCAGGAGGAAGCGCAATACGCCAAATTAACCCAAAAAAATGATCACGATAATACTTTTGGTCATTGAAGGATAAAAATGAGTATTGCTTATTTATTAAGAATCTCTCAAAATTATTGGTAATCTGGTGTAAACGGGATTCCAGGCCGTTTCCTGATAAATTTTTAGTAAATTCTTATTAATATCGGAAAACGTGTTCATGCACTGCGTTTGTCTTTGTACTCTATTTGTCTACATTAATTAATATATATATCCTAGCTGAGGTGTACCCGGCGTTGCTCGGAAACTTTTCTCTCTTTTCTATAAATATAATATGCATGTGTTATATGCATAAACCGAATACATAAGATAGTGAAAACCCTATTGAAATCCGTTGCGAATAACTAAGCGCACAGACGCGGAAAGCGACTTTGTTTTATAATATTTATAAATTATAGTCTATGAAAATGAACGAATGCCACGAGTATGTTGTTATTATAGATATTAACACATCGATGACCGATGCAAAAGCTGTCAGAGAAATTTAAATCTGGAGCATTCGAGTTGATGTCGAACATCCCGATTGCGTAAGTGCGTGATAAAAATTATTCACGACGAACGTTCCACACTATCCAATAATTTCCTGTGTAATTTGTGTGAATACTAAATCATTGTGGGCTAGACAACGTCATTGGATTGATGACAGACGAAATGCTGACCCATATTAATATTAATAACACGTCTCACGCCACCCACTTTAATTGTCATATGGAACAATATGTATGAAGAGTTCATAAAAATGTATGTAAATTATTTACATTACATTGTTTCATGACCACCTCACTACGAGAACCTGTGCTGAGGTATTCACACACTGACAAAAATTAATACAATAACAGATTCACACCACGAGTATTGATGATTTATTAAAATCCGGTTAAAAACGGGATTGCTGGCTTTTTATTATTAAACTTTTAATACATTCCTAATATATCGGAACACGTGTTCAAGCACCTGCATTTGTCCTAATAATATACAATGACGAAATGCGAAAATATTAGTACTTTTATGAACACGTGTTCCGACATGATGATAACACATTCATTCATCAATTCATTCTTCAGAGGCATGCAATTCCGTTTTTGACAAATTGCGAATAATTTGCAGAGATTCTTAATGAATTAGCAAAACTCTTTTTTCACCGTGTAATGAGTAAGATTAAGAAAGGGACGCTTAGAATCCATGTAGAGCAAATGAACGAAGAAACGACAGTAAGGAAAATATGTGACACCAATATGAATGGTAGAAAAATTCAGTGACACCCGAGAAAGACATGGCACAATCAAGTGACAGTGTATTTTATATCAGTCAGTTTTCTCCGTGCATGTTTTTCATATAGTGTTGTGGTAAATTAATATAAATAAATATAATTAACGGTTCCTAAAAGGGATTGCTAGGAGGCTAGGATTAGAAAAGGGCAATTACTCGTATTATGAAATTGAACAAATTCTAAACCTTTCTCCTTTACAAGACCGTCGAAAAAATCTGAACTCATTTGTTTCTTTAAAATTATCAACAATATTATTGACATTACTAGAACTCATCACATTCAATATACCTTATCGTAGACTCAGAAATAAAGAACTGCTCTTCCTCAATCAATACTCGACTAATTATGCTTATAATTCACCATTGTCCAGAATATGTAGAATGGTCAACTCACGTCAAGACCTTGATTTTTTTGGTATAAGTCAAAATGTTTTTTGTCTCTCACTATTCAATTGAGGATATTTTGTATCACTTTAGTTTTAGCAAGGTCTTCACTTGACTTGACACTTCTATTTCATTTATATTTTCTTATGTTTTCCCTGTTTGTCTCTGCTTTTATATACCATCCTTTACTCTTGCATTGTACATTGTCCCAATTCTCGTGTCGCTTTGTAATATATTGGACGTAAGTCCGTTAATTAATTAATAAATAATATTATAAAAAAGACAAAAAACACAGATAATAAATATATTTAGTGTAAATGTTACTTTGTTAAATTTGATTTGGTGTTTTTAATATAAGAAATAAATTCTGTATCCTTTGTTTTTATCCAGATCAAAACATTTGTTTGATTTTAATGTGTTGGTATATTCTGTGTGGATTGCGTCAATGATGTAGACACGTGATAACAGTAGTAATTTCATAAGACATTTCGGCTCTTAGGCTCCAATTTAAAAAAATATATATTTTCAAAGAAAGAATTTTGTTTTCTGAAAATGTTTCATCAACTTCAACCGAAGCGAGGGAAAAATTACATATCTTTTAAATCTCACAGATTTTGAGCAGAACCGTGGAAAATATGTGATAAACCAAATTAAATTTATTTGTCACGTCCGAATCATCAGAGTTGCTTTATTGTAAATATTATATTTATTATTCCAATTTTCAAAAAGACATACAAAATAATTTTCTGTTTTAATATTATATTAGGTAGGAACTTTCTTCATCGCTTATCTGAATCATTCTTCACACAATCAGTTCCCATTTTGAAAATGACACTTCATTTCAAAGCAAATATGTGTTCTTTGTTAGTGAAGTGAATGTAATTTAGTATGAAGTTTATGTAATTCAGAATCGTATTTTCAAGTCAGAGTTTAGGATCAAAAAAATAGTTTTGAGATAAACGCAAATAAAGATTGGCATGCTCAATGAGCAATTGGCAAAGCTCATATGCCAATGAAGTAATGATACGAAACCTACGTTATGTTGTTAAAATACAGCTAAATCCAAAGGTCTCGTGAAATATTTATGTTTATTAACGATTTTAATTTTATTAAGACACTAGTCAATTTCATCATTATAATTTTTATATGCTAAAGAATTATTTGTGTAGTATTTTTTAATATATTGAATATTGAAAGAAGGGTAAATGCTGGTAACTCCATTAATGGAGGACTGAACGCAGTTGGCGCTAACAAAAAATTGTCCAAAGAAGCGAAGTTAGCAGTCTACAATGGAGTGCTGGTACGTACCCTGATTTATGGAAGTGAGGCATGGAACTGGCAAAGAAAGGATGAAAGTAGATTGAATGCTGTTGAAATGAGATCCCTGAGGCGTATGTGTGGTAAAACCATGTATGACCGTGTGAGGAATGTGGAGATCCGCAAAGAGTGTAAGGCTTATGTAAGCGTAATGAGTAAGATCAAGAAAGGGACGCTTAGATGGTTTGGGCATGTAAAGCGAATGAGCGAAGAAAGAAGTATAAGGAGAATATACGATGCAAATGTGAATGGTAGCAGAAGTCGAAGACGCCCGAGGAAGACATGGCACGACCAAGTGAATCAGATACTTGAGTCGGGTCATGTCAAGAGTCAGAATAATGGAAGAGTATGTATGAATGTGAATGAGGCAAGGAGTGTGTGCCAAGACCGAGTTGTTTGGCGGTCCGTCCTCTCTGCCTCCCCTGTGGGGAAACGGCGTGATGGTTAGTTAGTTAGTTAGTTCTTTAATAATCGATAATCATGATACCTAACCAGTTTGGGGTCAAACGATCAGTAGAAACATGTTTGTAAAAATATAATCTGTTCATTTGAAAGAACAAAATCTCTCAAACGGTAAGCCGTGACACCGGTAAATTTTGCACAGCCTTTTCCGAATAATATCTTGAGATTGTTCAAACAGTTTTCAAGTTGCGGTGTCACATACATAACGAGCTATATCGATTTGAAACATACATTACAATTAAATAACGTTTATTTTTAAACAAAAAAAACCCTAATCGGTGAGCTACGCACGGATAAAAATTAGTTTCACTGTTACAAATTATACCGCATTATCATTTCCCAATAAAGTATTATGCATTCAGAATATATCTTCGGAAAACAAATAATTTGACCAGATTTTTAATAAATTAACAATATTTCATATCTGTAAGTTTTCGTCGTGTGGGGTCATTAAATTTGAACAGTTTTTTTTCTGTCGTAATTTTTAGAGCAATGCAACTGTTTTCAGTTCGCAGCGTCACTTTCATCATGAGCTATGCCGCTTCTAAACAACAATTAAACACTAAAAAAAGTAACTACAGGGTTTTCCAATAAGAGGTGTTATTTTGAATAGCCCGCTATTTCGGCTTCGTTACTTTTGAATCTATCATTTTTTGACATTTGACAAGTAGAAACTACGCCATTAATAAAAATGGAACGATACACGCTTCAACAACGCATTCAAATTATTAAAATTCACTTGAGTGAATCAAATGCAAATGATCTTGAGTGATGAGGCCCATTTACTACCACGGTGGCTTCGTCAACAAGCAAAATTGTAGCATCTGGGGCTCGGAAAACCCAAGAGTTATTGTTGAAAAGCCTCTCTATCCTCAACGTGTGACTGATTGGTGCGGTTTATGGTCCGGCGGAGTCATTGGACCTTACTTTTTCGAAAATGAGTCTGGAGCAACAGTTACGGTGAATGGATTGCGCTATCGAGAGATGATTAGTGATTTTTTATGGCCGGAATTGGATGGTCTTGATCTGGACAACGTTTACTTTCAACAAGACGTGCCACACAAGCAACGAAACCATTGATCTTTTACGATTGAATATCAAAATAACTTCTCTTATTGGAAAACCCTGTATATAAGACGCCATATTTTCCACCCCGAGTCAGGAGAAGGCAGTTAGTAAAGCTAGTATATGAAATCAAAATATATATTTTTTAATATCTATTATAATATGTCTTTTTTTATCTACTAAATAACCTAATCGGCCAGTGGTGGATGGCTCATAATGGAGCTGAAAGAATCTCACACAGTTAGTTGGTTCGGTGGGCAGTTAAGTGGTAAGTACCGTAGATTAGGTAAGTGAATAATTAGGTTTGGGTAGCACGAAGACTGCTCTCTGGTTATGTAGATTTACATTAGGGTGGGCCTGTAATATATTGAGGATTTTGATGTTTCGCGAAGTCGCGTGTGATTATAATCTATATATCTTGTACACGTGTTGCGATATTATTAAGAATTTACTAAAAGTTTATCAGGAAACGGCCTTCAATCCCGTTTTTTCCGGATTATAAATAATTTGAGGAGATTCCTAATAAATTATCAGTAACTATTTTTCTCCGTGCGATTCAAGTGCTTTTGGTTGTACAAGTCTTGATTTTAAGAACGTTTGAATAAATGTAATTTTTTAGATAATATTCACTTTTCAGCCACTTTCAGACTCTGGTTTGACAGACGGTAGGTTTTCCACAGTTCCTAGCAAAATACCTAATCGCGCACGGGCTGCTAGCAAAATACACCCAATAATACGTTATTAAAATTGTGAGTCAACAAGGGAAAAACATGGTTATAAGCGCTTTGGCACCTGGTAGAAGTTCAAAAGTAGAATGTTATAATTTATGCACAACTACGGAGAAATATGAGTATCGCAGATAAATATCTAATATATAATGACGAAATGCGAAAATGATAGGATGTCTATGAATATGTGTTCCGACATCGTTACAATATATTGGTGTTTTACTGAAAGTTTATCAGGAAACCTATCAATTCATCAGTTAAGGGCTTGCAATCTCGTTCTGAACCGGATAACGAATAATTTGAAGAGATTCTTAAGACGAGACAATACCCTAAAATAAAGCCAGAATCTTAACGACGTAAGTAAAGCAGCCGTGCATAAAAGTATGTGACGCCCTGGTGACAGACCTGCGTTTGAATTTGCCATACCATATCTCTAAAATAAAATAAATGGGAAATTAGGAAGTCGTGTAAAAACAATATTCGGCGCGCGGCCCAGCGTAATGGACGAACCTTCGGTTGACTTTGCCCTAGCAGGCCTAGAAAGTAGATCTTTCCGTGGAGTGTATTTGAATTATTTTTGATGAACGTATTACTAAAATCTCGATTTTTTCTAGAGGAATTCCTTGGGAAGTTTATCGTTTTGAAAAATAAAATCTGGTGCTTACCGCTAATTTTATGGTTGAAAAACGTTTTACTAAAAATATTTTAATACAAGGTCCTATTTTTAGTAATCTTAAATATAAATAACTTATATCCGTAAGGATCCCTCTAGAAACATTTGAGTTTTTAGTAATACGTTCATCGGAAATAATTAAAATGCGAACGTCGAGTAAACCTACGTTATTAGAGTCAGGTGTCGCCTTAATAAATTTGCAATATTTTTATCAGTTACTTTTCTACATGTACACTATACAAGACATATTTAAATTTAAAAAAGCTTTGGCCCACCCTAAAGTACACGAAGGTACATATTAGACACGAAAACGCTTTGTTCACACACACAATACATATATATGTGTGTACATATTGCAGTGGTAGACCGAGCAGCCGAAGCAATTACTTGGTGCAGTGTATTTATAGGCCCGCCGTACATGCGGCTAGACACGTAGTAATCGTCATTAAACAACTTCATGAGGGCATTTCACCTGCGGCGCTGGGATCTCAGAATTATTATTAACTCACGACCTGACTGATGTACTAATCTGGTTTGGTGACTTATTTTATGCTGACTAAACATCATGCCGCTTCTCCGCAGAGAGGTAGGCAGATAAGATGGACCGCAAAACACACACACACACACACACACACCCCTTGCTTCATACACTGTATCAAGCACACCCTGATATATTTCTGGCCCTAAATAAGTGTTTGGTTCGCGTCATATATTGTCTTTATACGCTTCTCTTCGTTCATTCGTTCTACATGCCCAAATATTCGAAGCGTCCCTTTCTTAATTTAACTCATTAGGTTTATATCACCCTTAAATCCTTGCCAATCTCTGTATCTCTCACACGATCATATATGGTTTTACAGACATACGCCTCAGGGATCTCATAACTACAGCATTCAGTCTACTTTTATCCTTCCTCTGCCAGTTCCATGCCTGATTGCTGTAAATCATTGTAGATACCAGCACTCTACTGTGAACTGCCAGCTTCGCTTCTTTGGACAAGTATTTTATTTTTTGCTAATATATATATATATATATTGGTAGGTAGATACTCACAGTATTGCCCTGCTGAAAGACCACCATTCAAAAGAGAAAAGTTATTTGAAATGGTTTTAGCCAAGTTCGGTGATACATAGTTTATAAAAAAAAATCTACTACACCAACACAAATAATGATGTCCTAGATAAAACAACAACCTGGGTGAACATAAAGATAGCAGACAATAAAAAATATGCGTTAAAAAAATGAAGATACTGTTGGTAGTTCTTATTCAAAGTATGATACAATTAATCCTCCTAGATGCGACGGTATCTCTTTTGATATTTCCATTTCAAATTTTTGTCTGAGAATCGCTAATATTGTCTTCAATAATTAAATATCACAATTTTTTTTCTTCTTTATTTACTCTATTTTTTTTAAATGTAACCGGCCGCCACTGATCTAAGTACTCGATTTTAAAGCTTTCAATTCTCAATATATAAAATAATTCGTTATGTCGTAGCCGTTTAGTCATGCGCTTGTTTCGAATTGCTAGAAAGATCTTAGCACGCAATTGTCGACAAAACTACGTGGCCTTTGACAACCCGTGTTGACAAACAGGCACTGATCCAAAATTCATTCGAAAATACTATGTTGTGGTTTGTAATTACCGGATGGCATAAAGCAAATAAATGACGAAATGATATTGTTTAGTGCAGACCGCATGCATTATTAACTCCTCGGGCTAATTTGTTCTTTTTTTTTAATAAACAGCTACTATACGGAATAGCTCATAGTCTCATCGAAATCATTGTGTCTCCCTTACCGTCATAGTTAGAAATATGAACGATAAAATATCAAAAGAAAGATAAAATATCCAGCTTTACATTAAAATATAGAAGAAACACGGAATAATTAAAATATACACCTCTATTAAACCAAAGGATCCGAGTTCCGACAGCAATTTGAAAAAAAGAAATGAAACTTTGTGAATTTTTCATTAATTATTTTTAAATAAATGACAAAAGAGTGAGGTTGCAGCAATATTTATAATAATTTGTACAATTTTTTTTTTCGTAATCGGTAATTTCAGTTCAATTTTTAGATGAAAAAACGTAAAATCAGTCATTTTTACAACTTTTATTTTAGTTTTAAATTTTAATATTAAAATTATTATATGTTTATTTCTATTAATAATAGTTCATCACATTTCAAAAACGGTTATTAGTTTTTGGATACCCTCAAAAATATCCCATTTATTTTAATTCTCCGACTTACTGACAGCATCTTTAAGAATTGTAACGGTCAATGTGCCAGAGGCCTGAAGGGGTTAAAACATAAATATAACATCAAAATTCCTCTGTTTTCTATATTTACAAAGGGATAAAATATTTTAATAGTCTTCCCGAAGAAGTCAAATAAAATAACAGAATTGGTACTATTAAAACAAAAGGTTAAATTATTTAAGAAAAAACTAACACTGGTAACACCATTAACAAAATGCAGCAACTTCATTTCGAATCGTATTTATATATTTTTTTAATGTTACCTATATATTGTATGATATTACTTTTTACTCATACACCAAACTCGAAAGCTAGTTCTCTTCATTGGCGTTTAAATACTTAAAAAATATATTTCACTATTTGTTCTTAGCCATTTATTCTGTATTACTGTAACAATATTTATTTATTTTATTTGGTTTTACGTCCAGCCGGGCTTTTTATTATAAAATAAAATAGGGCCAGAATTTTAAAATAGAATATATCTAGTAAGCTATGGGGAGTTAAAATGAATATAAAATTGAACAATACTAGATATAAGACAAATCGCTAAAAGTATATTACCAACGCTACTCTAATTTGTAGGATTCAACAAAGTGCTGGTATAGATTACGCTTAATTCTATAAATGGAGTCAATAAATATATCAATAGTACCCCCATGCTTGTTGCCCAGATCGTGCATCCTATCGATCAGTGAGTGTGTCTGATAGTTGGTTGTGTATGCATTGCAGAAGAATTTTGTATTTTGTCTATAATATTATAAATTAAATCAAAAATGGGATCGGAAGGTCTTCTAACTAATTAAAATATAAATAAGTTTTTCAAATACGTAAAATATTGTACAGAATAACGAAGCTATCTCCTTTTTCTTATTTCGACGAAAGTGTATTATATTTAATATATATACATAACGATAATAAAAATAGTTTTTTGATATCTTCAAACATGACAAAGTTATAAGCTTCCAAAGTGAACGTGAGTAAAGCGTGAAATGGTGTCTCGTGACGTCACATGAATAATTTGAATGGAAGTGCCGCAGTACCATCATATCAATCCGTATTTACGAATATGCCCGCCGCGCATGTACCGTGACGCCACACGGAGCTGTTTCTCTATACATAAATCCTTTTTTTTTTAAATAAAAGTATTAACTTAAATTGGCATTTTACGAATCAAAAACCAAGTAAGGTCGCTGATACTCTGGCCATGAGGATACATTATTCATACGCCGGATGACTTTCAGAAGAAAAAACCGGATTGAATTTGTTAAAAAAAAATGCCGAGCCATTATCAACAACAAAAAACACACAATAAATAATAACACATAAAGCAATGCTTATAATTTTGCTAGAACATAGCGAACTTATTACGGAGAATGTATTATATTCTGAGGTCAGAGCTAATTTAATAAAATCTAAAACAGATAAGCGATAAGATATACTGCTTTATCTCTCGGTTGTATTAAACTTTACGAACAGTAGACCTCGCGTAATGATGTTTATTCCGATCTGACAGATCGTAAGGATCATGCGAACTCTAACGGAGTAAAAATGTAATATCCAACACGGCTACCATCTTGACAGAATTGACCGGACACGAAACACACAAACAAATTTACAGACAGACGAAATGCAAAGCGCTCGGGTTAAAACAAGACTTTGCTGCGCTCAGTCAATAAATCTAATAAATAGATACTAGCAGATTAAAACCCATTTGAAAACTTCGACGGTTATTTTAAAAAATAACAGAGGGCGCCACTTTCGTTTACAACAATCCTAAACCTTACATTTGTTAAGATAATAATAATCAGATTATCTCATAATTATTGCCGATTTACGCAAAATATTGGCAAGAATATTCTGTTTAATAGTCTTAACAACAACAAAAATGTTTTGTGTTTAACTTGAAATAAAAAAAAATAAAAAACTAACATAAAATCAACTAATACTATATCCCTTTTTATTAAACGTGTCCAAAACTGGATATTTGAAAGGGGACGAGCCTTTTTTAAAGAATATATGAGTTCCTAACTTTTAAACCATTATAATAAAATTAACCATGTATCTGTATACTTAAGTTTATATGTGAATACACATTACATTTGTGTGTGTTCATATATAGATGTGTATGAATGTATTTATGTATGCATCTATGTATGTCTATGTATGTATGTATATGTATATATATCTGAGAATATATATATGTGTATGTATGTATGTTTGCATGTATGAAAAACATATATTTTGTTTTATATTTTGTTTTTATTTTGTTTTATTTTATTTTGTTTTATATTTTCCTTAAATATGTTTATTTTCTTTTTTTTTTCCTTCCATATTATGTTTTATTTTTTCTTACTACAACATATGGTTTTATTGTAATTTATAGCATTATGACTACCACAACACGGGCATTAGCCTAGTGTGGGAGTTATTAAGTACACAAAAATTGTAATTCATAAAACTCACTGAATAAATAAATAAAAAAAAAAATAAAAAAAACTATATAAACGGGGGAAACTGTATAAGAATGGCTAGGTTTTTCTATTTTCAGAACAATTTCAGGTTGCTGCGTCATTTCTATCATGTGCTATATAGCTTTAAGATATTTGGTTAAATGCAAAAAAATGAACAAAAATAAAATTGTTTGTTCTTAATTTGTCATTCTAAATCTTTTAAACTGGATTAGCGCTAATAAAAAAAACATAACAAGAAACAATATCGTAACTCAATAAATTCAGAAAGTCAATTATTGCAAAGTTTTCAATACAAGACAAACCGTGGGACAAGCTTTATTATTAAGCCGTGGAACCGAGGTATTATGACACTAAATGAAAACAAAAAATAGGTAATAATTACATAAATTTGACGAAATAAAGGTTCTTTTTATATACATCTATTATTTAAATTTCACTTTTGTTTTCGGTAATGAATGAAAATAAATCTTTGAAGCGGAAATTCACCCACTTCCGACATCCGATCAAGATGAAACTCGGTAAATAGACTCGTTATCGATGACAATGCATTCTATCATTTTTTGGTGGAAATCATGAGCCCTTTTTTAACTCTAATAGAAAGACAAACATTGAAATCGGTCCACTAGTTTTGGAGTCTATATATGGTACAAATAAAGAAACATTCATTTATATATATATATATATATATTCCGGAATGTGGAAAGGTTAGGACAATCCCAAACATTCCATTGAGTATATAATTATACAGGTACATATAAATAACATACAAATTTTGTTAAGTGTGTTAGTGTTATTGCTTTAAAAATGGTTTTAGAAATGTGTCACGTGCCTTGACCCCAGAATTAATCGCACAGTTTTTCATTGGGACATTTTGAAACACCGAGCAAAGAGTAGTTTCCATTTGTTCAATGTCCGAAGAACAACGTAATCAATTCCCGTCGGCAACACGAAATAAAAAGACAACGCTTTTTTAGATATTATTTGACCAACCGTTTTATTTGATTTTATTATTCGGTAAGAAGCAGGAAGTTACATTTGTAGTATAATAAATTAGACATCTACTTACCGAGGAGTGAAAAAATACACAGTTAATCGTAATCAAAATAAAATATAGGTACTTTTTGTTACTTTCCGGCTTTACTCGGGTTTCAACACTCTGTTTGACTTATTAACGCGGAACAATCCGTAAAATAAGACCCGTAGCTCATGATGAAAATAGTTTCGTAGTACTAGAAATTGCAGCCTTGCAATTTTCAGGATGCCAGAGTTAAGATCCAGGTTGCCGGTAAAGAAACTGAAACTTATCTAGGTGAGTTGAGTAGCTTTCACTAAATAAAAATTCTCTAGAAGTGCGATCTATATTGATTTGAAAGAACACTTATGGTACCAATTTACGTTAGGCCCTTTCGACTGCTAGGCCCCAATGAAAAATTGATTATCCGTGGAAGAATGAAATTCGATATTGGAAAGAAAGAAAGTTTGAAAAAAGAATTGTCATTGAGATTGGGATTATTTGTACAATTCCTTATTTATCTACATACTTATAAATCTTATGTATTCAGATGAAATTTAGGTTTTGATTTAATAAGAATTAAAATTAGAAACATGCTTTTTTGGACGCGAGGTTTACTGTTCACAGAACTACTAGTTCAACAGAGAATTCTAATATGTAATAACTATTAACAAACGCTCGGGTTACCGACACTGAAGCTGAAAATGCTAATTTGAATTGGAACCACGTCGGATTTCATCGAACGACCCTGATTGTTACCAATTTGTGGACACAGACAACAGCGTGGGTGGTTTAATTTCAGGGGAAACCGACTATTCGACGTTTAGCGTAAACACGCAAACTGTTACAGAGACATTTCCGGCGTGTCGACCTGACGTGCCCCAACTACTATAAAATCACGAATCGTTTTCAAAACCCTACAACCACATCGCGTCGCAAACGCCACTTCATAATATTATCGTTTAATCTTTACTACGAATCGGTTTTTTACATTCATTCCTCACAGGAGACCCTCTTTGGGAAACATGAGTCTTGAAGAGTCCCGTGTTGTAGGACAGAGGAAACACAGAGGCCGGCAAATCGTAGAAACGACCCGTTCCCATGTGAGAAATGTCTATAAGAACGGGCGTATGACATATGACTACGCACCGGTGCTGATGGGATCAATGACTCTAGATCTTCGTGGCATCCTCCATTGCCGGTATTCATGCGGGTAGAACAAGAACAGCATTCCCATCTGTGCTCTAAAGAATAGGGTATAGTTTATAGGTTACATCCTATTTCTTCCAGCTAACCCAACAAATACATATTATATTACATAACCCAACAATTAAATGTTAACAAATGTATCTAAATAATATATAAAAAACAGAGGTATTTAATTTATCTAAGGTATTCATTTAAGGTGTAGTGACATTTGTTTAAAAGAAATGTTTTTAGTGTTGATTTAAATTTAAGTATGTCGGTTATTTGTTATTGCAATCCGTTTGGTAGAATCTACCAAACGGAGCGCCCGTTTCTGCAGTCAAGGGGTTTAGAAGAGTATTTTGGCACTTCAGACCAGAGGTGGCTGCCAAATTCAGTACCGGGTCAGTACGTATCAAATTCAGTAAAGACCCTGTACTGATTTGATACGTACTCTAATTCATTACAGGGTCTGTCTGCGGGCCCTGCAGTACGCCCAGCTTCTGACTTCGATGGAGCCCCCTTACCTTTACGAATAATGAAAAATATGCTTTGGGTAAAAAATAATTGAAAATTTTCCCACAGTTTCGAATGAGTAAAATTAAAATAAATGTTTTAATTACGTTACAAAAAAATAAGTTAAAATCGTTATTTAGATAATTATGAACGAACATAAAAAACAACTTAAAAAAAATACTAATTTCTTTCTAAATTGCTAACGCTGGCTAAACCTTATGAAATACATCATAATAATGAACTACGGAATTGCGGCCTACAGAAAAGTCAACGATGGTATATATCTATCTCCTAAGGATAACCCTCCAGCAACGCCGGGGCCGGGTACCGTCATCTAGTCCCTGATAAATGGATGATTTATGTTTCCTTGATGCATTCTTTAATACAATTTATGTTGATGGCTGAGTTATAAACTGTAATAAATCTAGAAGATTAGCTCTGGGGTAAACACTCTTTTATGTTACCTACTAAATTAAATAATAATGTTAACCAGAATTCATTAATTCATTCAAATTTAATTTAGGTGTCCGATAAATAATGATCACTAAGATTAAAACTAGTAAATTAATGTATAAGGCATTTTTTTCCCTGGAAAGTAATAAGCCATTTACCTGAAAATTCATAGAAAGAAAATCAAACTGCTTTAATGTTTTCTTGTACATTTTATGATTTGTTGTTTCTCTATGAAGAATATATCCATAAATAAACCTCTAACTAGATCGATATCTTCGGGCTTTTTGTATGAAACAAATTGGTCCTAAAAAACCATAGATATGCTAATATATACACAGTAAAATTCTCATTCGGATCCTACTTATTATACTATCCACCAATGAAAAACTCTGAAAGTTTATTCCATAGACAATCATAGGCAATCATATGACGTCACAATATTTCAGTTCCAATTTTCGATTGGAGTTATACCCCCTGAATATATCTAAGGAAAAAAACAAAATGTTAGTCAAGTTTTTTGTCACTAGCCAATCAACATCTGCCATAAAAATTGAATTAGGAGCAATTTCACTCTTTTTAATTAATATTATTCTCTGATTTTTGGTGAAGTGATAAAATTGAGAAATCAATGTTCCATTTTTAGATCGATTTTTTTTTTAACAAATTAGTCACATATTGGACTCACTGAACTCGATAATCGCGCACAAAATATAACAAAAGTGTGTCAATTCATGAGGTAGGTATTGCGTAATAAATTAACAAATAAATAAAAATTGAAACAATAGAAATTGTCTGAATACTTGTACAGTTTGTTAGCGTCATTTGCATATATCAATAAACAAATAAAAATCTACTTCGCTACGGAAATGCTTCCTAGCACCTCTAACCTGGTCTGTTCATTTGTAATATTGATAGCAATAAAAAATGTTTTGCCCTGCATACTTAATATGTATAAAAATTCATTTCAAACTCCGTGGCAGTTTGAATTGAAGTAACTAGATCTAAATAGCCAGGTACTTTCTAACCTCCCTCTCCGAAATTTCCTCAAAACGGGGGTGCTGTAGTTCCATTGGTTCCGGGTAGAGCCAATTCTGTTGCAATCATACGCCCAGCTTCTGACTTCGATGGAGCCCCCTTACCTTTACGAATAATGAAAAATATGCTTTGGGTAAAAAATAATTGAAAATTTTCCCACAGTTTCGAATGAGTAAAATTAAAATAAATGTTTTAATTACGTTACAAAAAAATAAGTTAAAATCGTTATTTAGATAATTATGAACGAACATAAAAAACAACTTAAAAAAAATACTAATTTATTAGTGACATTAGTTTCTTTTGATTTCGGCGTTTCTGGGGGTTATCCTTAGGAGATAGACATATACCATTGCAGACTTTTCTGAAGGCCTTTTTAAGATATACAATTCCATACTAAATTATTTTGCTGTATCTGATAAGGTTTAGCCAGAAAAAATATTTTACGACTTGATTATAAAACATCGACTTTTCTCTACTTTCAATAAATATAATATGAATTATTATTTTTTAGTAAACTTAATGTTTTGAGACAAGATTTTTATGCATAGCACAAAGGGTAACAATTATTTTACAAGCAATAATTGTTCGCCTGAAACACTCATCCACATTGAAAAATCTCCTGATAAAAGATACATGACGCCAACGGGACTCGTTGAGGCGAACAATTATTGCTTGTAAAATAATTGTTACCCTTTGTGCTATGCATAAAAATCTTGTCTCAAAACATTAAGTTTACTAAAAAATAATAATTAATATTTGACAAGTTCAAGTATTTCACCTAAAAATGTAGACAATTTGTCTCGACGCCATCTAGTGAGAGAGTTAGCACTTACAATGCCTTTCTCATATAAAAATAAAGTTGGTTGTTTTCAGGTGAAAAATGTAACAAGCAGTAATTGTTGAATGAAACACTAGTATATATTGAATAATTTCGCGGGTAAGAGATAAGCCGCCATAGCTCAGTGGTCAGAGCTGTCGACCGGAAATCGAAGGGACACGGGTTCGAGTCCCGTTGGCGTCATGTATCTTTTATCAGGAGATTTTTCAATGTGGATGAGTGTTTCAGGCGAACAATTATTGCTTGTAAAATAAATATAATATGATTGTACTACATACATAAACCTTCCGGAAGAAATTCACTAAATTATAGTAAAAACTTAAAATCCGTTGTGTAGTTTAGAAGAACTAAGCGCAACAACTAAACGCAGTAAATAAAATCCACTTTGGTGCTTTCATCGTCAATTTTCAGCCTGTGCTTTTCTTGTGCTAATTATTATTTTTTTCATAAAGGTACACATTTTAATTCTACTGTAGCTGAATTCTAGATTTGAATATCGAGCGTAGTGTTTTCTCTTTCTAACACCGTTTAGATCCTATTTCTCACAACACTAAGGAAGACACAAAGATTTCTGTGAGACCATATGAGTTGTTCCCAAAAGCGAATAAATTAGCTTGAAACGTCACAATCTCAGTAATAAATCTTTTTCAAATTTCACTTCAGGCATCCTAGTTCAAGGGAATTCTAGGGATGTATCCAACACGGCCACCATCTTGAACCGGAAACAGAGCATAAAAACAAATTTTCCGACAGATGATATGTAAAATGGTCGAGTTAAAAAAGAACTTCGCTACGCTCAACCAGCTATTCAACGTTGCGATAGATTCTGTTATTTATCTTATGGTTCTCAAAAGCTGTCATTCGGTAAGGCCCGGGCTTGGCAGGGGTGAAACTAACAAGATACAATCAAAAACATATTCCCAAAGGAAGAATCTTATTCTTTTCAATTTGGGAGGCTGGTACGGGTACCGCCACCCCGAAAACCATATTGGATAACCAACACCTCTGCCATAAGGCACCCCAAGTTGTTCGTTACGTTTGATAACTTAGCAAAGGTGTCCGGGTTTATGGGGTGAGGTTTATGTAGGTGTTCGCGGCTGATGCTTCTGCTCACTTACTGAGTGGCGGGCCGGATCGAGAGATACTGGTTGAGGGAGACACTCCTGGACCAACTGACCCCCAGTTTCCTACCCATTCCTCACACGTTTTTTTGTACCAGAACTTCCTCTCATTCAATTATCATAATAAAACCATCCACACAGCGTCCCCTAAGATAACATAGCCCCTGAGGAAAATTATTCTGCGTGAATCAAATGTAAAAGAAATAAGCTATCAACGAATATTACATAATGAATCAGTAAAAGTATAATTATATATACAAGTCAAGTACGTCCCTTAACACCCTGCATATATATACGTCCCGTGGTGACCGGATCAATCATCAAAATTATAATTCATCACATCTTAAAAAAGTTATATAAAGTCATGGAAAGTGATGAAACAAAAACTTTATTAACTGGGTTAAGTAGGTTAGGTTAGGTTAGGTTAGATTTAAATTTTTTTTCATCGTTTCTAATGACGTTATATCACTTTTTAAAGGAGTGTTGAATTGTCACTGTGTTGAGTTATCATGGAACCACGTCCCGTAACACCCTGCACAATAACCACCATAACCATATAATATCATACGTACCAGTGATTCCTAACATTATTTGGAGTAAAAATATTTATTTTAAAATTTAACTAAGTTCTATCAAGTGTTTTGTTTGTAAAACCAACACTTCTTATTCATAAATTCATAATAATATTACAAAACACGGTCCATTTTATGTGTGTAATTCTAAATTCTAACCATAAAAGGTGACGTACACCGTTCATTAAATATTATTTAAAAGCATAACACGCCTTTAAAGATGCTAATTTAATTGCACTAACATAATGTTATTACATTTGAATATTTAATTTTACCTGAGTAGGTCTAATGAAATCATTCAGAGTCGTCTAACAGGTTGATCAACAATTATTGCAACAGGTAACATGCATTGTTCGTTCTTTGCAACAAGATTCCATTGGAAACGACATAGATGCGTAAAAGGCGAGTTTTTTATTGTGACCACTTCTAGTTATTACATAATATCAGCGACGCTGTCAACCAAAAGGTTTTCGGAAACAAGTTATTCATAAAATAAAAAGTTTAATTTCTTTACTTATTAATATTTCTGAACGTATCGGAAAACTAAAAACTTTTAGAAGAAAGAACATTGAAAAACAATCAATGGCTTGACTTAAGTTTTTCGTAACTAAAAATATATACAAAACACACGCATTTTATTAGACAAATGTATTACAAACGTGTTGGTCACCTTACTTTTTGTATCGTTTTTATTAGACAAATGTACTACAAACGTGTTGGTCACCTTACTTTTTGTATCGTTTTTATTAGACAAATGTACTACAAATGTGTTGGTCACCTTACTTTTTGTATCGTTTTTATTAGACAAATGTACTACAAACGTGTTGGTCACCTTACTTTTTGTATCGTTTCATATAAAAACAATTCACGAAGTTTCATTTATTTTTAAAATTGCGTTCTTAACCTTTAGTTTCATAAAGGTGCACATATTAATTATTATATGATTAATTTATTGATTTAAATATAAAACGTGGTGTTTCTCTTTCCGACATCATTTATGTAGTTCATGTTTCTCACCATGACAGCAAGGGAGACAAATATTTCTATGATACCGTAAGAGTTGTTCCCAAATGCGAACAAATTAGCTTGAAGGGTTAAATATAAATATTTTAACTACGTAATATAATAAATATTGGATAAATTGGAATCATCTGGACTAACGTCGTGATTTTAATAATGCTAGACAACAATGTTTATCCGGCGCTTTAAATAAAAAGTCAAGTTGTCAATCAAATACAGTTAAAAACATCATCAATGGTTGAATGGGTGATGGTTCTAAGTAAGCGAATATCGCAATCTTATATTTATTAGCAACGGAGTTATAAAATTTTAATTACCACTCATGTTCAGCCGATTTGTTTGACAATTTAGTTATTCGGAAAATTCAGCCCGTTTAAACTAGACTTAAAATTATGTTTAGGCATTTCGTTGGTAAATATTTGCGTAATCATTTTTAGGTTGCTCACTTAAATAGAAGTACCGACATATTATATATGAACACGTGCTCCGCTATCGCTAGTTTATCAGGAAAACATTATTCGTAAGGCCCGCAATCCCGTTTTAACCGGAATCACCAATAATTTAAAGAGATAAATAACTAACCATCATATCGTTTCCCGCAGGGGTAGGCAGAGAGGACAACTCGGTCTTTACACACTCTCCTTGCCTCATTCACATTCATACATCGTCTCATACATACTCTTCTATTATTCTGACTCTTGACGTGGCCCGACTCAAGTATCTGATCCACTTGATCGTGCCATGTCCATTCTTCGGGCTACCTCGACTTCTGCTACCATTCACATTTGCGTCAAATATTCTCTTTACAATCCTTTCTTCGCTCATTCGCTCTACATGCCCAAACCATCTAAGCGTCCCTTTCTTAATGTTACTCATTACGCTTACATAAGCCTTGCATTATTTGCGGATCTCCACATTTCCCCATGACCATACATGATTTTAACAAACATACGCCTCAGGGATCTCATTTCTACAGCATTCTGTCTACTTTCATACTTTCTCTGCCAGTTCCATGCCTCACTGCCATACATCAGGGTAGGTATCAGTACTCCATTGTGTACTGCGATTCGCGTTTGAGATTCTTAATAAATTAGCAATAGTAATTTTTCTCAGTGAATGTTCTTATTTATTTGTTAGCCCTTTTAAAGAACCTTATACACATGAATATTAAAAAGTATACAGTATTTATTTTACATTACTAAACTGCCTCAGTAACGATCTTTTGTATTTGTTAATTAAGTGAGAAATTAAAGGTGTCCACTGACTCAGTATAATTATTTACTTCCATATGAATAATGGACAATGAGGAATACAAATGGAGGCCATCCACCTCTTACCCGCCCTGGTACAAGTAACAGATGGTTACTCCTTCAGGGCTCTCATAAGTACTCTAATTTTTTTGTTTGGTTAAACGACTCTACATTTATTATAAAAATAATCAAGACCCCAATGTCCCTGCATATTGGTTAGGCTGCAGGATGCCTACAATATACACAAAAACACAATTAAGAGCATTAAAATATGTAAAGGTATAGTTAAAATAAAATAAGCCAAAAAATAGTAATGGACGAAATAGCTGCTTAAGGCGATGCACTACGTCGTGTAATATTTTAAATTGAGCCGCTAACAATAACAACCCTTACGTAGATGGCGATAAGGTTTAAATTCCCGCTTAACACCATCCACCTGTTTTGATTTATGCAAGAAAAAAACATGGCCAAAAACTGCCTTTTATTTTATTTTCTGGATGTTTAGGCATAAATATTTTCTTTCGATCATTTTATAAATAACTTAATTTTCCACATTATACAATAAAATCATAACCGAAAATGGGTGCGTAAGTAGGAGATTTTGAACATTAAAGCAGTTTACATTATTTTTTCCTGGGCTTATAAAAATACTTGAAAAACTAAAAAATACTCGATTATTTCAAAATTAATTATTATTTTTTTGGTAAACTAATGTTTAAGACAAGATTTTTTTATGCATAGCACAAAGGGTAACAATTATTTTATAAGCAATAATTATCAGCCTGAAACACTCATCCACATTGAAAATCTCCTGATAAAAGATACATGACGCCAACGGGACTTGAACCCGTGTCCTTTCGATTATTTCAAAGGCCAAGATGTATTCTACTCGCAGTATTTAATTAAAGCAACTGAAACATTTCTAGGCGACCAAATTTTCGAACCAAAAACACATGATTTTGCATTACTACGTATGGCATCGCCTTAAAGACAATTATTGAAATATAACTATTGAAAGCACTCATACCTATCAAAAAATTAGTAGGGTAAATGGGCAAGTGCAAGATAATTGTAAATAATTATTCCCAATCGCAGCCGGCGTACTAGGGGCTCGAGTCACGCCGTGTGGGGTCACCTGCAACGCTGCACGGTCAAATAGCGCACGGCGCTCCGCAGTCCGCACATAGCGCGGCTGCTGAATACTGCGTCCCACCACACACCACCTTACCGCACCAAGCCTCTAGACTTCGACTATCGACCAGGTACATCGAGCCATTGACCTTTGTAAAAATTACACCAGCCGAAATGTTCAAAGCAAATGGCAGTAGTGCCAAGATTAGCTGATGCATCAACCGCGGGCGAATAATTTATTATATAAACTAAAGAAAAACGGACATCAAAGAGGGATTGCTACATTGCCTTCGATTCAGTTGCAACTTCTCAGTCGATTGAGTAAAATCCACATTAGATATTGATTGCAATAGAGCGCATAGTCGTGACATTTCTGATAAACAGCAAGATAAGGGGAATTGATACGTATAAGCCCTACATGTATTTGTACTCCACTAATAAGAGGTTTCACTGATGTATCTTAATTTAGTGTATTTTTGGGATGGCATGGTGGGAGGGAGGGGAAGGGAATGGATCTAGTCTGTGTCGAGTAATATATACTGTGTGAATGTTATTTATTGATTATAGGTTTTAAAATGTGAGGTGCTGTGTTAAATAAGTCGAATTCACTGTATGAAGTGTTAAAAGTGTATGAAGCGCGGTGAATAGATATGTTTTGCTCGGAGTTTGTGTTATATTGAACCATTTTGAATGTGTGGTACAAGTAATGTGTCATTCGTACATATAAACCGTTCATTTAATATAAGGGGTATTTGTACAAATAAGCCTTAAGTACCTATAATATAAGAGGTACTTGTACACGTATAAGGATATACGCCCTACATGTGTAACGGGCATTTATGCATATAAGCCGTACATAGACGGATAAAAATGAGTATTGCTAATTTATTAAGAATATCTTCAAATTATTCGTAATCCAGTTAAAAACGGGATTGTAGGCCCTAAACTAAAAGGTTTCCTGATAAACTTTAAATAAAGTACGAATGTATTATTACGATGTTGGAACACATGTTCATGAAAAACTAATTTTAATAAAATAAATTAATTAACGCCATCTATGAAAGTATAATAAATAAATAAAAAGCGTATATCAATAAAATAAATTAATTGACGCCATCTCTGAACGTATAATTAATAAAAAGCGTATATCAATAAAATAAATTAATTAACGCCATGTATGATCGTATAATTAATAATTATATTATACATATTATTTTCCGCGTCGATAGAAAAGTACCAAGATGAAACTTACACAAATCTAAAGAGGTCATCAGCACGGTATATTCATTTGATTGGCGAGAGAAGCACTTATCTCTAGGAGTGCAGAAGTTAGTAGGTGTTAATCAAGTGTGGTGCGAAGAGGGCAAAGCAAAGCTGTAGGCATAAACCGTGTTGAATGATTCGGTCCATTTATAAGCGGGCATCGGAGGAGTAGACACGCAAATTAGCCGCGTAAATTGCATTCCAGGAGGATTGCTTTAGAAGCCCCTGGCAGAGTCGGATCAGTAAATATTATTAACTCGATAGCTCACACCCGTAAGAAAAGTGTCGCAAATCAAAAAGTGCGATTCCAATAGTCATATCTCTACTTCGTCTACTCACCGCTAGATGGCGGAAGTGACTCATTTGGACTATGGTATTTGAACGTGAAGTGGCTCAAAATAAGTGATATACGCAGAATTCACAGTCGGATCTGCTCGGCGGATCACTCACGAAGACATCCGGACATTCTGGCAGCGAGCACTTGAAGGAAATATATATATATATATATAATTATTCCATAAGTGAGCATCTCATAGGTACAGTGATGGTATGTCTTGAGAAATTGCTATATATCTAGGGAATACACAAAATCTGTAGTCGAAATTATCAACCTCAACTGGGGAAATATCTAGAATCTTTGAAATTCCATAGAACCTAAAACTAACCACCCCTAGGATATAAATAAATAATTCAGTATTTGAGAACCTCATACAAACTCATTGCGAAATCTGGAGAAATTAAGGCGATTTAACCAGCAGACGAGAATTCAAATTTCGTTAAAAGACGGTCTCACGATCGGACGTTTTTTTAGACCGAGACAGAAATACCGAATTCATTCCACTGCGAGCCGTAGACTCGCGCGGCTGTGAAAACTACAGCATGGTTCCGATGAAATAACAATTATTGTTGTTAAATTCTTGGTTGTAGCTTTCTTCCTAATAAGTAGTTACATACATATTTGTAAATTATACGTCGGAGTGAGTTAACATAAATAAATACAAATGCAGTTTGTTGACATGGTAGATATAAAATATGTAGGTATATGAATATACATTTAAAAAAAATTCAAATATTTGTTTAATTTGTTTTTTTTTTAAATATTTTACACGAGTTTTCCAAAGGTGAGTAAAAATCTTTTGTTTTACTTATTTATTCGTTTGTCCGAAAGGTATTACCGGTAAGTTTTATTTCTAATACTTATCTTTAAAGTATTACTTGATTTGATATGTATGACATTGAAAATAGGGTTTATTCCTTACAACTGAAGTAGTATATATATTAAAACTAGGTTTTATTTCCAACTATTTTCTACGGTACCTACCTACATATGTAGTTATGCGATTGCATAATATTGTATCGCTTTCATGTATTTGTTTTCATGATTAACGGAGCGACCTGACTCGTCTAATTTTCGAAATGTTATTAAATTCACGAGTAAATTTCGATTGAAAAATCATAGGTTAGTATGTCAAAAATAACCTTGTTTTTTTTCTCAATTCACAATATGACATTATGAAACTGACAAAAAGTAACACAAAAAATATTAAATATGTTGAATTATACCAATGTAATAGTGAATTGGACAATAAAATAGAAATTATGAACAAAAAAATGATTTGAATCGCACATCACGAATCGAAATTCATTTGGTTAGTGGCAATTTTTGACTACCAATCACAAACAGTTTCACGTACTTTGGCATAAGTTTTAACATTTATACATGAAAAAACGATGACAGACATAAACTCCTGTCCATAGTTGATTCTTTTCCCTGGAAATGAAACAACACAAAATTATCGCCAAATGTTATAAAAAATATGTGCTTATTCTGACTGATTCTTTCGAACTACTCTGTAGCATATAAGTACGTACAATGTACACGGATAATTAAATATCACTAACCTTTGTTTTTTCTGAAAATATATCTCCCACGTACGTTTTTGGTGTCGTAATTTTGCTATCTAATAAAACTTTTTCCGAGGGTATTTTCCTCGTCATTTTTAAGCGAGGAATTTCTTTAAAATGTTATCAAGTAGACTGGCGTGGAATAGACGTCCGCTCGCCGCCCTGTCGCAGCGGGGAATGATAAAATTTCGGCTTGCGCCGGGGTAATCACAAACAACAAACGCGAATCGAAATTAATTACTATTATGTACTTTAAGAATATATTTTTTGGTCATAAATTATTTTTAATGTTTCAATAATGTCTTGGTAAATTATTTTTCTAAAAAAATCTGAACTATACCAATTTGTAAGACCATAAATAAATAGTCCAATTGAGGGATTTTCGTCACAAAACGCGTGCTCGGATTTATTTATTAGTAATTTTATTTGAAATAAAAACAAAATTCTTATACATACATATGATAGATAATTTATTGATTGTTTATACTGTATTATTATATGATTTGAAATATTTGTTGTATAATACAACTTCACCTTTGAAAATGCAACAAATCTGCGCATCGTCCAACGGTAACACTTTATTATGATATGAAAATAATATTATTTTTCAAAATTTTACATCTTACTTTACAAGATAAAATAACGATCTTTCGAAATCAATTTGTGTTTTTTTCTAGAAAAGTGTCCATACGTCTAAAAGTGGCCTCAAAAATGCCAAATTTCAGGTCAAGTCTACCTATTTCGCCTTAAGATCTGAAATCTAAGGAAAAAAATAACATAACCACTCTGCAGGACACGGAAATAAATAGCACCTGCCCGCATACTATTTGCTAAACATGTTTTGCTTCAAAACATAAAAATTATATCCATAAAAAAATTTGGTTTTAAGGATTGTCACTTCCATTCAACTTTTGTATCTGTCTTTGATAAATATTTTTTTTTGTTATTTATGAACATATTGGAAGTAAAATAGTGATGTAATTAAAAAAATAATAATCAAAATACAAAAAAAAATTAACAAAAAATATTTTATCATTGGGTTTTCTTATTTGGGCCTAACATTTGTTTTTCAATTCGTGACAATTTACCTTTTAACTTTTTAACCCCAGCACATTCAGGTTCTGCTACTATGAAGCCGCGTAGAGACGAAAGTAAAAAAGCAACCCAAAGACTTATTCTAGTCAATGACAGCCTCTAAAAAAGGTTTAGTTACCGAGGTAACAATGCGACCTTGTCTGTCATCGATAAAGGCGCTCCAGGCTGTATTACCACCGTCTGTATGCGGCTTCATCGTAATTTAGAACAAAGAGACCTTTATTACTTTTTTTTATATAAAACGAAGGATAATAATTTCGCTTTCGACGAGTTATAAGATTAGACTTCATATTTTGTTAAAAGTTTGACGTTCATAAGTGATTGACGACAACCTCATCAGTTGTAAGTTTTATGACAGTGAAAAGCCGTTCTTCACATTATTTGCACTTACGTACGAGAGTTACGACGATGCTCGTTTAAATGAGACAAAGCAAATTAATTACATCAAATTTCTAAATTTCAGTACGATCGACATCATAGAGCGATTGAGGCCAGTTTATTCTGTGTCTTAAAAAACACTATCGATTCAGATGAAGATAACCACTGTGCTACGTCGCCTTATTTTTAACCGCCAAGTTTTTCAATAAATACTAGTATTTCATATAACAATTATTGTTTTTTTTCCGTTCAGTGGTTCCGTGCACCTGACCGGCAATCAAAAGCTGCGGGTTCAATTCCCGTCGGCGGCATTCATTTTTTCTCGGAACATTTTTTCAATTTATATTTGTGATTCAGGCTAATAATTATTGCATTAGAGCATTGAAGTCATACTTGTACAGCGCCCGAGGTGATTTTTGTAAATAATTAGATAGAGCATTGAAGTCATACTTGTACAGCGTCCGAGGTGATTTTTGTAAAAAAATAGATAGAGCATTGAAGTCATTCTTGTACAGGTACAGCGCCCGTGGTGATTTTTGTAAATAATTAGATAGAAAATTTGAAGTCATACTTGTGCAGCGCCCGAGGTGATTTCTTCACAAAAACGGCGCTACAAAAGATATCAAAATTACAATATATTTGCGGATCTGTCTTAACATCGGGCTTCACCCATATTCATAATGTGTATAACGTGTTATGTACATCTGCTCGAAACTTCTCATTAGATTTAAATATTAATTATGAATAAATGTTTAAAACCCAGCACGTTAATATATACCTACCAGTCAAGCAAGTCCAACGACGGATATTAATGATACATAACATCATAGAATATAGAAAAAAATAACAATATCCATTTCCCTGAAATTTGCTTCAGAGCAACACAGATAAAAGATATTTATACACTTGTCAATTTTAGCCATAAATCTGATGATAGCTGGTTTAACATTCTAGCAATTACCCTATTTTACTAAATACCTATTCCATCATCATTACAGATATTTCTGAAATAACCGCCGCAATATGAAGTGGTTTCAGTAAATTAAAAAAATTCTTAGTCGTTATACAATCCATATTTTTTGCAGTAACTTGAATTAAACGCTTATTTTGCAATGAACCACCGAAACTTACATAAATTTGTTTCGATTACCGCATTAGATAACCTCAAAATACTTTCGATAAATACACAAATGTTTGTATTATGTTGTATGAAACTATTACACAGTTCAAACTTAGGTAAGATGTGACGTGATTTATCAATTCTAATACTGGAGGCTTTTTCACTTTTGACGTAACTTCAATGTAGGAAAATAACACTTCGGGCGTCAGTGTATAGCGATTTCGATAAGGATGCCGTGTGCAACTTTGTGATTGCACTTGGAAACAGATGCACAAACAGAGACGACAGATTCTGTCATCTCTAACTTTGCAACGCACCTGTTAACAAATTGACGCGCACGATCGTAAACCAGCATTTTCGAAGTAAATGCAAATAAAATTATTTATACGAATATTATTAGGTAGCAGTTTTGGTAAACCCACGTTTCTAATCAGCAATTAAAGTGATAATAAACTAATATAGCCATTTAAGTATCACCTACTAATATTCAACGTGAAATTGATGGAATTCTATAGACTCAAGTAACGCCACCGATTTCATTGTGAAAATACTGTAAACCCATTTGAAACACATTACGAGTGGTTATGTAATTGATAATGTGGAAAATTTACGAGCCACACTTATGAACCGTAGAATTTGCATTGAGTGGCGCGTTTAAAACTAAAATCTAGTAGGTAAAGAATATAATAGCAAAACGAACAAGCTGAGAAACAGACCAAACTAAAAATGAAAAGCGTGGGACGGTAGAGATTTATGAGGTCAATCCCAAAAGGCGTGGCGATGAATTTACATAAGTTACAGTGCTGCCTATGAATATCACTATATATTTGTATGAAAAGAATAAACACCCTGCCATTTCATAACAAGCCATTTCTTAAAGAAATGCTAAAAAAATAAGTATGAAAGTGTCTTTTCATGGAAGAATTAGGAAAATTTAGTAAAAACATTTTTTTTTACTAATGCACTAACATGTACTGTTCTAGTATTCTCTATCTTAATCATGTGGGTAACTTTAAAACAAACTAATCCAGACAAAATTTTGAAGTGTAACAAATATAAATCATATTTTCGAAGGAAGCAAACATTTTGGGGTATGACAATATATATATTAAATGAAAAAACACACTTTGTAATACATCACTTTTTATTTGAATTAATAATGTCAGCCCGCCGGGTTTCGCTCATCTCAAGCTTCGTCAGGGCTTATTGTATTAACTAATAATTTCAATTATTAGTTAATAATATTGAAACCCGGTTGGCTGTCATTATTAATTCAAATGAAAAGTGGTGTATTACAAAGTGTGTTTTTTCATTTAATAAATATAAATCAATACGGAAATTATACATAATAAGTGTTAAACAAAGAATTTTCTATGACGTTTTTATTTTTATCTAGAGACAAACTACATTACAAAAAAGATTTCCACGTACACCATACAAGAAGTTAGACTAAAAAGGTAGAACAAATCAAAAACATAGAATTGTTTACTGCGTAAAGGCATCCACGCGGAGAAAACCAATTGAAATAAAATATTGCTAATTTATTAAGAATCTCTTCAAACTATCCGTAATCCGATTAAAAACGGGACTGCAGCCCCTTAACAAATGAATTGATAAGTTTCCTGTTAAACTTTTAGCAAAAGAGGAAAGTGTTATCACGCTGTCGAAACACTTAAAAAATTATGATATTTTCGAATTTCGTCATTGTATATAATCAAGACAAATGCAGGTGCATGAATACGTGTTTCGATATAATAGGAATTTACTAAAAGTTTATCAGGAAACGGTTTGCAATCCCGTTTTTAACCGGATTACAAATAGGAATAATGCCAAGAATGTATTATCGCGATGACGGAATACGTGTTCATAAAAATCATAATCATCTCGTCATTATATATTATTATCAAGGCATGGTGCAGGTGCATGAACACGTGTTGCGATATACTGGGAATATACTAAAAGTTTAAACGGAAACGGCCTGAAATCCCGTTTTTAACCTGATTACGAATAATTTGAAGAGATTTGTAATAAATCAGCAAAATCGTTTTTCTCCGTGCATCAATATACATATAGCTTAGTTTCCAATGAAATTAAATTTAAAGAAAAATATTAAAATTATATACGTAATAAGTATTATAAATAAGCGAAGTTTAAATTAAAATGTATGTTTATATTATACTGTGGATCTATTTAAAGGTTAATAAATAAATCTCTCGTCTTCCTGTAAACTGGATAAGAAGAAGATATGTGGGTTACTTTAGAAAACACAAATAACAACCCACAAGCCATGAATCACGTAAGGTCTAGTGATATTGGTTAGTTGCTGGGATATTGGTTGTTAGTTGTTACTAAGTTGATGAGGTAAAGGTGCCACTCGGTGGACGGCATTATGTAAGAGAACTCGCCTTGTTTCATTAGATATCACATAACATCTATTTGAACAGAATGAATGAACGAGGCGATGGAAGTTTGTTTAGGCAATCTGTATTCATAATATAGGTAAGGTTCAGATCAAAGGTGAAATACATCAAACTGTTGCGTTGAAAGAGAAGAAAAAATATTATGCTTACATAATAATTATATTGCGTATTATTTTAACTGAAATTAAGAGACATAACATTATTGTGGCATTGCCGACGAGTGGAAGTTAAATTAGGTTAAACAGACGTAACTAATTATATTTTCTTGTGATTTCATTATAAAGGCGATGCATCCCATCGTGTAACATTTGGAATCGGACCGCTAGCAATAACACTCCTTATGTAGATGGCGATAAGGGTTAAATTCCCGCTAAGCTCTTTTTGATTTATCCAAGAAAAAAACTTCGTCAAAAAGTTAATTAAATTTTGTTTTGCGAAGTTCAAGCGCTAATATTTCAATAACAATAAATGAATAACCAAAAGGGGTTCGTAAGTAGGAAAATTTGAACTTTAAAGTAGTTAATTATTATTTTTTTGGTAAACTAACGTTTAAGACAAGATTTTTTATGCATAGCACAAAGTGTAACAATTATTTTACAAGCAATAATTATTCGCCTGAAACACTCATCCACATTGCAAAATCTCCTGATAAAAGATACATGACGCCAACGGGACTCGAACCCGTGTCCCTTCGATTTCCGGTCGACAGCTCTGACCACTGAGCTATGGCGGCTTATCTCTTATCCGCGAAATAATTCAATATATACTAGTGTTTCATTCAACAATTACTGCTTGTTACATTTTTTCACCTGAAAACAACCAACTTTATTTTATATGAGAAAGGCATTGTAAGTATTTCGCGGATAAGAGATAAGCCGCCATAGCTCAGTGGTCAGAGCTGTCGACCGGAAATCGAAGGGACACGGGTTCGAGTCCCGTTGGCGTCATGTATCTTTTATCAGGAGATTTTGCAATGTGGATGAGTGTTTCAGGCGAATAATTATTGCTTGTAAAATAATTGTTTAAAGTAGTTATTATAGGCCTGATATTTTTTGGATTTATAATTAATTGTTTTAAAGGTAAAGATGTATTATACTCTCAGTATTAAATTAAAGTTTCAAAAACATTTATAAGCAATCAAATTTTAAAACCAAAAACACGCGATCATTACTTCGAAGTTCTTCGCCGTATATAACTACCGCGGACCCATGAAATGTAACGGATATATATTGAAAATAAAATATTATTATGTTTAAATTGTATATCATGGATAGGTAGGTACTTTTTGGTTTATCTGAATTTTTCAGACAAACATTGCCAATTTTGAGAATGACACAAAGTTCATACAACCAGAGTAACAGCTGAGATTAGTATGTTTGATGGTAGCAATGAGATCCTTGAAGCCATGTTATACCTCTGGCAGAATCCTCGCGGGCTACTCCTTATTGTAATTTACGAACGCGACCGTGGCATTTGGAATCGCAACCCTAAATTGTATATTTTGTAATAAAGAGTCGGTCACTCGTCGGTGTTCGCAGGCGACACGGAGACAAAGGGTGTGTACTACGCGTACGTGTGTCGGAGCGCGACACTCGAAAGCTCGTTATCTTTCTTCATGGCGCTGTTACGTAAACTTGAAACGCGGGCAAGGGGCGAGAGGGCGCGCGGGAGGACCGGGTCGCCGACCTTTACGTAACGCGTTCTCGGTTCCGAAGGACCCCTCCCGTCAAACGGGAAAACAAACGGTCGGCTATTTCCAACAATCACGTTTATAGCCCAGCGCGATCGGACAACATGGATAATAAAAATACTATGATTTTCGGGTATCGATCGCGAGGGACAAGCTCGGATCAAATGTGTCAGGCGGGCTTTACTGCTCGCGGTCGTGGAGACGCTCCGGGCATTAATTTGTCAACTAGGTCGTATTACGAACATAATATATGGCAGACACACATTACGTGACGAAAATCACTTTCCGCTGCGAATGAAAACATTTTGAAGATTACCAAATGCACTCCTCGATGACTACGTGATTTACTGATATATACCTATATATCGATGTATTACCTAATATTAAAAATTAATAGTAAAAACAAAACCATAATCAAAATAGATAGTTCATAGATGGCGTAAAAAACATTAAAATACAATATTGTATTTGCATGCCTTTTATACGGACAATACCATTAATACATATCACATGCCGCACGTACACAGACGTAAACAAACAATGTTTTGAACGATCAGTTTATGAATATTTTAAAGTTTTTATTATTAGAAAAATTACGCAATGTGCTGATTCATAAATAGTAAGTTCTGATATCATGAAATTTACACGGAGAAAAATTAATAATACAGAATATTGCTAATTTATTAAAAATCCAGTATAAATCGGGATTGCAGGCCCTTAATGAATGAATTCATAGGTTTTCTAGTAACTATTAGTAAAATATAAATGTATTATCACGACGTCGGAACACGTGTTCGTAATTATCTTACTATTTCCGCATTTCGTTATTGTATATTATCAAGGTAAACGCAGGTGCATAAACACGCGCTCTGATATTTTAGGAATTTAATAAAAAAAATTATCAGGAAACGGTCTGCAATCCCGTTTTTAATCGGTAAATTTTAAGATTTTTTTAATAAATTAGCAATACTAATTTTTCTCAGTGTATTCTGTTAGAAATTTCCCGGTCAACGCCACAATTTTCATTTGAGAGCTATCAAAAGATAAAACACGTCGCAATGATGAACAACAATATCAATTAAAATAATAATGATTAACTTGTCGAATTCCGCTGCAAATACGGGAAAAAATTGTAAAGAGCACTTGGTTTCAACTCAATTACTACAAGAAATAACTATTTATGTGCTGGAAATATGCAGATACGTGTAAAAGAAGCATTTAAGTTCCCTACGCACAAATTATCAAAATAACCAAAACTAAACCTTAACAATGTATTTGTTTCCTGTTGAAATCAAGTGATATTTTTTAAAGAACCTTTGCATGAAGCGGAATTCGACAAGTTTACCATAATAATTATCGAAGTCGTAAATATTTGTCCAATAAAAAAACAGGCGTCATTATATAATCAACATAATAATGATTGCATAAAACAAGGGTATATATTTTTTTATCCATTAAATTAATTAAAATCTCTCTTCTTTTGATATTTAAAATGTATGTTATGCATCCTTCACCCTGAAATTTCGCCGTAACTCCATTATATATATTTGTTTGGATAACGCAAGCATGTTTTTTACACAATGTAGGCACTTGAACGCTTTATTATAAAGTGGATGATGTTTATCTAGTAATTATATGAACAAATATTATATTACAGAATGCGATTGCGTGCGCTTGCGCGTAGTGTAATAGTTTGATGTTAGATTCATGCAATAGAAATGTCTAATCAAATTTGATAGGCGTCCCGTGAAAAATCTTGACTCAATCTGATTTCTTGGCAAATCAGTTCCAATTTTAAAAGTAAGACTTTTTATGTGAATTTGCACAAGAGTCCCAACTGCTCAGAACCTTCTGGAGCAAGTGAGACTATGGAACCCCCGATTGGCGCATGTTGTGAGGGTGAAGGTAATGGGGAAGGGAATGAGATGGAGAGGAGGAAGGTGGGAAAATGTGTGGCTATTTAGATCTTATCACTAAAGACGGCCAAAGCCATTTCGAACAACGTTTCAATTATGAATGGTGGTTTTACCCCAGGGCGATACTGAGAGTATCTTCCACTCCGGAACGTGCCGCAAGTATACTATATATATTATTTTTTATAGTCAAATTGTGAAATAACACAACTTAATCAAATAAAGTTTATAGCGCACGTAGGGATTTCAACCCGCGACCTTCGGATTGCTAGTCGAGAGCCTTACCCCTCGACCACGGAGGCCGTAAGATAATTTTCGGTGAAAATATTATAATAGGAAGGTAATTTATCACTTGTTTGAATTCTTCTCTCAGTTCCAATTTTGAAAATGATACTTAAAGTCGAAGTACGTTTAAGTTCATTGAAACCCAACTACGCAGAATGCACAGACGATCATACGAGATCACGACCCGACAGCGAGTAATGCATCCCCGATTCGGGAACGTTTATATATATATATATATTCACTATCGAGAAATAAAATTAAATAATGTAGACACACAATTTGTTATTGATTTTAAACAAGGAAATGACACGTGTGATATTACCTATTTAAAATGTTTTATTAGTTCGTTTTACGGTCGCATTTTCCGCGTGGCGTTGTTAGCCTGTGGCGGGAAAACTGTATCTGGAAATTTGAAGTTTATAATCGTCCCAGAGTCCGTAAGATTAAGGCGGCAATTAAATGATCGCATAACCACATTTGATAACATCGAAATGGTTACTTGGCTTTATTTATTTATTAGTTACTAGCTGACGTGTCCGGGACTTGTAAATGGTATAGGATGAAGTTCTGGGGGAACCTGACAACTCGGTCTGACTTTTAAAGGTGGATGTTATATGTTTTACTTCATCGTGCCATTTCTTTCGCGGGCATCATCAACCTCTTCAATCATTTGCTTCCAAGTCATAAATTCTCCTTGCACATCGTACTTCATTCAACACTTACGTCGCATTTTACCACAAATAATCATGTCTTCCTCGGCAATCCCAGAATTTTTCTTCCATTAATTTCATGTAAGTAGTATCATGAAATCCACAATGTTACTGTTGAAATATTACATTATATCGACTTCAATTCAACTGCCTATCTCATTTCAGTGCAGAGGTAATGCGTTAAGACTTTCTCCATTTTCTAACACTCTCTGAACACCCCTGGCACTAATAAAAACATTTTTTTAAATTTTCTGAGAAATCGAAATGGTATAGGAACTATTATTTATTATTGTACATTTTATTCAGGAAAAAACATAAGTTACATATTAGGCCAAATAATGTCTACGTGAATATTGGATAAGTGCGCAATGATATGTAATAATTTGACAAGTATAATGTATGTCGAGAATAATCTGCCATACATGCGTGAATACATTATGGCCCAGTCAACATTAGTTTCTAAATAGGCAGTGTCTGTTGTAAGAAACTAATCATGACACTGATTTTTGTTGTTGGTTCGTAATATCAAATATTATATATTAATTTATTTTTATCAGTAATATACTAAAGGCGAATAGATGAAAAAATTTGAGAGAAAGAGATATTTTTGAAACTATAATTTTTAATAATATTGCCTTTAATTTGATATTTTTGGTCCAAACTTTTTGATATTTCGCTGTGTTGCTCGTTGGAACAGAAAAGTCATATCTGCTCAGAATAATAAAGGATTAATTCTTTTTAGTATTGCGAGTAAGAAACGTAATTTAACTGGCCGGACGTGGGAAATTATTACGTGTGTAGGAACCACTAGTTGCATAAACATTAAGTTTGTGTTCATTATTCTCGTTACGTACACAAAGTTGTATGGTTTTGTTTAATTTCCTGAAAAAAATATTAGCAATTCATAATATATCGACACGTGTTTTTTGCCTAATAAATATGAGGAAGGAACGCGACAATATCAGTATTTGTATGAACACGTGTTCCGCCATCTTCATAAACATTCGCTTTTAACTGATACTTTATTATGAACTCTGTCAATGCATTCGTTAAAGTTTGATAAATTAACAGAATTTTATGTCAGTTAGTGTGGTTTAATGGGCAAACTTTGATGTTATTTTCTCTATTATACACAGTTTATAGGGGACAGTTTTTAAAATAATATAAAAATATTACACAAAATAAGCCGATACAAGAATCCAAACTAATATAAACTAATTTAAATATTTTATTCCTCCATGGATAAGTAGTTTATACCTCCAGGCATGTTTGATCAGGCATCATCATCATGTTATTTTAACTAATTAATGTTTTAAGGTAATTGCGGATCATCTCACAAAACTAAATGTTTGCTTAATTACCATTTTAATATATTCCTCGCTTACATAGTTGAACAAACGAATACCCAAATGATATAGACATTTTTAACAAAACACATTCGATGTTTAAAACATGTCGAAATATTGTTTCTGATAATTGTAGAATATTAATTTTTAACTTTAAATCATTGTAATGTAAGTGATAGTTTTTATGCAGCGATTATTTATTACTAACCCTTGAGTAAAAAAATTGGAAACATTTCAAGTAGAGACACAATGTAAAAGCCCCATGGGCGTATAAACGATACATCATATACATCAAGATTTTGCAATAAACACCTGTTGTAGTGTTAAGAAAATAATATAACATACGCAATACAAACATAGTTATGCAAACAAATAAAATGTTAAATATTTTGTAATAAATTTACAGTCGCATTTTTTAGAGCGCAATAGTAAACATAATAATGAATAGGAAAATGGTGTTAGAAAAGCAAACATCAGAGAAAAGGAAAACAATTGATAGGGTTTTAATACTCACAGAAGTGTAGAGCTTTGTCACACTTAACAAGAGCCGCAGAAGCACCTCTGGCGTGCAACAGGCGCTCCGCCTCGTGAGCAGCGCGCGCACTCAGCAGCTCGGCGCTCCACCAGCGCTCCACCAGGCGCTGCACGAGCACGTTGGTCGCGCAGTCCCCCCGTGCCCGCGCGCCGCACGCCGCGCAGCGCGTGCGCACGCACTCGCGGCAGCAGGTGTGTCCGCACAAGCCCGTGACGGGCTGGCGCAGCACGTCCCCGCACGCCGGGCACGCGAAGCGCGGGGCGCGCTGGGGGCGGGGCGGCGCGCGCGAGGGGCCGCGGGGTAGCGCTAGCCCGCGCGCCCCCACAGCGCCCCGTAGCGCTGTCATCGCGGCCGCTAGCGCCGCACCCTCCTCCCCCATGCCCTTCACTGCATGCCTCCCTCTATCGACCCGCCGCACCGCGCAGCTGCAACAAACACGAGGACTTATATAACACACGCGGACACTCTGTACACTCGGGCTTGTTATTTCTGCTTCTGCTTCCAGCACAGAGAATTAAACTAAAGATGACACTCGCGACCATGAATCTCGAAGGTTACATCATCTTAAGGAAGTGGAGACACATCCGACCTACTGACATTGCGTAAACACACAAGTTGTCTGGTCCGACTTTGACGTAATCTAAAGGCTCTTGAGGTTGGGGTACTTTTTAATGTTTAAAAAACAGTACACAATTGCTGTATTTTTTATATTCTAAATGACTTGATACACTCGTAGATAATTATAAAAATCGGTATAACGCGAAAAAGGTCACTACTTACATACCTGAGAGAGAGAGTGTGTGAATGTAAACACTGTTAACAGGGTATGTCAGATTATATTAATAGAGTTCTGACGGTATGACTTAAATAATTCAATAAACTCTACGTAAGTGGACTAGAGTGATTGTTCAAGCCAGAATAAGTAGCATGTGTCACTTTGATAATAATATATATATATATTTCGTCGAGCACGTCGTTCAATGAGTCACAAACAATCTAACCAATGGCAATGCAAGAATTTAGTTGGTTTTCGGAATATATTTCCTAATCGGTTTGAGTTAACACGATTTCTAACTAACGACATAGGACATTGAAAGTTACCCCAAAGAGTCAGTCAAGAATATTATATTATATTAGGGTTATGCCTACGTTCAAATGATAAGTCAATGTTTACTAGATTAACACGCATCACGATTTTTTTAATGACACAAAAACACAAACAATACGCGTATTATGTAAAAAATATTAAACACGAAACTGACGGTAATAACTCGAGATGTAATTATTCACATTATGCAACAAAATTTCGGTCATCAAAGTAGCAAACACTACCATAACAACAAATTGATGTCAAATATGTTTAGGCGTACAGGCTGACTAAAGTTGTTCCCACAGATGAACACACTAGGTTTTACACATGGGCCGGGAAATAAGTTAGAGTCACTTATTACCGTAGAATAAATGACAGCGACCTTTGATAAGACGCGCGAGTAGGTTGTGCTATGCTTGCTACGGTCACAGCGGAGTGCCGTGCGTGCGAGCAACAAGTCGGCCACTGCGAGAATGGCGGATGGCGGGCGCTGCTCGCCGGTAATGTGATTACGGCGCGGCGCGGCGCGGAGAAAGCACACCACGGCGTGACGGCACCGGCCGTGACCCAAATGCTTGCATAACTCTTACCTTACTCGGCGCACTATGGTAATGGCTGCGGCATGAGCCGGCATCACCGACTGCAGCGGCACCGCACACTCACAGGTTCCCGCCGAGCGCGTCCCGAACGACCCCGCGACTAGAGCCACTAGGGGTGACTCCGAAAATAGCGCGACGCGACGCGGCAGATGGTCTGCGCTACGAAACTTGCTCCAACCCGAAACTCAGAGGGGTGGATTGGGGAGAACCCTCTCTAGCTCGCATTAACAGCTGTTTAATATTTGATAACATACCTATCTTCTAGAACATTACTTCCACTTTACTGATAAGCTTAGCTAACAACTTTTATCTTTATTGAAAAATAATCCTACTTCTAATCGTATCCAACGACAACAAAGGAAAAACGATAACATTAAGTTCATACGTGCGTCCCCGTTCCATACAGAAACAAACACAAAACCGTTTACGTTAGAATGGAATTATGCTTAGATTTTCTCGCCAAACATAGGGGCTTGAATATTAGTTGCTTGATTGGTATGACGAGCTTAGCACATAATCCGTGGTATACGTGTCGTAAGCTTAGATATCACCGATATTACACGATTAGTTGTGATTTCAATAGAGCAGCGTGATTCCACCGCAAAACCAAACTCTCGTCACGATGTTTATTTTTAGGTGGGTTTCATTTATTTATTTAAAGATAGATACAAAAGAAAGTACAAATTACATATTAGGAAGCTTTGCCTGTCCAACTAGGAAAGTTCCCGTTCCAGGACAGACAAATTGACAGGTGTAATTCATATTATTCCTTAAGAAATGTACATAATTACATAACAAAATATTTCGTTTTTCTCTGCAACTAAGTTGTGTAGTAATGAAGAAAAATATTTAATGTAAATTTTAAAAAAAATGCAGTAGCGTCATAACATAGTGGCTTTGTAAAGATTAACATGGTAACGTATATTACATTTGGATTTACAGTATGAGAGATATGTTAGGTATTTAGTAGTAATGACAAGTAGAAATGGAGATTTCTACTTTTCTCATACTGTAAATCCAAATTATTAACATGGTAACATATATTGGATTTGGATTTACAGTATGAGAGATATGTTAGGTATTTAGTAGTAATGAAAAGTAGAAATGGAGACTTTTTTTTGTTTGTAGTTTTCAAAATGTAAAAAAAGTAGCCTGGTAGCATGTATTATATTCGGAATTTACCGAATTAACCTGGTAACATATAACGTATAAGGATTAACATTGTATGAGATAAGTTGGGTAAGTGAGTAGAATTGAACAATGTAAACCAGGTAACTGATAACATGTAAGAGGAATTACATTAAGATTTACAACATAAAAAGGTGAAGTTATGTTAGGTTATGTGTTTACAAGTATTGAACTTGTAATACATAGTACACTTTATGTACGATATATACGTATAGTACGATTTGTACCAATTGATTTATGATCAAGTCCCACACCCTGAAAACATAGTGCTTTAATTTTATTGTGTTTTACTGTTCGTGAAATTGTGACGAACGACACTGTTGTCACAATGAAACATGCGAACACCTCAGCACAGCTTCTCCTAGTATAGTGAGATGGTCACTAAAACTTAATTAACGAAATTATTAAAATTCACTTGAGTGAATCAAATGCAAATCATCTTGAGTGATGAGGCCCATTTCCACCTCGGTGGCTTCGTCAACAAGCAAAATTGTCGCATCTGGGGCTCGGAAAACCCAAGAGTTATTATTGAAAAGCCTCTCTACCTTCAACGTGTGACTGATTGGTGCGGTTTATGGTCCGGCGGAGTCATTAAACCTTACTATTTCGAAAATGAGGCTGGAGCAACAGTTACGGTGAATGGATTGCGCTATCGAGAGATGATTAATGATTTTTTATGGCCGGAATTGGATGGTATTGATCTGGACAAAGTTTACTTTCAACAAGACGGCGCTACGTACCACACAAGCAACGAAACCATTGATCTTTTACGATTGAATATCAAAATAACACCTTTTATTGGAAAACCCTGTACTTACAAGATTAAATATCATTATTTATCAATGAATATAATAAATATTATATAATGAATATTAGAAGAATATAATCTTCGACGAGACGAAAGTATGCAAATATGTATGTAAATGTCAAATTTGGCATGTGTCAATACTAGCGGCGCAACGTCTAACAAAGGAACTAGTACTAAGCGAAGCAAATTTGAGCGAGGATTAACGCACTTAAACATTATAAACAACCCTTTCCCAGGCCCGGCCCTGGGCGCCGCCCGACTGGCCTACATCTTCTCCGTCAGATGCGAACTCCGCCCCCCCTAAGAAATAGTCTGCGTAGAATCATAATGGTTGCGTCACCAGCCGCGAGTCACTATATTCACAACCAACGAATTGCGAATTATACAAAGGCTATTGTGTTTCACGGTTTTGTGTAAATTTATCCCAGTCACGGCAAATCGGATTTATTTTGAAAACAGTTATAAGTACATCAATACAACAGATATTTTATTTGTACGTATTCAAGTATCTGAACAATAGTGTTGCTGATAGAATAATGAATTATTAGAAAGAAAATCAGAGTAAAATGAAAAAGGCTTTCAGGAATTAGAAAACTCAAATTACACAAAATTAATAATATTCCTCCATTCGACTTTTCGCCGAGTATAATAATAATAAATGTTTTATTATCTTCCCTTTTTTACATACAGATATGATGATATCCTCAGTGGAATTTCCCGTGCTGAGGATTTCATGTACACATTAATAAAATTTATTACATGGAGAAAAGTGATCTTGTTAAAACGGGATAGCATAATACTTTCCTGATAAAATATTAGTCATTCAGAATGTATCGTTACACGTGTTCTTTTCTTAATAAGTATCATGATGGAAAGCGACAATATCCAACTTTGTTTGAACACGTCTTCCGCCGTCCTAATAAAACATTCGCTTTTGACTGCTACTTTGTTAGGAACTCTGTCCAGGCCTGGAAAACGAATAACTTGACCACTTTTTTTAAAATAAATTAACAGTATTTCATATCTGTAAGTTTTCTCCGTGTAGTATGGATAATATGAAGTAATTATAAATATATTACATGGTGTTTTTTTAGTGCAGGTGATTGATTAAAGTTTCAATCTGTATTTGGTTTCAGTATATTTTATATTTCTGATTTCCCTATGTAATGTGTCCAGCTTTTTATTTGAGATTTAAATGTTGTAATATTGTTGTGAATTTTGAATGAGAGTGGGATTTTGTTTTGTCGAGTTTATTACCATAGTATAGGAAGCTTTTTTGCCCAAATGTGTATTTTTACTTGCTTGTTGGATATGTTTTTGAACCTGCGTTCTATTGTTTCTAATAAATGAGTATTGTTTTAGAATAGAGCTGTTTAATTGATATGATGATAAAATATTTGAAGATTTCATCAGTGCTAGTTCTTTTAGGGATTTTCATACATTATTTTGAAACACTGCCCCATCCGACAATTCCGTATTCTAACAAAGATTGGCAAAGAGCAATGTAGATATTGATTGAGTGTTTAATAATATAAGTACCTACTATTCATTTAGTAATTGTTTTATAGTGTCTTAAATACCCGTCAACTCTTATATGCTTACTCACATTTCTTATACAAATATTTCGTAAACATTTACCGGTTAGTAATAAAATTTTATTATAATATAAGTATCTACATACTTACATATAGATTCTTCTTTTAACAAATTACAAGATACTACGAAAGTTTATGAAGGTTTTCCGGAGGTAAAATTGTTGTTTCAACGTAACTTGTTTTATCAAAATAACACCTCTTATTGGAAAACCCTGTATTACTTCCTTTTTTATTTTACTATATATTAAATGCGTTTACTTAGATGCTGCACTGTTTACCAGTAGGTATAGTTCGAGTAAGGTTTTAATAATAAAAATGACATTATTAGCAACTAAGATGTATTTTAAATTTACAAATCCAATTGGAATTGCATATTAAATAAATGCGCATGCGCATGCGTCGGGGCGCATTTCATTCATAATTCAATCAATAGCCCGAGAGTTCAGGATATTTACTATTAAATTTACTACTGCCTTGGGCTGGTAAAAAGTGAATCCGTCCTCGGTGATTCTAGGACGCAACGTGACTGCCACGCGCCGCGTCACCACGCCTCGGCGGGACATGACGCGTGGCATATTTGCAGGGTCTAGTTACGTAACAGGAGAACATTATTATTATTTATTATTTTGGTACAATATATTTTACATTTCGGAGTTATCCTGTAATGTTGGCCTGACTTACCCGTGCTGAGGCCTTCATTTTATAATATAAAAATACAATATACATAATATATTTGAAGAGAAAATAATGCATTTAAAATATAATCTTGTGTGTTTGTGAGTGATGTGTGCTTTATATTTGTTTTGTTTTATGTTATGAAATTTTGGTAATATTGCCTTTTTGTTCTTTAATCCATATTGTAATTTTGTGTCTGTTGAATGCTTTTATAACATGGTATTGATAGTGTCTTTGTCCAAAGCTTGTATTTACTGTCGGAGTTTTATCTGTTAACATGATATATGCTTAGAACGACCACGGCTCAGCACCACTATTCATATTTAGGTGTAAGATGGTACAATATATTATTGTCCAAAAATAAAATTAGTGTAACCGAAACTGTGAATTATGAACAATTCAAAAAGTTAATTAAGTCCCTAAAATTGGATACTGATATATTGTACCCCTAATTTTCTTACACTTACTCAATTTGTACAAAAATATATATTAATTTAATTGTCGTTAAAAAACTATTTTTCTAATTTGTTTACCTGATATATTGTACCCTTAATTTCCTCACGCTTTCTTAATCTGTAAGAAGATATATTATTTTAATTATCCTTAAAAAGACACTTTTCTAATTTGTATACCTATGTTAATATTATGTTTGTATTTATATCAAAAGTTATGGATTATTGTTTAAAAAATCATTAGAACTAAATGTAAATACTCCTCCCATAAACACGAGCTCCTTGAGCTCAACTTATGGAGTAGTAGAATAAAAAACGAAAAAATTATGTATCTGTCTTCATATTGTTATCATTTATAATGTTAAATAATTTACAAGTAATAAATAAAAAAAAAAAAAAAAATATATATATATATTTATATGGCATGTATTTATAATGACATATACGATATAGAGCGTGAATCTATACCGATTTGAAAGAAAACCAACCTATCGAATTCCTAGTCCCCAGGCAGGAAAATGTAAATGTTAATCTGCTCAAGACAAGTTACGTAATGCGAAAACATTAAGAAGAAGAATTTGCACTGGAAACTACATGGCATTTTTTTTTTAAATAGCTTAAATTATTGTAGTGTGGTGAAATAGTATACAGAAAATTCATTAGACATATTTACTGAGATAGTATATACATTGTCTATTTAAAATCTAGTGTCACAATTATTTTCTTAGTGAATAATTTAAATAATACAAAGGTGAAAATTTTGTCGGGGGTAAATAGAATAAATAAGTCGTATCAATGTGGCTTAGCCACAGTTTGATTGTGGCACATGGCTTTTAACGCCGAAACATCTGTCACAATAATAAAAAAAGAAAATACTTGCAGAACTTAATTATAACATTAATAAATTTGTTTTACATTTAATTTTTAGAAATATATTTTTTTGTTTTAAGTATGTCCAGTACACCCATGAAGAGTACGCCTGTATAATGGTTTAGAAATATTAACATACGTATCTATTGCCTGCGTTAATGAATGTTCGAGTGTAGGTTTGATTAGATTCCACAGCTGGAACATACAGCGGCAGCCACCCCCCCCCCCATTATCTACTTTACAGAGTTGAATGAACTCTGATTAGAAAGAAGAGATCGATAACTTGTTACCATAAATATTCAATAATGTTGTCTTTTTCCTGATATCACAAAATTTTGCTGCGTTAATTATTTATTATTATTAATATAATTTTATTTATTATAACTCATAACATAATTATAATCAATGTTGTTACAGTAAATAAACAACTTAGGTTAGGTAAGTACTAGAAGTTTTATAATAAATCGGCAAGTTGTTGTAGAGAATTTTGTTTTACTTTGACAACATCGTGAAAGTCAATAATACATACTGATAAACGCGAGGAACAATAATCAACAATCACGTGACTCAACGCTCACATTGTGAATTTATGGTCTTGCTGCTGAGAGCCCTGGTGTAACTCCTTTTGTGTTACATGACGAAGTATCGAGCGGTAAACAACATAAATGCGTATTTACGCAAAAACAAATACGCCAAAAGTGTCCAAATGTTGGTACATGACACTTCACTCTGAGGAACAGGCGGGCAAAATCGTATCACCATTTAGCGCCGCCAAAAAGATACCAAGAGAGCTCTAAGGAGTACCAAAACCCGGTTTAATGTTCCTCGTCAAAATGATCCAAGTAAAAATTTACTCAATTATAATTTTCCCAGTAAAATTTTCCTCAGTTAAAATGTCCACGGTCAAAATGTTCTCATCAATAATATTCCTTGCCAAAATTTTGCCAACCATAAATAGGAAAATTTTTATTATACTGGCACATTCAGTCAGCGGACCATTTCCTAGCTTAACGTAACCTAACCAACTGTGTAACTGTTAACAAGAAGCATTTTGGTTGGAACGTTGACGGCGACCGGCGACGTGTTGGTAGGGTAAATTTTAAGTAGGGACATGTTTACTGGGAACATTTTGACAGGTGGCATTATTACCAGGAACATTATCAACGATGACATCAGTTAAATGAGAAATTGAAAACGTTAACAAGTACAGCGCAAAACAAGGGATATAAATGACCGTAAACCTTAAATGGCTCCGTAATTCGATAGAGTAGCTTTGGAAGACGATAAGTGACGAATTGAGCCAAGAATTATTAGCTAAGCATAATTAATAATTGCATAATAACTGCTGCAATAATTACTCGTTGGACTTCGCAGTTTAGCGGAGTTCTTGACATTCAAACGTTTGACCAGTCTCAACGATTAGCCGCGGATCAAATCAGGTTATTTGAGTATGTAGATATGTAATTTAAATACAGATTGTTAATCTGTTCGAGTCAGACTCGGATGTCAGCTGTGAGCTAGCGGAAAATTAAGAAGAAAATATTCTGTATAAATTCCAATTGGCTCAATGCCATTTTCATTAATTTTCCACTTAACTACTCTACGATAAACGCGTAGACTTATTAGCCATTTATTTTTAATAGAATTGTTTTTATTTTTTTTATTTGTATTTATGTTTGGCAGGAAGGCAATTCGATTTGTCTTGACACTACACTATAGTAATCTGCGATAAGTGTGAGCATATTATTTAATTTATTAAATGGTGTATTTGTGAAATATGATTTTATTGCCGACGAATTATTCACCCGAACACTTTAATAATAATATTTTCCTAGCGTTTGCACTTTACTTCGTCCTTCTTGTAACTACTCTGTCTGTCTTTCAGTGGCGGAGCAACAGCATTGCCAAAACGGATCACTGCTCGGTGGACTAGGTCTCGAAGAGAGAGGAGCTCAAATAAGACATTCTAATTGACACGATAATCCAAAATTGCACTAATCAATAATAATAAATAAATTCATCTAAACGAGAATAAAACTTTTGTAGGAAAACTTGAAATAGGTTGATATAATTTTAGATTTTCACGGCCAAAAGTATTATAGTGATTTATTTTTGAGGAATTATGCCTGTTGCTCTACCTCCTTCTTAGGCTTCTTAGGTAGGTAGATACCATAATATTGAAAAATGCGAATAAGAAGACAGTCCAATAAACACGACGATTTCGCATTAGAATTTGAATAATCTTGACTGAACCTTTAAAACGGCCACCATCTTGAAACGGAACGTACAAAAAAATACAGACAATTATTGCGTAATAGACGAATATAAGTCCATGACTTCGCTATGCAGTTAATTATGTTTAATTTTTAGATCATTTGCGTTCCCTAAGGACGGGTTGTTTCATAGAATTTAAACAATTAATCAAATTTCCAAGTTAAAATGCAAGTTCTGTAATTATTTCATAATGTGCCGGTTGTTTCCCAGTACTTCGGTAATAACAGAACTTGAATAAGACTTTCATATGACTTGAAATATAATTTTTAATTTTGATGAATTATTCAAATTTTCTGAAACAACTCTAGGGATCAGTAGGATTTATAGGCCCGGTTAGGAGTTCTACCGAGCCGAACTCTCTGATATAAAAATATCTGGATTCAGTGAATTATTTTCCCATTTGATCTCTGGTGAGTTGACGTGTTGTTCTTGTATTGTTTTGCTTACATAATGTTGATTGACTAGATGATCATTTGTGGAAAAGTGTGTGGAAGGGTTTAGTTTTTCCTATGGGGAAGATTTAACCCGGACATAAAATCGGAAAAGTCTTTTATAATCAAAAATTCGTATATAAACTTCAAAAGAAATCTCCGGTGGCCGGTTAACAAGAAAATAAGCCTCGGGGCTGAACAATTTCCCGCAACGCTACCGCCATGGCCAAATAAATTTCATAAAATAATATTTACATCTCCTCGGAGTGAAGCTTCAATCACGATACACATATTTTTGTTACTTTTATAGAAAATAGTCGTTCATACGACCTTTCCGATAAAGTGGGCGGGTTTTTGGTAATCTTAAGAAATCTATATAAAATAATGCGGGCATTAAAAATACTGTCGTTCAATACTGGTATAAATTCACGATGATACGACATTAAGATAGTTAGACCCACGAAGATTAACGCTTGACTGAATGCTGCGGTAATTAAATTGTAACACACAATAAACGATACGGAAATAAATTACGTTACACAACCGTGAAACTGTAATTCGAAAAGAAAAACGGGAACGATTTCAATCAACGCGAATTTAAGATAAATGAGAAACGAATTTAATAAGGTGGTTTGAAAAAGGGTTTTTTGATAAAATTTGTCGAAAGTATATTTATGTAATAAACAATTCGTTAGTAAACTTAGGTATTATTATTATGCATTGTAAATTGATTAATTAGAGAATATGTACGCACAACACCACTTCGAATACCAAGTACAAAGCCCAAAGCTATTTAACGATTTTACCTTATGTTTTAGTCATTTATTATGTTGTTATTTTCTATCACCGAATCATTTATCTTAAAATATTTATAATACTTAAGATAATTACTGGATTTTTTTTAGTAATTAGATACACCTACTATTTTAAAGCAATTATATTTTACAAGTAAATAATATTTATGTATTTGAATATTGTATAAGTATATATACCAGCTCCCCAGTTTGACCTGAGAATATTTCTCCTTTTCTTTATAATTTCAATAAAAAAATGTATACAAGTATAAATATTTTTCTGGAAACCATGAAAATAATAAAAATATAATAATTGATAAAAAAATACGCTCATTAATATAAATAATATATGGGCCTTACTAATAAACGTTTTATTAAATTTTACAGAATGGATCAGAGAAGCTTTGAACGAAACCTTTAGTACATATTTTAATGATACGCTGGTCCCGAGTCACATAGAATAGTCGATAACACAACATGCAAAAAGCGGTTGCTAACAACACTACATGAAACGACATGCAAAATATTGACATCATTACAGCCAGCGACGTTACGTGCCAGTCAGACACAGGTTAAAAGTAATCTATTATTATTTGTCAACGGAAACAAATCTTCGACACGTAAATTTTTAAGGAACAATTTAAAATACGCAACTGCCGTAGTGTGCGTGCCAAATTACAGCTCTTTTATCGATAGCAAATTATGAGCTAACCCTTTCACTATCAGTAATAGCGATGGGTCATCATCCTCACTCATTTCAATAAGAGCGGGAGCCAAGATACCAGCTCAATATTTTCGTCATTTATTCAAGAGTCGACTCAAACGGCCGTTGTTCCCAACTTTTCGAACGATCAATCTTAGGCTCCGATCAGCTGAGTAATTTGTTCAGTAGCATTAGGTTCGTCTGTTTCCAAACAGCTTTACCGTTGATTATCTTAAGTGGGGGCCCGCCCACTTTTAAAGATAATAAAATGACATCAAAGCAAAAACTTTCAATGTTAAATTAATATTTACGAATTGATTATTGTGTTTATTATTAATGTATATAATTTTCTTAAAATACTGTAATGCATAAACCGATATTTTTTTAAACTGTAGTATGTAATATTTTAAAAATAAAGTGTTTGCTTGACTCTAATGACACCGTGTCTTGGCGTCGCGAATATTTTTCACTCTGTCGACACTTTTTATAGCTAGTTATTTACTGAGGCAGCCTTAATCCAGTAGTTTGCCTTCCTTTAATTGGTAGATCGCTCAGTCGTGTTGAGTCAATATTTCGGCTCAAATGTTGATAATTAGGATTGGGAACAGCGGCCGAAAGAGTCGACTCAAATTAACGACGGATCTATTGAACGGGAGCCGTTAGCTCAGAGCTTATGAGAAATGAGAACATTGTTTGCCCGATATGACTCCCCCGATACGGCTCCCAGCTCTCCAGCGTAAGAGTATGAATGATGGTACGACTCTTACCACGTACCACGATAAAAATAAGATGCTAGGTAGTTAGTAGATGTAGATACATATGTCCAAGTCAAGATGTAGGACTGTCAAACGCCGTTCACGTCTCTGAGTATGCAATAATAATCAATTCCTGGATATTTTTATGGTGCTATTTTTCTAAAATATCTTCTGATAAAAAAGAGTTACTGTTTAAATGAGCCGTGGTATGGTTTACTGGGAGTCGAACAAATATGGATAAATATTGTATACCTCGTCAAAAAGAATTAGCTCAATTGTGCGACTGGTTTATGAACACCCCATCCTTAGTCAGTATATTTTCACAAGTATGTGAAATAATATACCCACATTTTGTCATATTGTACATAAAAGTTACAGACGGCACATTTCTCAAGCTGGCCCACAATAATATAGATGCCATTTTGAATTCACGACGCATCTTAGAAAGTTGGGTTCATTCGATGCCCCTGGAATATTAATATTTGTTATTAGAAAAGTTTTTTGAAATTTGACGAGAGGTATTATTTAATATGTATCAATATTTTTCCAGACGTGAATTAATATCTTCACTGGTTGTGACAAAATAAAAATGTAAGTAAAAAACAAAAAAATTATGATATGTAAAAATAATGACTAGTAAATTTCACGCTTATATAAGTCGGTAGATAGTAGATAATATTAATGCTAATCATTCGTCATTATTATTGTTGTGAAAAATGTTGTCAATCTTAAGTGCAAGATATACAATCTGACATAGCTTTTACATCGTTTGTCTGATCTAATAACATATTGCCTTGTAATATTAAGATATGAGAGCATTTTTAACATATCTGCCCAAAATTATTATTCTAACTATAAAGGAATCTACCAAACGATTACATGATGAGTTTGTTATAAAAAAATATCATGTATATTGGTGCCTTCTGACATCATCATATAGTGACATTTGACTAAATTTTTACAAAGAGTTTGTAAAAATATAATAATTAGAATTTTCTCTTCTTCTTTTCCTTGAAAAGACCCCCCGATATAGACCCAGAGGAAAACTATTTTCTTCGGGGCTTCCTATGTGGAGATAATGTAAAAAAAAAAAACAAATTTCGGCGGAACGTTAAATATGTATTTCATTTAAAAACCCTTGAGATTCTTTCATAGATGGTATTCATTTGATTGTTTTATGAAAATACACTTTTAGCAAGTTGTGTTTTAAATTATTAAGACGAATTATTTAAATTTTCGAAGAAAATTTCTTCTGAAAGTTTATCACTTTGTGATGACATTATTTATTATATTAAAACACAAATAACTTTGTTAAAGGAGTAAGTATATCCTGATGAGGTGAACTTTGTTCATGAAACATGTAGAGGTTATATACATTAATGTGATGTAAACAAAGTTATTTGTGTTTTAATATAACGAATTAGTTGTTTGATATATGAAAATGAGTACCTACATATTTTGGTCCGTATAAAAAATCAATTCTTTCAATATTGTACGAGTATATACAATGGGGCCTCGGCACGGGATAATTACCAAATAATATTTTATATAAAAAAAAAACAATCTAATGTATAAAAAAAAGAGTATCAATTCGATTCAATCCAACATTTTATTTGTATGCCTTACTTGAAATAATTGGGTTTTTTTAATATGACTATTTAATCATATTCACATTGGGTTTGTAAGGGGCGCAAGCACGTAATTCGTCTTAATATTTGTAAGTATAAATTGAAAAGGTGTATTTTCGTAAAAAAATTAAATCAATGCCCTCTATGAACGCGTAGATTATAAGGTCAGCAAATCAATTCCCTCTATGACGCGTAGATTATAAGGTCAGCAAATCAATTCCCTCTATGAACGCGTAGATTATAAGGTCAGCAAATCAATTCCCTCTACTAACGCGTAGATTATAAGGTCAGTAAATCAATTCCCTCTAGTAACGCGTAGATTATAAGGTCAGTAAATCAATTCCCTCTAGTAACGCGTAGATTATAAGGTCAGTAAATCAATTCCCTCTATGGACACATAGATTGTAAGGTCATTAAAAGGCACTTTAGAATGTTAAGAATATACTCAAACTCAAAGGTCTACTTTTTATGCGCTATAGGGAGCGTGGCAAAAAACCTTGGTGTAATGAAGATTTTCAGGCATTTGGATTGCGGCACTCGATTCCGGTGAAATAGTCAAAAGAAAAAATGTATTATCTTTATTTTCGGCAAAAATAACAGGATGGGAACGTACATTACTTTCTTTAACCAGTGATTCCTGACATTATTTGGAGTAAAACATGTAGTTGAAGTTTTGGTCTCCGGTGACTTTTTTAGATTTTTAAATATTTTTTTTCTACTATAAAAAAATTCTTTTCCCTGCCGTCGCTGGTCACTCAGCCTAGTAAGTGAAGAAGCCCCCACATTGACTCTAGCTGTCCAATGCCTACTTATTTTCTATGTTTTAAGTTGAAAAAAAACATCAGAAATGTCACCGGAGACCAAAATTTCATTCGCATTTTTAATTCCAAATAATGTTAGGAAACACTGGTTAAAGTAAGTCAGGTACGTCTCTCAACACCCTGTATACGTAAGAATGTTTTGTGTTCAATTCTGCAGTCGTTTATCACGAAATAGCGGCAACTGAAAATGAATTCAATAATTAGTTCGTAACGACAAATACCTATAATTCCAAGCGCAAGCTGCAAGCAAATACCAGTGGCCTGACGTATTGTATTTATGTAAGTGTTGGCAGTTCAGGAGAGATTTACAATAATGATGCAGACCTAAATAAAGAAGACATTGTTGTGGTTTTTCTGCCAAATCTCTATTTTTTGTAAAGAGTCCCAACTGCTCAGTCACTGCCAGTGAGACTATGACATCCCCAGTTGGTTACGTTCTGAGGCTGACGGGAAGGAGATGGGGGAGACTACTTGTCACCAAACACGACTATATCCATTTCAAGCAATTCTCCATTCTGAATGGTGGTCTTTGAGTACTACCATTGCGTTATATTCTGGTTACGACACGATGATATAAATGTCAACAACGTAGATCGGCTTTTACAGCTCCTCCCCGAAGCGAATGAATAATAATTTCGTGTATATAGAAGATTGTAAACAAAATCTGAAACATTCCGTACTCCATCTGTTGGGTGTATATATTGTATATTTCGCGAGAATAAGCAGAAGTTTAATAAATAATAAACGATGTTCAAATACTTTCATTAATTTGTACATTTATCTAACTACAAGTATATTTAATGAATAATATCTGTGTGTTTGTTTTAAATAGTTGTTTTCCAAAATTGATGATATTTTGCTTTATTTAATGTTTGCTGTTTATTTAATTGTATTATTATTATTTTATTAATGTTCACGTAGAGCAAATGAACGAAGAAAGAAGTGTAAAGACAAGGTACCACCTACTTGAGTCGAGCCATGTCAAGAAGACTATGCATGAGACGATGTATGAATGTAAGTAAGGCAAGGAGTGTGTGCCAAGACCGAGTTGTTTGGCGGTCTATTCTCTCTGCCAACCCCCGCGGAGAGACGGCACGATGGTTGGTTAATTAGTTCCGAGGTTGATTTTCCCACTCCTTTTGTTCAACGTTCAAATTAGGAAAATCACTAAAATCACCGGGGACTTCAGCTAGTCTATATATTTACATAATGAAGAATGTCCCGGGCGGCATGGATTTGTTTTTTATACAAATCTACAGTTTTTCCGAGGTTGATGAAATTTTGCACATTTGACATTTAAAATAAAAATAATGTTACTGTCTACATGAGGTTTCGAGAAGCTACCCCATCCCTTAAAGTGGAATAAAAACCGGACAACGCCGGGTCCTTCAGATAGTATATCATAAAAAATAAAAATGGGGCATCTGCCAGTTCACAGGTAAGCCAGAGCTGATTTTGCGCAATACGGCTTGACATTAATATCTCTCCGCCCATAAAATTGACTCCCGTTGCAAAATGGCGGCTGGTTCGACGTGCTGTGTAATTACGTGATGCATTATTAGTTGCAGGTAATAGAAAAAGGTTTACGGTCACAATGTATGGAAGACATTACAACTAGCTTCGCCCATTAATTTGTCTCCCATTGCAGCACGATAACATGAGTAGGTAATATGATAGACGACCCGCGGAATATCACAGGTTATTATAATCATTATTGTAGTGTTTGTGAATCTGAACGTATTTATGGTAAATCTGGATAGTAAATCTGGCGCACAACAAACTGGGTGTCTTGTAAGGGATATCAGATGCTTCAATAGTAACCAGCGCTTACCCTATACAAATCTTAAGTACGCCCACCAATGGATGTTGGGAACCACCTCTGGGCTGGAGCCCTACCTACTTGATTCTGTGCAAATGAGGGCAGTACGTCTGATTGATAATCCATTGTGAACAGACCGATTGCCATATATAATGAACAAACGCAATGTGGGCACGCTGAGTCTGTTCTACAAGTATTTTAATGGAGCGTGCCTTAAGAAGCTGGCAGCATTGATCCCCGGTGCACCAGTGCGCACGTGTGTGCTCGACGTGCACTAGCGGAACACCCGTTCACAGTAGGCTTCACGAGAACGGGAGAACTTGTTCGATTCATTTTTGTATATGTGGAACGAGCTACCGGCATCTGTTTTTCCTCCTCCATATAAATTTGAGTTCATTGAAGTACATTCCAAGAACAGAATTAGTATGTTTCATGATATAAGTATTATCGTGCATATCAGTTTAAATGGATGTAAAAGTTACAAAAATAACTACTTTGTAACTTTTACATCCATTTAAACAAGGTAAGTATATATTATCCAGTCATATTGTGCATATAGCATTAACTAACTGTACTTTTATTTTATTTTTTACCTTCATCATATTATTTTCGTATGTTTCTGTTATTTTTGTATTTTTCTGTTCATTTTATAAGCTTAAAAAAAAGTTACAAATCAATGTACAATATACATCATAATATGCATTTTTAGTTATTATGTGCAAAGTTTCTTAAATAAAATATTGATTATATATACATAATAATTAATATTATTACTATACAAGACCTGTAATGAGTGCAATGACAAAAAAATTTACAGGCAAATGAAATGCCAATAGTTCGAGTTAAAATAGAACTTCTCTACGCTCAATCATCTATACATAAATACGTATTTTAAATAAAACATAATTGTTAAAGTTCACACAACGTGTGACGCACGCACAAACGTTAGCTCCTTCATAGTCATAGGTAATACTACAACCCCCAAACCCGTTAGAGCAATATCAAATAGTTTCGCCCCAGTGACTAACGCCATGAGTATTTATTTATTTATTTATTTTAATTTATTTATTTATTTTAATAGATGTACATATATATTACAATACATTTCAAAATGATCCTTTGTCTGTCCAACTGGGAATGATACCCGTTTCAGGACAGCCAAATTGTATATTCAGTTCATAATATTTTTAACAAGGAAATAGTAAAAAGGTACAGTGAGATATGTTCTATCAAATATTTAAGATGAGAAAGAATACATACATAATTTAAAAATATATACAACAAAGAAAAAATAAGTAAGGTGATCATATGTTTCCAAAATTGCAATAATAACCTCAATAACACGAGTACGTTTAATCACAGTGCCCATAAATATACCAAACCACTCATACAGTGCCAAACTGCCGAAGCGCTGTGGTACGAGTCGAGTACCTATGTACATTAGGTACCTCTCGCTACCTTCCTGTAGTTGCAGGGGTTCGGAACTGTGGATTTTAATATTTTAGATAAGGAGTTAAGTCCTTTTTTTTTTTTTCAAAGAATTACTACATTTAATTACATCGATAATTGCATTCAGAAGACGATCACAATTTTGAAATTCTTTTCAGGTCTTTTTGTAGAACATAACAATTGCATTTTAGAAATTACACAATTATTATTAACAATTGCATAATAGAGTTTCCACATTTTTAAATCAATATATGACATATTAGTTCACATTGTATTTATGACTATTTAATTTTTAGTAAGTACCATAAGTAAGTTATAGAAAAAAACCCATTTATAAACCAGAATAAATTTATGACATATGAATATCCAATGTATTTGTATAGAGCATTTCAAGGGAATTTCAAAATTTATATTTGAAATGGCTAGTCGTTATTTTACAAGAATCAAAGAACACTCGTTATATCACAAGGATAATAAAAAAAACAGAGCAAAATATATATATATATATATATATATACATATACATATACATATATATACATATACATATATATACATATACACACACACACATGTGTGTGTGTACATACACACACACATATATGTGTGTGCACATGTAACACACACACATACATATACACACACACACACATATACATACATATATATACTTACATACATGTATATATTTTTTTTTTTTTGCATAACTTAGACTTTTTAGTACATATTAGGTATGTGAGATTGCGTTAGCATATGTTCGCTCTTGACTCTCCCCATGTCTAGAAGCCAATTGTAATTAATTTACTTTCCCAGTTCGTTAAACAGCAGGCACTAGACACTACGTCATTGGTAGGTTTTATCGCCCGTTCCATTAGAACACCAACAAGCCATAACAATAATTAGTGTTGACGAATAATCGATATTCCGATTCCGTTCATCAGCGTAGCAACAGTTTGTATATATATATATATATATATGGAATATATATATATATATATATTCCGTGCACTATCGACGCATGCGCGAAGAGCGTTGAAGAACTTGATCACTTTGGTCGTAGAAGGTAGAATAGAGGAATACTAATTTACAAATTAGCGCTATAACATTCACACATTGGCACTCGTGTGCGGAGAATATAAATAGTTTTGCGAAATTTTCAGCGATGAATTTACTATTGTGTTACAGCGTGTCATTTACTTTCGAGATGATTTCTCGAACGCTGATTTAATTATTTTATAAATGTGACTTAGTGGAGTGAATTAATTGCAGTACCCCATAAATTAATTTTCTTCAAATATATTACAATCTAGGTACATTTTAAAAGTGAAATGCACTGCTGGCAATTTCTGTCTATATATCACAAGGGTGACGCGAGCGCCTGGGAAACCACCACCGCCTTCACCAAGAAAGGAAACAAAAAGATGAAAGGAGGCCTGGATTAAATGAAGGAAGAAAACACATGCCAGCAAAGTCGAAGAAACGACCCGTTCTCATGAAGCCAGCATTTACTGTGAACGGGTGCACAGGGCATCCTGGTATCCTCGTGTCCGTAATGTGTTCCTGCTGCTCTGCTGGATAAGAATTGATCAGTGAGCCAAACGCAGATGTTATCCTATTTGCGTTGTTACTCATCGATACGATTGCCTAGATCTTCGAATCGATGTTAGTAACATAAGAGGTGACTCAAACTCAATTGTTGCACGTACTTGAGATTTATATAAGGTTAGCTGCTGGTTAGTATTGAAGAATCTGCTAGCCCCATGAAAGACGATGTTTCCATGTTCATAAGGTTGAGTTTGAAGGTATGCTAAAACTATACTAGAACGATGACGCCACGCACGACCTCTCACTGAAACGTAGGATCCATTTGGCAGGCTAAAAAATAACTATTTACAAAACCTAATTTTTCTAAACATACACCTCTGATTGTAAAGTATTCTGGTCAAAAATAATAAATTAAGCAGAGTTTACAAAACTGAAATTAGATAAATAAATACCTAAACGTAACTTTTCGTTATGAGAATTATTAAAATATCAATTCAGTCTTTCGCAATCTAATTTGAGCAAGAAACGCCATTAAGGTGGTTTGCTTAGCTTCCGAGTTTGACGGTACTATCAGCCTTAAAATAGACTGCGAAAAAATGAGTTAATCGAGAGACGTATCCAATCGCAGTATGAGGTGAAAAATTGTTAAAAAAATTATACAGTTCAGCTGAATTTATGCGAAACTTGTATTTAACGACGTAATATTGTAAAGGTTATAACTCGCCGCGGCCGTTGATGTTTTTGTAGAGCGCTTTGCTCTAGTTGGCAGCTAAGGAGGCCACAAGGATCATTACGAAAAAACAGGAAAATGTTGGTACATCTAGATACCAGTGGCATGTCGTGAATTTTCATGAACATAATTGTGTAAAGTTTGTTATCAACAATTCATATTTTTTACTAGAAAAATGAGGATAAAAATAACCCTTAGTAGAATATCTAAAATAAAAAAAGCTTTTTTTTTCATTTTAAATGTTGGAAAAAACGGGTTAGGTTATAGCAATGAAGAATAGTTACCCCACTCGGTGGTAGGTTGGTTCTTGACAATCCTGTTTATAACAATCAATAAGCTTTGCAAAACAACAATGGTGTTGAGTGTTGGCACGTAGACCTACATTATCTTTCAGTGGCGCGGCCCCAAACGCCCTAACCCCCGGCTAACTTGTTAACCAAGGCGCTGCGAGGCCATAAAAAGGTACAATGAAATATTCAATGGAGGAAAAGGGGCGAGCGCTAAATTCAGTTCGTCAATCCGTTTAAGTTTCAATCATCTCATTTTCTTGTTCTGCCAAGTAGCTCCATTCAGATCTCGAATTCACGTGAAAGCGGAGAAAAATTAGCTTGTTCTCGTCTTAGTCGATCTAATAATAGTTCCGGTGGGTGGTGTATTATAGGGGAAGCTAACTTTACGTCTGGAGATGTTGAGCCGTCAGATTGAATTAGGAGAGGACAGCTGAAAAGGGTATGACATGTGTGCTATATCAACATCATTAAGGGTAAGGGAAACACAGATTATAATTGGTCAAAGATGAAGTCTTTTGATTATTGAAATATTTCATTACGTTTTGACGCTTTGCTTTGATTATCGAGCTTGTCACTTCTCGGTTGAACTTATATTCAATATTGCCTCGTGGAACCTCCTTTCAGAATCAAAACGTTGTTTTGGATATAGCTATATTTAGAAACTAGATATCAGTAGCTAGAAACTTGACAGATTCCCCATTCCTCCTTGAAACGCACAGGGAGAAAACTTACTAATATAGTTTGCTAATTAACTAACTAATAAAAGGGTCTGGTCAAATTATTCGTATTCCTAAAAACGGGACTGCAGGAATTTAACGAATTAATTAACAGGTTTCCTAGCAAACTGTCGATAAAACACGAATATGTTATTAGGATGACGTGTTCATTATATTTATCAGGAAAAGCGCACCTGCTTGAACACGTGTTCCTATATAATCTTAATGAACTAATATTTTGCTAGGAAATGGATTGCAATCACGTTTTTAAAAGTATTTAAATCATCTTTCGTATGGTGGGGGGGTCAGAGGGGGACATCTAGGTCTGCGAGCCAGTCTAGGGCCTCAGGCGTCGCCATGTGGACCTCATCAATCCCGCCAGGGAATGAATGGAGCGGGCATTAGTTGACCGCATGTTTTTGAATAAATCAGCCGTACTACTCATTTTTCTCCATGCAGATGGAAGTCCCATCTTCATTTACAAGTATTTGAGCAGTTCGTTCTCTTACGCATTTATTCACATAAAAAAATGTACGACTTGCATACTAATTACATGTTAATCATTTGTTTCCGTGAAATAGTAGGTCAGTGCTGGAAAGTTTGGAGTGAAGCAAATCCGTGTCGATGATACATTTCCGCGGACGAAACACTTTTCCAAAAACAACACCGAATGCCGGAAAACGAAAATTCAAGAGAGCTTGATCAAAAAATGGGGACAACCATATTATAGCCGGTCGGGGCTACTTGTTTTATGAAAAACAAGTTGAATGACGAAAAATTTATGTGACCAGTGCCGCAAACGAATTCGCCAAAATACAAGCATTCCGTCACACGCGTGGTGCTCTTGTTGGACAATAAATCACATTAACGGGAGTTATTTATGACATCCACTCAAAACTATCTGAAAAAGCGAGTTCAGACTCACCGCGTGGTGGACTATTACTTATGAAATGTATTGTTTAATTACGAAATAATTAAGATTAAGTGTTAAAATGTTAAAAAATATGTAAATTAAATAAAATTCGATGTCTTGGTCACATCACGAGATACGACAAATAATACAAGATGAGCCAACTGCTGATCCAGGGAAGATTTATGAAAAACATCGTAATGAAAGACCACCACACGTCATAATCTTGACCAATTTTGGGTTATTATGCCGTTTTGCATAATATATTATTTCGTCATTATATATCATTAAGACAAAGGCAGTCTATCAGGAATAGTGGCGGCACACTTTTAGATGTATTTTGAGTTGTAAAGTTGTAAAAAATGGCATTATTGGTGTCGTTGTAGCTGAAAATAATTTTTTTTTCGAAATTTCGGATTTTGTATAAAGATGTTCAGAAAATCAAATCAAACTGAAATTTCCAAAAATCTTCATACAAAAAACCGAATTTTCGAAGAAAAATTAAAAAAAAACTTTTTGTGTCAAACATCATCAACAATGTCAAATTTTTCGAACTTAGCACTCTATCACACTCAAAAGTCGCGAGCCGCTACCGATCAGGAAGCGGTGTGCAGTCCCGTTTTTAACCGGATTAGCAATAATTTGAAGAGATTTTTAATATATCAGCAGTACTTATTTTTCTCCGTACACTTTTTTATTATTTAGCCATCTTTAAAGTGACATTCATTGCTGTCGGTAGACGATTGTAGTGCCTTCCAAAATATCAAATTGACAAACTTTAATCAGTGTTTAGTGCAGCAGCACGGCTCATAACCGGGGTATCTAAATATTCGCACATTTCAGAACACATTCGTTACCTCAACTGTGGCCTCAAGTGCTCTGAAAGAATCCCGTACAAATTGTGCTGGATGGTGGTAAATCCATTGATTTTATTCAAGTTATATAAAGTCATGAAAGTGATGAAACAAAAAAATATTAACTGGGTTATGTAGGTTAGGTTAGGTTTAAAAAAAAATTTCATCGTTTCTAATGACGTTATATCATATTTTAATATTTGAAACTGTTATTTCGTGGTGGAATTCCATTATAAATATATATAAAGAACACAATTTTAAACTATTATGTTAACCCCCCCCCCTCAATGTAATTTGCCTATGTATATAAACCCTAGTTTAAGACAAAAATTGTACCAGTCTGAAGATGGCCCTAACAGGCTGAAACCGGTCACGGTCAAATAAAAAACAAGTGGAAAAAAGTTTAAAATTGTGTTCTTTATAGACGTTATATCACTTTTTAAATGTGTGTTGAATTGTCACTGTGTTGAGTTATCATGGAACCGCACACAATAACATCAAATGCATTGTACATAGCTTTGTCCAGTGATCGACGAACCGGTCTGAGCTGTCGGTGATCGGTCAAATCTGTTAGCCATAAACTGATAATAGTTTGACTAGTATATAGTCTGTATTAACAAAGAACATTGTAGAAATGTATTATATATTTTTACAATGCCCTTGGGGTGCTTTTTCACAAAAAAGACGCTATACAAATCATCGTAATATTATTATTACTATCAAAAGCATGTGTACGTATGTAGGAGTGATATACTGTTGCGCGCGTTAATCCTCTTAGGGTTGGTGTTTCAGTGTAATCATTAGTTAAACTAATGTGGCCTTTAGAGTTTAGTTTTGGTGTAGCCGTCAAACACCAGATACCAAGAACTATTAAATAACCTGGTCGAATTTGTACGCTCGGAAGCGTTCTGAGATTTTTTGAAGACGGTCCATTGTGTCCGGCGTACATATACTTTGTCCCATCCCAGTAGGACCACGCTCATGCGAACTCCAGCGAAGACAGAAGAAATACCAAACAGTCTAGATAAAACAGTTCAATTTGCAGTCACGCTCAGGAACGAAAACAAAGTTTATCGATGTGTTCATACTAGGAGGCCTGAACTAATTAATGCACAGCAGCGGAGTCGATTCAAATTAATTCCAGTGAATGGTACACCATCTCCCGGAGAAAGGACAAACTTCGTTAAATGCAGTCTCCAGTTTGACGGTAGTTAATACGGGCAGTCGGTCTTAGACAAATTGCAACGTAAACAGTAGTTGAACGGTCTCGGCACCTTGAGAGGTCATTTTAGAGCGGATGGCGTTATAATATTCATATTTTATTATTTGTATAACCTTAGTCGGGTAATAATTTACGACGAGAACTGGAAAGTCAAACGATATGATAAATACAGTAATTTAAAGTGTTCATCTGTCAGCGTCTGTCAAATTGCTACAACGTCCAAATAAAATGTAATACGTATATTGTCATAACTTTAGAAATGTGGAACATACTTACGCGGAAAATATAAATCTACAAAGTTATGGGCGTTTTCGTGTACAGAACGTTAAATTTTCCTTACTTCTGATGGAAACGATCAAGCAGGGATTTCTTTCTTGTGTTTTTCTTTCTGTTCCGTGTATAGTAACTAATTATTGTTAGAATAATAATAAAAAATAATAGGTGGTACCAACCTAACAGAACATTACTTATTTTTCACTTATCATCCATTCAGTGATTTAGAAGCGAGCACTGACCTTTTTTTCCGATAATCATTACAAAATGTTCTATTATTTCTACACATAACATACGAAGCTTTTGAGATAAAAATATTCAAAACTATAAAATTAATCTAATTCACTTTTACATGTGGAGTCACGTGGGGTAACCGCACGCGGTTGGCTGGTGGATAGTAATTTTCTTATTTGTTTCTCCTCTCTCATCAATGGGTGCCATGACTATTTTTGGTAAAATAATGATAATTTCATATGATGTTCACATGCAATTTTAAGGTTAATTTTATTTTTAAGAGTGGGGATAAGAGTACGCGATTGTATGGTTACGTATTCTTACCCTCTAAATAGATAAGATTTTGAAGCACGCATATTATTATTCCATCTCCTGTTTCATTGGTTATTTTTTGGCGAGCGATATGCTGAAATAAACCAAGACACGCAAATAAAGCATGCGTGTAGCGTGGTTTGTGGTTGGATTTCAGTGGAATCATAGCTCCCTAAACCCTATCCGAAACTGATAACTGTTTTTGAAAGGTTACGAAATACGCTTTCTAATTTTATTATTAGAAATAAACATATAAGATTTAAACCTTACGTTTTTTCGTCTCAATATTAAAACTAAAATGACTGGTAACGAAATATATATATAGCAATTTGAGATAAATTATGAAATTTTTATTTAATATTTTTATATGAAACGACAATTGCTGTTTTAATTATTCTGCGGTGTTCTTCTATATTTGAATGTACTTCTTGTATTTTATTCTTCTAACGCTGTCATGTTCATATTTGTAACTACAGGATTTTCCAATAAGAGGTGTTATTTTGATATTCAATCGTAAAAGATCAATGGTTTCGTTGCTTGTGTGGCACGTAGCGCCGTCTTGTTGAAAGTAAACGTTGTCCAGATCAAAACCATCCAATTCCGGCCATAAAAAATCATTAATCATCTCTCGATAGCGCAATCCATTCACCGTAACTGTGGCTCCAGCCTCATTTTCGAAATAGTAAGGTCCAATGACTCCGCCGGATCATAAACCGCACCAAAGAGTCACACGTTGAGGATAGAGAGGCTTTTCAACAATAACTCTTGGGTTTTCCGAGCCCCAGATGCGACAATATTGCTTGTTGACGAAGCCACCGACAAGGTGGAAATCGGCCTCATCACTCAAAATGATTTGCATTTGATTCACTCAAGTGAATTTTAATAATTTCAATGCGTTGTTGAAGCGTGTATCGTTCCATTTGTATTAATGGCGTAGTTTCTACTTGTCAAATGTCAAAAAATGACAGCTTCAGAAGTAACATCTACCGAAATAGCGAGCTATTCAAAATAACAACTCTTATTGGAAAACCCTGTATAACGGTAAGGAAGAAACAACGATTTCTATGAGAGCATGTGAAGTGTTCTGAAAAGCGTACAAATTGCCTCTACGGATAATAGCACAGACATAGGAATTAATAGACGAGAAGATAATGGCGAGGGGTAAAATCAACTGTTGAAGAACGAAGGGGGTGAAGCTGACTGTGATTCGTCAATAAATCAATCTGGCAGTAAATAGGCATCTCGCATTATAATATCACCATTTACTTCTTAAAAGTAAAATCTGCTTTTTAATGAATAGACATTTTTACATGGGAGCGCAAATTACTCGCCACGTTATGAACAAATTTGCGAAGTCCAAATTCGGCAAAAAAATTCGGTTCTATTTTCAGAGTCGAATATTTCGTTTAAGTATTTAGTTAAGACACTTTTATAAATGTTCATAATTTACTTCCCAGCAACCAACCAGCTTTGTGTTTCGCGTCCAGACATGTTTCTACAACTGATCCATATTATACGATGTGAATATGCTTAAAATAAAGTAAAATAATGCTTATATATGGAAATTAATACGACAATTGGGTTAATTCTCTTTTTCACATCTATTTTTACAAGTTTTCATAGCACAAGTCAACATTTTGCCGTGTTATTTCGTAAAATGAACCGATGATGCCTCGACCATAGTTCGCACAAGAATGATGACGTCACGTTTTCAAATTTCACTTGAGGCCATACGCGAGCACAGCCGGCTCCAATGGAACCGGTATGGGGAGTGGGGATAATACGCTTTTAATCACTTAGGGCAGGTCTACTAATATTCATATGTCTATGGATAATAGCTATTTGTTTAAAAAAACGAACAAATAGCATGAGGAGTTAAATGTCAAAATTAAAGTGCAGTAATTGAATAAAATAAAATGAAGATCATTACAGATTTATATAGTGGTGTTCTGATGATATTATTATGTTCACGGTAACTTTATATAAGTCAGTAAACAGCAGACACGTCACGCAGACATAAGTGAAATTAAGATTACTTCTATAAATGACGCATCTTCATACTTCAATGTCAAACACGTTCGTTCACAGAACTCCGACTTATTCATTCTTTTTTTCAAAAGATATGGTTTGAGGGTAGTTATTTACTTTCCACTTTGAATCAATTCTTATTCATCTAGATTCTAGAAATTTTAATGAAAACAAAATACGTGGAAATCTAATGCGTTCGCATTGAGGCTATACTTTAAGGGTGACCAGGCTAGGTGAGAACTAGTGAGACTATGGCATCCCCAATCGGGGTATGTTTTTGAGAGGCTGAAAGCAGTGGGGAGGAGATGGAGACGGGAAGAGGAAGTTCATACCTATTCAGATCTGATCACCAAACACGGCTAAATCCGTTTAGAGTAACGTATTAATTCTGATTGATGTCTTTCAACACAGCGACATTGAGAGTAGCTTCCACTCGTACCTGCGACTTTCGGATTCATAGTCGAGATCCTTACCTTAGTTGCCGTCAGTAGCGTCAAGGTAGTAACGGAACATGAAAAGATTTTTTGTAAACTCCTAGGTTTCAAGTCCTGTGGAATCAATTCATTCGTTAAGGCCTGCAATCCCGTTTTTAACCAATTTTTTAAACAATTTGAAGAGATTCTAAATAAATTAGCAACATACATTTTATAGATTTTTCAAACCGTTTTACGTTAAATATTTTCAGTCTGTCTGTGCAGATAGAAAGAAGGTGTGAAGATAGAAAAAAGGGCGTGTTGCTTAATACTAATTTTTCTCCGTGTATAAACTCAAGCAATACTACGAATGATTTACATCTAAATCATATGCAGATAGTTAGGAAAATGAATAAGGATTCATTTTTAAAATAAGATCAAACTGTAATCATTCAATTTCTTGAAATACACGCCAAAATTACTGTAATCGGTGTAGTTTGAAAACTAATGCATTTTCGAAAGTTTCAAAAATGAAGGAAGTCAAATAATGTTCACTATCTAAAACTGTACCAAAATAGAACACGTCCTATTTTAATCCCGAATCAATATTTGAAAAAAATGACTCGTAAAGTATATTGTGAAAATAAGCGTCGTGTAAAACGCACATCAGAACTCTCTTCCTTGGAAACCTTGTACATTTTCCTAACCACGGGTGTTCAGAATTTAGTGAGAAATCACAAATCAAAAGCAGTGAATACTAATTGTATGAATTATTTTAGTTAACCCTGATTATACTCTGTAATACTATTAAACTGTAAATTGATTAATTATTTAATAAATAAAAAAATAATAAAAAATTGGTAGTATTCCTTGCGTTAGCAGACTAAACAGCGTGTATTTTTGAGTGCTGACCTTTGCAAACTACAGCCGCTCGTCCATATAAAATATAGGTAAATCATGTATTGCGATGAAGCCGGATCGTGTTGGGATTTTGAGACGCTGTCGTAAGTTTGTCTTACATTATTACGTAATAATATTATGCAGATAAGTGGTTGTTGCACAATAAGGTCACTTATCTCCCTTTGTTCCCATCAGATATTTTACACGAGTGTTCAATAATGTAACACGCCACTTGTCATTAGTCGTTTGTATCATTTTGTTTAAAAAAATCTTACGTTTTTATGTTCTGGCTAAGTTCTAACAATCTGTGAAGGGTATTTCCACCGTTTTTTTAATGCAGAAAAAATTACGATAGTTAAGGTATTTTTTTTTATTTTGACGAAGAAATTTTCTACTACGATTTCAATTTCGCCATTTTGAATTTCCCGCCAAAATGACTTGTTCGTTTTGATTCTTGAATTCAGCGGCGATGACGTCACGCCGAGCGACGTTGGTGACAGCTGTCTTATCAGACATTGGCGTTGTAGCCAGTTAGAACCGTTTCTGAATGTTCAGTTTTAGATTGTTTTTGAAATCAACAATTATGAATAAAAATATAGTACGATAGTCATAATGAACTTTAAATCTGAGTCGGGTTCAATTCCCGTCGGCGTCATGTATTTTTCAAGTATATATTGGTGTTTCTGGCTAATAAATATTACTTAAAAATAATATGTAATATATATTTAAATTTGTGTATATTTAAAAAAATGTTAAAACATTTTTTTGTAAACAAAATTATAAAGATTTGTTTACTACCATTTTCACTTCCTTCGATAAAAAAACAATTTCGATATTTCACATCTGCCAGGAGTCCCGTCGCGGTTGTTGTTTTTTTTTCAAATTTGTCTAAAAAATTCCAACTTCGAATCCGATTTTCTCGAAAAGCAAAGGACAAATCAAAAAAAGTTGTACCACAAAATCGACTCGTAGATTCAGCAGTTTCCCACTAGTTTCCGAACACCATGTATATAATTTACCTGTGGCAATACCTACTTAAACATTTGATGAATGCAACGTTTTTTTTTTCCGTTTGAGATGATTAACCTACACTTTTTGCATGTAATTTGTCTATATCAGTCTACATAGTACCTACCACCAATAAAAAAGATTGTGCGCGGTTCAGTGTATATAACATATTGCTTCTGTTCACCAGAGGCGTGCTGCGACACTTATTTTACGATTTTCTTCATAATTTATTTTTATTTTTTTATAATTTTAATTATTAACACTATTAATTGTTGCCACTTTTTGCGCATGATAGAAGGCCAGCTATCATCGGAGCAATCAATCAATCTATGTCTGAATTATTGTTTATTGTAATATATCTTCTGCTAATAGGAGTATGCCGTAAAATATATAGCTTCATTAAATTATTTATTCAAACACTTGAGTCGCGTCATGTTAAGATTCAGAAAAACATAAGTGTATTTTCCAATACTTCGAGAATTACCGAGAAGATCACAAATTTTAAGTACATGTTAGTATAAAGGGTCACGGGGGCAGTTTTATTATTTTGTGACACATGTCAAAAGATAGTTGTAAGTGGTGTTGAAAATGTCGATGGTCAACGCAGAAACCTTAAGCAGTTGAGTCGCTCTGTTGATTGGCGCGTTCTGATAGATAGAAGTCCTCGCTTTCGGAGTATGAAAAAGTGCTTGGGATATTCCACGAGTATATTTGTTAGGGAAATCCCTTAGTAAGCGTTCAATGATGATTTGAAAGGGAGGTATGTAAATATGAATGTTAGAGGGAGTGCGCTAATATTAAAACAAGATAATAATTAAGCGAAAATTATGAAAATATTTAATAAAACACGACTCGTTTGAAATGGAGCAAAAATCTCTCGACAAATACTTTAGTTGCATTTAAATATACACTTTTTCCTACATTTATTTCTATCGAGGGATTTCATATAATTACCGTTTCGGCATAACAAATTTATAGATATTATCTTCAAAAGTAACTTTTTTTTAAATTTAAAAACTCAAAGAGTTGAAGAGAAACATGTAATAAATTGGTAGAAATTGGGAATGCGAGGGCTTCATATAAATGTATTAAGTTAGTGTGGATTAAGATGCAATATGACGAAATAATTTAAGATATCTCTGCTCCACTATTCAATTAATAGCAACGCCAGTCCCGATAAGACTGGGTTCCAATCGCATTTGCGACTTACTTTTTTTATTCTCAGTGTCTTTATATATTTTACATTTTCATTGAAAGTTGTTGATATTATCTTCTTCAATGATTGAATTCCTTTTCAGTTATAATTTTGAATCGGAAGTCACTGCACGCTACTGCTGCGCACAAATTGCACCGCAGAGTTCGTTCGCCGCGATAGAAACAGTTTTGTTGTTGTGTTTTTTCTCAGATTAAGAAACAGCGCGGGTTTAGGAGGAGAAAAATACAAAAAAGGACAAGTAAAGTAACTTATCGGAGCATTTAATTCTTCAGCTGATAAAGCTTTTTTATTTTAAAACACAAAAGCTGGAGTAAAATACACGGTGTCTGGAAACTAGTGGTACGAGCAGGAAACTGGTAAATCCACATAACACATTAAAAATAATTCGAATTTGAGCGTTTTGAATTTAATTTATTTCATTTTTATCGAAAGTTAAATAGTTTTAAAAACTTTAAAGACACCTTAGAAAACGATAAAAAAATTAAACTTATAAAAAAGTAAAAATTATGGAAGCGACCGATTTAAAAAAAAAAATTATATTAATTTGTGTTATATCATCAATTTATTCATTAGTACATACCCACCTATATTTGCGGCACAATCCAGAGTTTGTTAAATTACTTCAGTAACGCCCTGGTGAAAGACAACCATTCAGAATAAATGTTGTATGAAATGAATTGACCATGATGAAGTGACCAGATCTGAATATCCAGGAATTTCCCCATCTTCATCCCTCCATCTCTTTCCCCTCCTCGCTACTTTCAGAATCACGAAATACCCCAATTGGGGATGCCAGAATCTCACTGGCTCCGGTTGGGACTCTTGAGCGGTACTCACATAAAATATATATATGCACGAGTATAAATTGTGAAATGTCAGTACAATAATTTGTCGTTCAGAGAGCTTACAATTTTCACATGATTAGGCCCTTTTCAGTCATCGTAAGTTGTTTGTTACACACGGAGAAAAATTACCATTAATCTGTTAAGAATTTCTTTAAATTATTGGTATTCCGGTTAAAAACTTATAATTGCAAAATTATACACATGTTCCGACATCGGATAATATTTTTGTAATTTAATAATAGTTTATCAGGAAACCTGTAAATTCACTCGTAATTCCTGCAATCCCGTTTTTACCCGATTACCGATAACTTAAAGAGATTCTTAATAAATTACCAATAGGATTTTTTCTCGAGCCCCTTTATTTTATTTAACGTTATGATTCATTTGAAAACACAAGCATATTTGTAACAGCTTACGTATTATACAGGAGTGACGTCAACGGCCAATATTATTAATTTATTTCATTATATGACACATTCAAGGGTGGCAGAGTGATGTCAACGTGATTACGTAGGTACCTGTATTAATTAATGATATTCATGTACGCACGGCTTTTTATTAGGTCAGAAAATAAATGTTCCAATGCTGTAAGATATGCATAAATGTACATAACTGTTACATAGTATGCATTACGTAGGGGATAACACTCTTATAAAGTATAGCTTATGAAATGGACACTAATTTGATGATAATAAAAATAATAATATTTGTATGATTTGTAGCGCCGTTTTTGTGCAAAATTACCTCAAGGGCGCTGTACAAATATAAAATATATTTCCACAATGATCTATGTTATTTCTATAGACTAGTCAAACTATTATCAATTTATGTCTAACAGATTGCATCCACCGGTTCGTCAATCACTAATGCAAAGCTATATGTAGAATGCATTTGATTGATTAACGTGATGCTAGAATTTACATATGTTAATTTTCTTATTTATTTATAATAACCATAATAACACACTTGTAATTATAATATCCATACTTCTCCGGTAGTGGTTACATGATATATGAGTACAGTTGAAAAATGCCTCCAGAAGGCGAATAAGCTGTCATGCATAATTTATTTATTTATTTATTCATTTTTGGGAAATCAACAGTTTACATTTTTACAGATTGTACATAAGTAAAATAGCCAAAATAAAACCAATTACGGATTTCCTCCTTGTGACTTTACGTAAGACAGCATTAGAAGAAATAATTAAATTTATGAGAAATGTGAAGTTATAATTATATAAAATAAAAGAATTGTATAAATAATAGAACAAAATAATACAACAAAAATAAAGGGGAAAAAAACTAAAATTTATATAAAATAAAAGATTATCGATACATTGATAACCATAAGAATACAAACAATATTGTGCATATAAATCATATCATAACCATAACCATAAAAAGACAATGTTGTGCATATAAATCATACCATAACAGGATTATAAATACTAGAAACATAAACATCACAAACATCAATTCAAGAAACACCAGTGAAATACTCTTTTAAGGTCATTTCATATTTAGTAAATTCGCAATTGAAGATGTCGATATTGAATAATATGTTATTGTAATCATTACATATTCTGTTCAGGCAAGAATTTTGTCTACAGTTCGTTTTGCTTTGATCGATTTTAAACAGGATAGAAGACCGTGTTAAACGTGCAGGCACATTAAATTTAATATTATTTAGCAACTCTGGGCATTGAATATTATTATTAATTAATTTATATAGGAATAGAGCATCTGCATGATGCCTTCGTACACTTAATGAATCAATTTTAAAGTACGAAGCTGCCTCTGCATAATTATTAAATCTTACAAATGACCTGTAACAGAGATATTATAATACAAATTACAAAGCATAACTTCTTTATAAATAAGTTGTTTTTGTATTATAATTTACCTGGCTATTCACATCTGGTCGCCAAACAGAGCCAATGCCTTTTCTAGATACGTTTTTATGCTAAATGGTAACCAAAGTACCATGGTACTAAAAGTTATGCAAAAGTTCTATCATTTTTGTTTCCATAGCATCAGGCAGATTTATGGTTAAAGCATATTATTGATTTTGCTTTGTAAGAGGATATGTATCACGTATCATAAACACATTGTGTCTTATGTGGTAGGATGATTAATGACCGGAGTGCAGTGAATCAGATAACGAGGTCAAAAACCCCACTTATCAGAGCCGAGATGAAAAAAAACTCGCTCAGACAAAGAGCCGCATTCCCGCACATATTCCCGTCCGCGTAGTATTATTATGCAAAATGTGAAAAATAGCTTCGACAAAGTTTTCTGGAAAACTATTAATCCTATCAGACTTGAATTAAAACTGGTAATGATAAAAAAATATATTTGATACTTGATATGAATTGGTAGAGATGTTAGAATATTTTGGTTTCTTTTGTCAATAGTGAAGTTATTGCTACTCTCATTTAAAGGAACATTAAGGACGGGTTGGTTCGGAGAATTTGAAGAATTCATCAAATTTCAACGTTCTTTTCCGGGTTCTGTGAAAGTCCTATTCAAGTTCTGTTATTATATCATTATAGGCTAGTTCCTTGACAGGACTGAAATAAAAACAGAACTTGAAAAAATATTTCACAGAACTTGAAAAATAACGTTGAAATTTGATGAATTGTTCAAATTCTCCGAAACAACCCGTCCTAAGTCTCAGTGGACGTGTTTCACATAAAATAAATAATTTACAAAAAACATAACATTTTATAAAATTTAAAAAAAGAAAAAAAATTAGGTCATACCGGCAATTGGAAAACGATAATCGCCAATATTTATTCACTCTAAATAGTGAGATTTTTTATATAATTCCTTGCATTTTCAAATATGTGTATTCGTACACTCAGTCTAAAAGGTTTGGGCTAGATGTTTGGCTAACATCACATATGTATATTGGTACACTCAGTCCAAAAATTTTGGACTAGATGTTTGGCTAACATCACATATGTATATTCGTACACTCAGTCTAAAAAGTTTGGACTAGATGTTTGGCTAACATCACATATGTATATTCGTACACTCAGTCTAAAAAGTTTGGACTAGATGTTTGGCTAACATCACATTTGACATCGTCACAAATCAACGATCAGAGTCAGTTTATTTTTTAAAATTTAAAATGTGACCGTTAATTATCGGTTCTCGGTCCGTTTTGGCTTTTAATAAAAAATGATTACCTGAAAGCGTAACTTAAACGTTATGGTCTTATGTAATTATGCGACGACTTATGAATACGCATATGAAAGCAGAAGGTGCTATTATGGGGCCGACAGACGTAGCTATAAAAGATCAAAAGATATTTGGCTTGGCGTATTTCGGCATATCGCTCGCCGTACATTTCCAATTGAAATGTATTGCGAGCGATATGCCGAAATACGCCAAGCCAAATAACTTTTGATCTTTTATAGCTACGTCTGTCGGCCCCCTTACAGTATTTGTACTAATGTAACATAACATAATAATATGTTATATATTGTATATTTTTGTCTTTAATATTATTAAATCTTCAATATGCACATGCATCGACGACCTCCATGGTCAAGGGGTAAGGTTCTCGACTATCCAAAGACCCCGGGTTCAAATCCAGACGTGCGCAAGTAAATTTTATTTGATGAATTTGTGTTATTTCACAATGTTTTCATTTAAAATAATACAAAGTTTGTTTTTATGGCACCTCATAGAGTAAAAGATACTCTTAGTAACGCCCTGGTGTAAGACCACCATTTAAAATTGAAACTTTGCTTGAAGTGGCTTTAGCCTTTTTCGGTGACCAGATCTTAATAGCCAGGTACTCCACTACCTTCCTCTTCCCCATCTCCCATTCCCCACCACCTTCAGCCTCACAACATACTCCAATTGGGAATGCCATAATCTCACTGGCTCCAGATGGTTGGGAGCAATTGGGACTCTTGTGCGGTATCTTCTTTGTACTATATTGATGTAAAAATGTTTTCTGGAGTCTATCCTATCTGCCTGCCCCTGCAAGACGCGGCGTGATGGTTAATTAGTTGATAGCTAATTAATTTGGGAGGCAACTTTGGGTACCGCCACCCGAAAAAAAATATTAGCTAACAACCCCCTTGCCAAAGGTCACCCCAAGTGGTTTGCTACTTTTGGTGGCTTAGCGGGGGTGCCTGGGGTGAGATTTGTCTAGGTCTTTGCGGATGCGTTTGACCCCCTACTGGGTAGTAGCCGGATGGGGGACTGAATGAGGGACTTCTCCAGCCGGGCTCTTTTGGCCCATCGCCTTGCGCCGCAGTGGGCGGAATTGTTTCATAAGTCCGTCATTCCTACCCAACCCTCATACCTTTTTCCTTCACAGAATTTCCTCTTCGGATCAGGAGGTCTCTTTGGTCGGTTTTATAAACAATGCAATGTAAAAACTAAAAACCGTATTACAATACAAAACATACACGTTAACTATAATGTACGCTGAAAGTGACCCCAACATTAAAAAAACATATTTGAGAATGTAAATACAAAACGCAAAAGTGTCGTATTTATGTAAATTTGCCAATTCTTTCAAGTTCATTTGCGTGGTTTACATTCTAAAGACCACGTAGCTTCGAAGAAACACATTATTATACCGCCAGATTCACCTTACAATGACAATGTTATTATTAAAACGATATTATACACAAATCCGAAAGTCTCAACATCGTCATATTGTGTTTTCGCGTTATGTTCAAGGAAAATAGATTTTATTATTCAGCACGATCGACTTGTAATTGTTATTTTATGTAATTAATGCAACAAAGAACGAATTAACTGCATAGCAACATGATTTTTATCGTACCGGATTCTGTTTGCGATAACATTTTTTCTGGAAAACGACGGTATAAATCACATATGTCCCAATGCAATAATATTTTTATCTTATTGTGTATTTTTTACGCGCGTATTTTAATACATGTATACTCTTCAAAACGTGCAGAAGGCAATACTCTTCAATATCATAAATAATTATGCGAATATTCTGTGTACCACCGCTTCTTAATAAATTGCGGAGATTTCTTACCGTCCCTTCATAATGTTTTGTATTATAAAATGGAAGCCTCAGCACGGGTAAGCCACCAGTGAGGCCAACATTACTAAATTGTACTAAGAAATGTAAAAGATTGAACCAAAATAAATAAATAAATGTTAACATAAACTTCAAGGGATCGTAAATTTATTAGGAACTAGCTGACGTTTGCCCGGCGTTTCTAGGGGTCATCCTTAGGAGATAGACATATACCATCGCGGTCGCGCCCAAAAATATACATCTTTTGAGACCTGATTACAAAACATCTATATTTTCTATAAATATAATATGCATGTATTATACATATAAACCTTCCGGAAAAAAGAACTAAGCGCAAACAGACAGACGCGGATAGCGACTTTGTTTATATTATTTGGAGATAATTTGTTGAATAATTTTATTTTATTTTACTACTACTTATTGTACGGTAAACTTGTGTTTACAAGACAAGGTTTTTAACAAATTATTATAAGCAATAATTATTAGCTTGAACATAAATTGAAAAAAAAAGCGGCCGACGAAAATTGAACCCGCTCCTTCTGATTGCCGGTCAGGTGCACGGAACCACTGTGCTACGTCGGCTTATTTTTAAACGCCAAATAATTCAATAAATATTAGTTTTAGATTCAACAATTATGGTGTTTTGTGTTATCGTGTGTGATTTTTTTTCACCTGAAAAGAACCAACTTTATGTTTGTAGGAAAGGTACTGTTAATACTTAATTTCTCATTAGGTGGCGTCGATTGAAGAATTACTAACATGATCCTCAATTGTAATTCCGATATTTTTTAACTTACACATATTTTGGAATGATTGCAAAGATCCACCCGAATATATTTTATCCTATCCGATTTCATTTAAACGGGAAATTTTTCAACTTTTTCCGTAAATCTAGAGTGAATATTCAATTTATTAAGGATAACTTAAATGCTACATACAAACCCCATATATGTTGTGTCTTTGACTATTTCAAATATTCATTGAGAGTTGTTGAAATTATCTTCTTCGGTGATTAAATACTGAAAGTCATCGTTTCTCAACCTGGGGGTCGCGATCGGGGGGTGCGCAATCTTTAAAAAAAAGTCACATACTTGTACGAAAAATCTTGTCTTGAATAATGAATTCAAGTTTATAACTTTAACGGTCTTACTAAAAAACTAGTCAAAATTTTATTCAATTCATAAACAAACGTGTATGTGTAAGTCTTACTAAATGAAACTTAAATAGAAACTGACTAAAATAGTTCATGGAAAGATAGATAAGATTTATACATTGCTTATCCAGTCACAGGGGGTTGTTTATCTGTTTATTTCTCAATGAATTTCTGAATTTTTCCAAGGTATTTTAAACGTTCTATATATTTCTTCATTTTTAAGATGTCGTAAAAACGAATACCATTTTATAAACTTGATAAAATGACGTATTTTATTTTTGTGTAATATACTTTAATATGACATAAATAATTACACAAATAAGTTTTAAATATAAATTGAACATTTTATGAACACAACACTATCTGTGAAGATATTTCAAGAATACATAAAAAACAGCTGTGAACCACGGCTTCCGCTTTTGAAGAATATTATAATGCGCATGCGTGAAATCGCAAAAAACATTGTTGCAAAATATATAAAAAAAAAGTTAAAGATATTTTTTTTATTGGTACCAACTGGAATCTTAACATTCACATTTTTTATACAATGTGAAACACAAATGAGTAAAGTATTGTCAAGTGATAATAGACAACTATTGTGTTTAGTCAATTAGTATCAAAGCCAACTCTGCTCTAATTAATCAATGGGAGAAGGATATAGGAAAGAGCAATAGCCTCTTCAAGTCAAGCTTTGGAAATCGGAACTGCGGTCTCTTCCAGGGCGACTTTTTTTTTTTTTTTTTTTTACAGTAATACCGCACAAGAGTCCCAACTGCTCCCGTCTGGAGCCAGTGAGACTATGGCATCCCCAATTGGGGTATGTTGTGAGGCTGAGGGTATTGGGGAGGGGAGGGAGATGGGGAAGAGGAAGAAGGGGAAGTACCTGGCTATTCAGATCTGGTCACCAAACACGGCTAAAGCCATTTCAAGCAAAGTTTCAATTCTGAATGGTGGTCTTACACCAGGGCGATACTGAGAGTATCTTCCACTCTGGAACGTGCCGCAAATATACTATATATTATTTTAAATTAATTAATTGTGAAATAACACAAATTAATCAAATAAAATTTATTTGCGCACGCCGGGTTCGAACCCGCGACCTTCGGATCTGTAGTCAAAAGCGTATACCACTAGACCACGCCGGCCGTCATACTGGTAAGTACTGCCCAAGTCCTTCGCCCCGGAAAAAGAATTGAGAATCTCGTGTTATGGAGTAGCTAGTTGTTTTCTAGAAAATCTTATTTCAAGATCGCCAGAGTGGTAGATACTCTCAGTATCACCCTGGTGTAAGACCACCATTCAGAATTACCCTCGCATTCTCCTCCCCACTACCTTCAGCATCTATTAATATCCATAGGTAATGCCAGAGTCTCCCTGGCCCCAGACGTTGGGACTCTTTTTTTTTGTTTTTGACTTCACAGATAAAACAAACAAAAAGTACGGGATTTCCAAGTGTGCCGCGCATTTATTTTGCAATTTATTATAAAATCCGCTGTGCACTTGTCCAATAATTGGCAAAGAAAATTCTCCGAACTGCGTGAAGTTGTAATTCCGCCGGGTCCCATTTTAACTGCAAGGCTTATTGCATTAAATTGGTATAATCACCGCACTATTTCTGGGGACGTGTTTCGATTCTAAGAAGTGACAGTTAAATTTGTACAATAAATTCATGTTGTTGACCGCATTCGCGATCCAGCCACGGCACTTCACGGAAATATTGTGATTTTCAGGATTACCCAAAACTATATCAACTCAGACCAGGATCAAATCGGCCTCTTATGTACGAGTACGTAAAAACCTATTTAATAGTTATATTATCTCGTCTGCTGCCCCAATACACCTGAAAACCCTCAGCTCGTGCAGAAACGGGCGGTCCGTTCGATAGATCTTCTTATCTTAACAAACGGATTGCAAATCTTTAAAGCACAGGCGTGGGGTGGGAATGCTTTCCTTGCTCTGCCAGCATTTCAATGGAACATGCTCCGATGAACTGGCGTCATTGGTCCCTACGGCACTGGTGCATAGTCGGATAACACGCCAAATACGCGCCTAACATTTATGCACAGTTTACATATGCAACATGGAAACTGGCCTTTTCCGCGATTCCGCGAAGTTGATGAGCCTGTGGAATTTGCCGGCCTGTGTGTTTCCTCCATCCTACAACATGGATCTTTCAAGGCACAGGTTCACTCCTTCCTTTCCTCAAATAGTCCCCAAATATAACGTAGGCCCTGAGCGAACATATTTTCCTAGCGGCCTCCTGTGTGTAAAAAAAAACATCTTAATTCAATATGTTTAACATAATTATACAGGGTGATTTATATAAATCTTGTCCTGGCCTGAATTGGGGTGGTTTTAGATTACTCTACGGATGTAACTCTTCGCGCTGAATTAACCATTAGCCGTTCAGCTTCGAACGTCCGGCGATGGTCAAACAACTTGAAAAGAATTGCTGCAACATAGGCCGTAAAATTTATAACTCTGTATTTGTATTTTTATGTATTTTTTTTCTTGCTTTTAACAGAGATTCAAAATATAATAGTCCACTTGAATGCATTTTTTAGTGTGAATAGATATTTCTAGTAAGCTTACGAAAATGCTACTTTAAAAATAATTTGAAACTTAATAATAAATTTTAAACAATAATAAAATAACAGAATAACATAAAAACGTCCGGTTTACGATTGTATTAATTTTCATAAAAATTCACACTCGATTTGTTTTTAATATAACAACACAGAGAATTTATAACGTTTTGAATTTTTACAGATCGGTTCAGATACATAACGATAAGGATGCAACTTTAACAATATTAAACTATGTAATATACGCACGAATTTGAGTATAATTTAAATCTAAAAGTTGGTTAATATCAAACGTCAAACAATAAATACAATAATAAGTTACAAATGTTTAAGGACAAGGACGTTCAGCTGTTCAAAATTATACATTAACAACATATATTATATTACAATGTCATTGCAAAATTATACATTAACAACATATATATTACAATTTCATTGCAAAAATTATCCTTGGTTTTGATGGTAATATATTTCATGTGGTTCAATGATAAATCAACACAATGACAATTCAACACACTTTTAAAAAGTGATATAAAATCATTAGAAAGGATGAAAAAAACCTAACCTAACCTACTTAACGCAGTTAATAAAGTTTTTGTTTCATCACTTTCCATGACTTTATCTAGCTTTTTAAAGATGTGATGAATTATAATTTTGATGATTTATACGGTCACCATTTTATGTGAATCTTCTTATTTGTTTTTTCAGAAGTCGGAGTAATCAAGATTACTGTTCACAGAACTACTAGTGTCTTATGACGTAGAACATTGTTTATTTATATATATATATATAATTAACACCTTTCGGCTTTTACATCATACTTATTGCACAAGAAACACGAGTAAATAACAAAACAAAATGAGATCCTGTATAAATGTTATTTGCCTCGTTATTCCCTTCTGCCAGTATTATGGAATTCGAACTGATTTTCGGCTTAGTACAAAAAATTGCATTCATCAATTATGTCCGGTTTTTCTGGTTTATAAAATAATTGAGCGATTTATCAGAGTGAAATTTTTTTAAATTTGCTAGTTAAAAAAAATAAATTATAGTACTAACAAATAGTTTGGTAATTAAACATAAATTGATTGACTGCCGTAATAACAAAACAAAATGAGATTCTGTATAAATGTTATTTGCCTCGTTATTCCCTTCTGCCAGTATTATGGAATTCGAACTGATTTTCGGCTTAGTACAAAAAATTGCATTCATCAATTATGTCCGGTTTTTCTGGTTTATAAAATAATTGAGCGATTTATCAGAGTGAAATTTTTTTAAATTTGCTAGTTAAAAAAAAAAATTATAGTACTAACAAATAGTTTGGTAATTAAACATAAATTGATTGACTGCCGTAATAACAAAACAAAATGAGATTCTGTATAAATGTTATTAGCCTCGTTATTCCCTTCTGCCAGTATTATGGAATTCGAACTGATTTTCGGCTTAGTACAAAAAATTGCATTCATCAATTATGTCAGGTTTTTCTGGTTTATAAAAAAATTGAGCGATTTATCAGATTGAAATTTTTTTAAATTTGCTAGTTAAAAAAAAATAAATTATAGTACTAACAAATAGTTTGGTAATTAAACATAAATTGATTGACTGCCGTAATAACAAAACAAAATGAGATTCTGTATAAATGTTATTAGCCTCGTTATTCCCTTCTGCCAGTATTATGGAATTCGAACTGATTTTCGGCTTAGTACAAAAAATTGCATTCATCAATTATGTCCGGTTTTTCTGGTTTATAAAATAATTGAGCGATTTATCAGAGTGAAATTTTTTTAAATTTGCTAGTTAAAAAAAAAAAATTATAGTACTAACAAATAGTTTGGTAATTAAACATAAATTGATTGACTGCCGTAATAACAAAACAAAATGAGATTCTGTATAAATGTTATTTGCCTCGTTATTCCCTTCTGCCAGTATTATGGAATTCGAACTGATTTTCGGCTAAGTACAAAAAATTGCATTCATCAATTATGTCAGGTTTTTCTGGTTTATAAAAAAATTGAGCGATTTATCAGATTGAAATTTTTTTAAATTTGCTAGTTAAAAAAAAATAAATTATAGTACTAACAAATAGTTTGGTAATTAAACATAAATTGATTGACTGCCGTAATAACAAAACAAAATGAGATTCTGTATAAATGTTATTTGCCTCGTTATTCCCTTCTGCCAGTATTATGGAATTCGAACTGATTTTCGGCTTAGTACAAAAAATTGCATTCATCAATTATGTCCGGTTTTTCTGGTTTATAAAATAATTGAGCGATTTGTCAGAGTGAAATTTTTTTAAATTTGCTAGTTAAAAAAAAAAAATTATAGTACTAACAAATAGTTTGGTAATTAAACATAAATTGATTGACTGCCGTAATAACAAAACAAAATGAGATTCTGTATAAATGTTATTTGCCTCGTTATTCCCTTCTGCCAGTATTATGGAATTCGAACTGATTTTCGGCTTAGTACAAAAAATTGCATTCATCAATTATGTCCGGTTTTTCTGGTTTATAAAATAATTGAGCGATTTATCAGAGTGAAATTTTTTTAAATTTGCTAGTTAAAAAAAAAAATTATAGTACTAACAAATAGTTTGGTAATTAAACATAAATTGATTGACTGCCGTAATAACAAAACAAAATGAGATTCTGTATAAATGTTATTTGCCTCGTTATTCCCTTCTGCCAGTATTATGGAATTCGAACTGATTTTCGGCTTAGTACAAAAAATTGCATTCATCAATTATGTCCGGTTTTTCTGGTTTATAAAATAATTGAGCGATTTATCAGAGTGAAATTTTTTTAAATTTGCTAGTTAAAAAAAAAAATTATAGTACTAACAAATAGTTTGGTAATTAAACATAAATTGATTGACTGCCGTAATAACAAAACAAAATGAGATTCTGTATAAATGTTATTTGCCTCGTTATTCCCTTCTGCCAGTATTATGGAATTCGAACTGATTTTCGGCTTAGTACAAAAAATTGCATTCATCAATTATGTCCGGTTTTTCTGGTTTATAAAATAATTGAGCGATTTATCAGAGTGAAATTTTTTTAAATTTGCTAGTTAAAAAAAAAAATTATAGTACTAACAAATAGTTTGGTAATTAAACATAAATTGATTTACTGCCGTAATAATAGTACCATATTATTAATACGAACCAAATTAATTTTTAGTAAATGAATTTTATAAAATATATTATGATAAAACTATACTAACAGACTGAACGATTAGTCATAATATAACCCCATATAGTTTTACATGACAAAATTAACTTATATCATTGATGTCGATATTCCAAATTCCTGTAATATTCAAAAATCTGTTTCGGAAAAAATAAGAAAATACACAGATTAAAAGAATTTGGCATTCACAGACTATAAAAATATTACAATTTGTTATTTCGGCTACTGGCATTAGATCTGTCAAAGAATTTATACATAAAAATGCATAAATCAGTCATTTTAAATACATGTAGGATTACGAAAGATCTTTTTAATATTTATATTGAGGGATCAGTAGGATTTACAGGTTCAGTGAAGATTTCTACCGAGCCGAACCCTGTAAATATCTGGAGTCGGTGAATTATTTTCCCATTTGATCTCTGGTAAGTTGACGTGTTGTTCTTGTATTGTTTTGTATTTATTATGCTTATATAATGCACTTGCATAATGTGGTGTGACTAGATGATAATTTGTGGAAAAGTGTGTGGAAGGGTTTAGTTTTTCCTGTGGGAAAGATTTAATCCGGACATAAAGTCGGAAAAATAACGAATGTCTTAGATTTTATGCCTGAATTGAAAAAAATGTAATGCAAGTGGCCTATTGAAATGTGAAACCATTCACTTCAACCCGGAAACAACGTGCTGCGGCCAAACCGCACTCGTTCACTCTCAGCATATCGCTTAAAAATAATGTATATAGTTTAATGTATAATTATTTAAATCTCAAGATTTCCTGCCTGTATTGTACAACAGGTGAAGCAGTCTAGACTTCACACATCGTAAAATTTTAAAATTGCATTGACGGTAGTGCACGGAAGAAAATGTGTACTGCCAATTTATTAAGAATCATATGATTGGTAATTCGGTTAAAAACGGGATTGCAGGCCAATTCCTGATAAACTTTTAGTAAATTGTGAATATATTACCACGAAGTAAGATCCTGAAATCAGTGATTTTTTATGTTTATACCGCACAAGAGTACCAATAGCTCCCAACCGTCTGAAGCCAGACTATGGCAACCCCGATTGGGGTATTTTGTGAGGTTGAATTTTGTGGGGAAGGGAAAGAGATGGGGAGAAGTAAGGTGGGAGAGTATCTGGCTATTCTGATCTGGTCACCAAACACAGCTAAAGCAATACACCAGGGCGGTACTGAGCGTATCTTTCACTCTCTTTCAATATGCTATATATTGTTTTAAACGAGTAACTTAATTAATTTTAATTTACTTGCGCACGCCGGGAGTTGAAACTGCGACCTTTGGCTTGCTAGTCGACCACGGAGGCTGTCAGTAAGATATTCGTTATTTACTAAAATTTTATCATGTAACCTGTTAATTCATTCGTTAATACTCACTTTTTTCCGTGTGCATACACAAACAAAAAACTAACAACAATTACTTAGTAATATAAGATAGAATAAAAAAGAAAATATAATTATGACCTCTATCTTCTCTCTTTACGTAAGGAAACAAGAATGATAATTTTGTATTGTATTATACAGGCCTCTTAGAATAAATGAATGTTATATTAAAGCAGTAAATTAAATAGAATCCTTATAATAATAAAATAAAATACTTTTTGTTTTAAAACCACGATATTTATTAATTTAAGAACCGACCGGTTTCGCTTTACTTAAGCATCATCAGGGTACAAATTAATACTATTCTTAAATTAATAAATATCATGGTTTTAAAACAAAAAAGTATTTTATTTTATTAAATATGTCAAACCACAAAGTGATTGCTTTCTACAATAATAGAATCCTTATAACTTCACCGTCTGATTATATTGGCGCCCCTAGCGTGCATGTGACTGGCGGAACGAGACGTGTTTCGGCCACCATGGTATTATATTGGCGTCCCTAGCGTGCATGTGACTGGCGGAACGAGACGTGTTGCGGCCACCATGGTAATAAAAATTAATCTCTTCCTGAAATTTTGATTTTTATGAACAAAGACAACCAGTTAAAAACGTTTTTTAAAACTTCAACAAAAATTGGTTGGACTGAGGATTGTACCTTCCCTCCCAGGGACTGGTCAACGGCGCTAGCAACCTCGACAAATGCCGATCGGGTAGAACCGACATTTAATTTGCCGGCAAAATATAAAATGATATAATGCACAGTCTTCAACAACGAGTCTATCTGCCGAGTTTCAGCTCGATCGGATGTATGGAATTAAGTTAATTTTCCGTTTCCAAGATTTACATTCATTCATTTCTGAAAACAAAATTGAAATTCAAAAAGACGTATTGAAAAATGAAAGCGATTAAGATATTTAGAATTATTTTTTTCTTTAATATCAGTACTTACATAATTAATAAAATAAACTGTCTTCTTCAAATGGTTAACTGGCCGGTTAAAAAATCCTGGCTACAACTCGTCTACTGGTATAAGTGGTTAAATCGCGGACGAGCAAACCCTTACAGACGGACTCAGTAGACAATGTACATAGTAGTCTCTCCTCTCTGAATAAAGTACGAGTGTAATAATAAATAAAAAATTATCCCTGTGAGTAGGCCCGAGCGAGATGAGATCAGATACCTAGTACTGTTTAGAATCCGCAAGCCCGCCCGCGTTCTCGAGGTTACTATTGGTCCGTATATAAGAGTCAGTCCGTATCCTCGCTATGTGCGACATTCCTCGCGCAAAATTTAAGCAGGCTAAATCTTAAGCGCAAGCGTTGGTAAGCCGCAGAATAGTTCCCTCTTTAGACACCGAGGCGCTAGCAATAACAAATGTCAAATATGTCGTTCACGTAAATAATTACGTACTCCAATCTCACCGAAATATACGTAAATTACATAATTTTATTATTATGGACTATTACATTCGTTGAGCGGTGGGGGATGTTGATGTTATTAATTGATAATCAATCTAAAATAGACAAATAGTCTGGTAAGGTATTAAAGGGGGAGTTTTTCAACGTCATGACAGTATTTTCAGTGGTTCGTTTGTCATAATTTCCTGAATAGTGCGTTGATTACAGCAAAACAAATACTTATTAAAATTAGTATCCTCGTGTATAGCATTATGCTGATTGAAATGGGGAAATTTATTAAAAAAATGATTCATAAATTAGCCCGCCTAAAACATTTGATATTTTGAAAGCTATCGATCTCCCGATGACGTAGGAGCATAGATATACAACTCACGCAATATAGAAAATCGAGTACTTTCGTCTACAATAAGTGTAATATTGCTGTTATCTAGGGATCCCAATTTATATACGGAGTATGTTCCAAATCCGCACTAAGCTCCACATTCCAACAAAGTCGAGCTTTAAATCAACCGATATACCGGGCCTATAAGTCACAAAGAAACTTTAGATAAAACATCTGGCCTAGCATTCAATACTCACTAATAAAGAAGGTGGTTATTCAATAACAGTGAAGAAACATGTTTACACAACTAAACGGTTATCTGAGCCAGTTATCGACGGGCAAAAAAAGATATCTTTTATTGTTCGGTCGAAACGTATGTCCACACAATCCGCATTAAAAATGTTACGTGACGTGCATAATGTATCTACTTACTAATAATATAGATAAAAGAGGACGGGATCCATCATGTAACATTACGGCAAGGGATATGAGGTTAACTGTGCAGATCTATTCGTGTTCGTCTGTATTTATGTTACGCTAAACATACGTTCTATGTACATAAATAACTTTAGTTTACATGTTACTTGTAAACATGTCTAAAATCTGTCTACGTGTATTATAATTGAACATATTATCTTTTTCTATCTTTTATTATTTAGATTTATGCCCAGTCGGGCTTTTACATGAATTTTAAGAACAGAAAATACCTAGTGAGCTTTTTTTTTTTTTTACATTAATACCGCACAAGAGTCCCAACTGCTCCCGTCTGGAGCCAGTGAGACTATGGCATCCCCAATTGGGGTATGTTGTGAGGCTGAGGGTATTGGGGAGGGGAGGGAGATGGGGAAGAGGAAGGTGGGGAAGTACCTGGCTATTCAGATCTGGTCACCAAACACGGCTAAAGCCATTTCAAGCAACGTTTCAATTCTGAATGGTGGTCTTACACCAGGGCGATACTGAGAGTATCTTCCACTCTGGAACTTGCCGCAAATATACTATATATTATTTTAATTTTAAATTAATTAATTGTGAAATAACACAAATAAAATTTATTTGCGCACGCCGGGTTCGAACCCGCAACCTTCGGATCTGTAGTCAAAAGCGTATACCACTAGACCACTTCGGCCGTCACGCTATCGAATATTATACACAAAATTTTTAAAGCATAAAATAACGTTAGGATGTTAAAGTAAATATGAAACAATATAAGTAACAGCAAAATAAAATAATATAGAAACTATAACAATACTAAATATAAGACAAGTCACTAAAACTACATTACCAACGCTACTAAAATTTGTAGGATTGAAAATTATATGTAGTGGATAAGGAAAAGTATAAGAAATATATTTATATTTATCGAATTCGGTGCTTACGTCACGGATATTTCCAATAACGAGGTTATAATTTACATTCTTACTTATTAGCAGTGGCGGTTCGTGGCCTATCTCATTGGGAGTTCAATCGGAGATCAAAAAAGGAGAAAGAAATTACCACATATTTATGAAAAAATCCTTTGTTAGACCTCAAAAACGCGATAACTAGAGAAAAAATCTGTAGATTCTCTAACAAATCGTATAGGTGCAACGCACTTAGGCAACTAGTAAACCTTCCCAAGGTTTGCTGGTCTTCCGCCCTGTCGCCACTAGTATGTTTGTATGAACGTAATAAATATGACACAAGTTCCCATATGTGCTGATTTTCACAACGCACCGATTAGGGATTTATTTGGAGACTCGCTCTTGGCAGTACGATTATTATTCAGACGGGTGGATTTTTTAACAAGGAATTTTAGTGGCGAGCTGTTTAAAATGAAAATTAAATGTGGTAAAATTATAATACAAGTTTGTCTTTTTTACGGGAGTTCATTGCAAAATGGCTCTTTAAAGAAAACCGCCATTGCTTGTATCATATTGCCATTTATCACAACATTAAGGCCCCGAGCAAGCGTTCGGGAGATATGTAAATACGAATGTTAGAGGGAGCGCGCTAATATGAAAAAACTATAATAGAACACGACTCGTTTGAAATAGAGCAAAAATTTCTCGACAAATGCTTAAGTTGCATTTAAAAATACACTGTGATTGTTTTCATTCATATATCTACATATTATTACTTTGAGATTTTTTTCTATCGAGGGAATTTCATATAAATACCGTTTCGACTTTAAAAATGTATGGAAAAATAACAATATTTTTTTGTTACTTAAAAAGTTAAAGAGTTAAAGAGAAACATGTTATAGAAATTGGGAATGCGACCATCAATAACCAGAGCGACCGTCGCGACGGTAGGAAAACTCTGAAGACAATGAAGCAAAGTCAGTGTGACCCTCTAATTGAACTTAAATAACATCACTCAAATTCCTTACCCAAGGTGGCATTTCGAGAATCTAAAAGCGGTATCGGTATCAACGTAGAATAGCAAAACTTCGCAGGCGTTGAATGCAACTGAAGTAGCCCGAACACTGGATGTGTCTAGATCGTGATTTAGCAATCTTAGATTAAGTCTGACATTTTGGCATGGGCGTATATACTCGTACTACTTAACTTTTACAGTACCTTTTATTGTTCACAACATAGTTGCATGAATCGTCTGATGCAATGTATGACATAACGAGAACTTGAGCTTCGAATTATAGCGCTTTAAACCAAATTGTAAATACAATAATTCTAGTCATTTTGTCGTTTTAAAGAACTGCGAATTAATACAAAATCGTGTGTTTTTTAAATGAAAATTTGGCCGCTTAGAAATTTTACAGCTGTTTTAATTAAATACTGCAAGTAGAACACGTCTTGGTCTTCGAAGAAATCGAGCATTATATTGATAAATAAGTAAATTCATAATTCTCGCACATCTTTTAAAAATTAAAGTTTCTATGCATGTCAACACTTTGAAAAGGCGAGGGAAAAAACTTGAAATGCTCTACCAAATGTCGTATCTGAAATATATTTATCAGATCAGAGTGAATATATTTATCAGATCAGAGTGAATATATTTATCAAATCATATATTTTTCAACAAAATCTATTTATTGTTGAAACGATAAAGGGATTATTGTTTTTGTTGCAATTGGGTGATGCGTAAGTTCCTGTATCTTATATTTTTAAACTTTTGCGAAAAAAATCTAAATTACATTTTCACTTATTTAATTAAATACACATATCTCATTCAGTAGCTAATGGATTACATACGTACAGTGTTTAAACACATGTTGTCGTGTAAGGTGTGTTACTTGTTACGTTTTAATGACTTTGGTGTTTGTATGTATGAGTTTATTAGTTCTTTTATATTATATTAACCGCTCAGGCTGATTTGTTCGCTTTGGGGAACAGTTCACATAATCTCATAGAAATCGTTGTGTCTCCCTTATTATCATATGAAAGTTAGAAATATGATTTAAAAGGTTTTAGAAAGAGAAAACACCACGCTTTATATTCAATCTAGATGTTAATCACACAAGAATTAAAATGTACACCTCTATGAAACCAAAGGTTCCGTCCGCAATTGAAACTTCGTGAAAAAAAAATTAATTATTTTTATATGAGACGATAAAAAGTGGGGTCATTTGTGAAACTTTTTTATGTTATCATTCGAAATTTGAATATTCAAAATATTATGTTTATTTCTAATTATAAAATTAGAAAGCTTATTTTATCGCAGTTCAAAAACGGTTTTAGCTATTGGATACGTTTATAATTATTCCGTTTATTAAGATTTTACTACAAAGCGGAAATATTCTGACCTTCGGACGGAATATGTCAGAGGCCTGAGAGGTTAAGAGAAAACATAAAAAAATTGTATGTCATTACTCAAAATTAAAAATTATGCGATCTATCATTGACAAAAAAACTGTTGTCAAGCACGTTCTAATTCTCAATACATATTATTTAAGTAATATTTTGGTAATATCTATCAGAAACGTCTAATAAACATTAATTTGCGCTTTTCTTTGTACTATTTTGCTAAAATGACACACTACATGACATTAAAATATATATATAACCACGTATACAACTTACTAAGCGGCTTATAAAAGTACGAAGGTGCTGTACGTAACAAAGCATTATTTGTTATATAAGGTGACCTCTATGACTGAAACTACGTAACAAGTATTCTTCGAAATAAGTAATGGCAATATATCACTAAATTAAGAACGGCATACGATAACAAATGATAAAGGACATTATATAAGCACCAATCATGACGGTGAACACACAATGTGTAATGCTGGTGCTGGGACATGAATAACAATTACTGGAATACCTGAACATACTCAAACATCTCAATTGCTACAATACGCTTCACACGGGGTAATGGAAAGGTTAAATTATCATGTCATTGTTGCGTCAAACAGTTATTATTATTGTTTTAAATTAAGTTTATATAATTGATACACATTAGACAGATTTACAGTGGCGTTACTTATAATTAAATACAAGAAATTTTAAAAATAAAGGCACTAAGTGCCAAATAACTGAAGCTGAGATAAAGAGGGTTTAATGAAGAAACCGACAGTATTTCATGAAAAACCCGTTTATTATCTTCTTCTTCTATACCTTACATATTTCACCATTTTTACGAAATATGTATATAATCTATTTATTTTTTGGAATAACTTCATTGAAGACAATATTAGCTATTCCTAAACGAAAATCTGAAACAGAAAAATATACGGTCACATCTAGGACTCGAACCCAGGACCCTTGCCTTGCCGGGGCACCGCTCTACCAACTGAGCTAATGGGACCCTATCTCCTACGGTCCGTGTGTCCATATCTTTTTCTGATTTTTCTGTTTCAGATTTTCGTTTAGGAATCGCTAATATTGTCTTCAACAATTAATTATATTATCTATAGAACAAGATGCCGTACGGGCGTTTTCAGCCATTTGCATACAAATAACAGTTGAAATGACCGGTATTTGGTGCCTATTTTTAAAAGAACAGCTGTTGCGTACAAAGCCATCTTTCGGTGTGCGTAGATGATTTTTGTAGCACCTAGGCATATTAGGTTATTTGCGATGGCACAAAGAACATTTCTGCATATTTAAATTATGTATTATCCTTTGAGCACTTTTTAATTGTGTTTTCAATTCGTGGGCTCCTAGAAAAATGCACAATACATACCACTTTACACAAGAGAGTGTGGCCATAATATAACTTTGACAGAAATGAGCGGCAAAATTCTTTTTACAAATATTCCCATTTTGCTTTTGGGGGTGTGTCTTCGGGTCGCCAAGCCACTGATAAATACTTAGCTATTACTTTCTACATACTTAACGATAAGAATTAAAAAGGTGGCCTGGTTTTTTTTATTTTCTTCAACCGTTTTAAATGTGATAAGACTGATAACTAAATAAATATCACATTTAGTTAACGAACTTGCCTAACCAAAGACTTATGAAAAAAAGATTTGTAACAATTTCGCAAGAATTTTTATTTAATTTTAATGTCCTTTTTAAGGGCTTTTAGAAATAGTAAAAAATATACCGTATATTACATAACTGAAATGCCTCAGAAACAATCGTTTGTATTCATTTAGTGTTAAACTGAAGATGTCCACTGACTAGGCCAAATTATTTCCCTGCATTAGTAATTTGGGCAACGAGGAGTACACATGGCAGTTAGTCCCAGAATTTCTGCACTGAAGTAACTATTCCCGACTTCTAGGATTACGTAGTGGAATCAGTACAAGCAATTCTGTACTATCAAATTAATGCATCATTTATAATTTTATATAGAACTACTAAGTCAGTGAAATCCAACCGTGCGTGCCATCCTTTTTTAGCTCTACACTTTCAGTCCTACATCAATGCACAAGCAACGTTTTACACTTGTAATAATGAAGGTAGGAGAAATTAAAAAGGTACTGACAGGCTGTTCGGAACCCGGGAATACATGCTATCCTTTTTACAATAAAAGAATTGTTTTTATTTAATCGGGTGCAAAACGTTTTAGGTCGTGCCCTGATTGGGGGAGATCTTTAGATTACATATGAACAGCATGGCAAAGAAGCAACGATAGATGGTGCAATAAGATTTCCAACTTTCGAAGTTGCACTCGATAGTTGGTGTTAGATCTTTCTGCCGAATAAAGGGCAAGCACTCTAGTATTTTAGTTAGGCGGTATTCAGGTCGTTGATTCCGAATATCCGCACGTACATAGTAACTTTATTCGAACACTAGCATAGTACAAGATAAGCAGTGCTCAATCCATCATGATAGCCACTTCAAATTAAAAATTGATACGGAACCAATAATGAGTTGATAAGTGCTTTGATTGTTGACTGTTTTCATTGATGAGGACGACACAGGCGATTGAAATTAAAACATGGGAATTTTAGATATCTATCACGTTAGATCGACATTATATAGTTTGGTACATACTTGAGTAATATTTATTAATGAATTTATTTATTAATATACATAATGATTTAGTGGAAGAGTAATCACGAATTAAGGTTGTTATTAAAATTATATAGAACCCATGCAGAAAAATTATAGTATGCTAATATTATTGATTATAATTATTAAGCCATGCATTCCCAATTTCTACCGATTTATAACAAATTTCTCGTTAAAGCTTTAAGTTTTTTTGTTCAAAAATTCACAGCGTATCTTTAAATGCAACTAAAGCATTTTATTAAATATTTTAACTATGTTGGCTTAATTATTATGGTTTTTTTAATATTAGCGCGCTTCCTCTAACATCCGAATTTACATTCAATTTTAAACCATCTTTGAAGGCTAACCATGGGCCTTAAGTTATGTTATTATAGCCTTCTTATAATTATATTCCGTGTAGTTGAATACATTTACGATTTCTGCGAAAGTATTGCCAACTGCATACAACCTAGGTACAAGCTAGAATTTAAATGACTTCGGTCGAGCAGTTATAGTTGGTATGTTTAAGGTAATTATGCTCAGTAAATCAGGACTGTCTATATATAATTCCATTAACAATTTTTAAAACAAATAAAATATTATTACATGGTGCATGTTGACACTTTTGTGTTGATTTATCTATTTGCAAAAATGTTTTATAATTCTTTCAAAATAAAGGTAAAATATTTCAAAGGGGTGGATGACAACAGTATTTACGATCGATTTTTCGATTAAATGTTCCAGAGACGAATTACTGGATCACATATCGATTAAATTCAGAAAACCAATAATTGACCCAATTTAAAATCTTACCTTTATATCGAATAAACTCATATTTTGATCATCAGAGCGGAAAGAACTATCGGTATTGCTCTAGTGTAGAATTGAAACGTTGGTTGAAATGGCTTTAGCCGTGTTTGATGACCAGATCTGAATAACTACCTTTATTTCCCCCTCACTGCCTTCAGCCTCACAACATATACCAATTAGGGATGCCATAGTCTGGCTCCAGATGGTTCAGAGCAGTTGGGCCTCTTGAGCGGTACTCACATTTCAAAAGCGATATATTAAGATGAGACGCGAAGGGAAAAAATGCTTCAATTTGTTGAATTTGACCTCCAACGCTCTAACGCCGAACGTCTCGAAATAATTGAATTCGGTTCCCGCGCTATGCTACTCGCGTGACAACAGCGCCCTTATGACTATCCCGCAAATTTTCACAGGTCTGCGCTAGTTCTTGCTTATCTATAAAGTTTGACAAAAATATACTAGGAGTTAGTGCATATTACAGAGAGAGTATACGAATTAACGTCGTATGAGCCATTTTAACGTCATTTCCGATCAAATTAATAATCTCTTAGACCAAACAATGTTCAATGTCTATCATCGACAAACACTGTCGATAAACAAATTAATTTAATTATAGGAAACGCATTGTCGATGTCGATTTTCTTTTTGCTGTATATAAAGTCGCTCGAGATATGTCAGAAGGTCACGCGAGTCAACTTTTTTTAAGTCGTATTGTTAGATAACGAACGTTTATTATTAATTATTATTAAACGTATCTACTAAGTTCGGTTGTCGGTGAATGGGTGCGTGATTTTTTTTTGTTTGATGTGAAACCACACAAAAGTCGCAACTGCTCCCAAACGTCTGGAGCCAGGGAGACAATGGCATCACCAATTGGGGTATTTTGTGAGGCTGTAGGTAGAGGGGAGGGGAAGGAGGTGGGGAAAATCAATATATTACAGTGAATTTTTTGAAAATATGAAGGTAGAGTAAATCAATTAAAAATGGAAAAAGAACAAAAAAATAAATAAGTAGTAGCAATAAAAAAGAGCAGAAGATTACTTTTTAATGTGTGAATACCGCACAAGAGTCCCAAATGCTCTAAACCATCTGGAGCAATGGCATCAGTGAGACTATGGCATTCCCAATTGTGGTATGTTGAGAGGCTAAAGGTAGTGAGGATGAGAAGGAGATGGGAAAGAGGAAAGTGCGGGATTACTAGGCTATTCAGAGCTGGTCACCAAACTATTTAATAATTATTGCAAAAAATCTATTTATATTATTTTTAGTAGTTACTAATAGAATTTTTCACTGACCGATTAAAAATTTGGAATAAAAAAATTATATTTCATAGCTCCATAACTCTCTGTTGTAAACGGCTTGGCTCCCTAAATATAGTCTTGTTATTCTGGAAACTCTAAGAAGAAAATCTATGGAATTTTAATGAGGCCAGAGCTCTCTTTCCGAGATTTTTTTGTGGGAACACGCACATAGATTTTCTGATGAAAACAAGTTTCGTTGAAACAAAAATTTTTCCTCCGGAAAACCTTCATAAACTTACGTAGTATTTTGTAATTTGTTAAAAGAAGAACCTATATGTAAGTATGTAGATACTTATATTATAATAAAATTTTATTACTAACCGGTAAATGCTTACGAAATAAAATAACAATATTTGAAAATACCGAAGGTCGCTTAAAACAAATCAAGAATTTTCGATTTTAAACAAGTTTCTGCATGAGCAATGAGAGCCTATTTATTGGAAAAGACGTAACGTGTGACTATATTCAGTAAATAAAGATAAATAACAGACTCTACAAGTAAACTAAGTAGAAGTCGTTGATACTATGTAAAATTAATAAATACGTTTTTGGTAAATTTGCAGTAGGTCTAAGTTTGAAGTCTATTTATACTGAAAAATAAACTATAATAATAACTCAAGACAAAATATAACATTCTTCTTCAATACATATAACCAACTATCAGACACATTCACTAACCTATGCATAATGAACTGGGCAACAAGTATTTGGTATATTTACATACTCCATTTATAGAATTAAGCGAAATCTATACGAGCACTTTGTTGAATCCTACAAATTATAGTAGCTATTTGTTGAAGACAATATTAGCGATTCCTAAACGAAAATCTGAAACAGAAAAATCAGAAAAAGATACGGTCACATCTAGGACTCGAACCCAGGACCATTGCCTTGCCGGGGCGCCGATCTACCAACTGAGCTAATGGGACCCTATCTCCTTCGGTCATATTTTACTATTAATATTGTCTTCAATAATTAAATATTACGATTTGAGGTTTTACGCACTCAGTTATTCCAAAAAAATAAAAATTATAGTAGCGTTCGAAAAGTAGTTATTTGTCTTATACAGGGTTTTCCAATAAGAGGTGTTATTTTGATATTCAATAAAGATCAATGGTTTCGTTGCTTGTGTGGCACGTAGCGCCGTCTTGTTGAAAGTAAACGTTGTCCAGATCAATACCATCCAATTCCGGCCATAAAAAATCACTAATCATCTCTCGATAGCGATCCATTCACCGTAATTGTTGCTCCAGCCTCATTTCCGAAAAATTAAGGTGCAATGACTCCGCCGGACCATAAACCGCACCAAACAGTCACATGTTGAGGATAGAGAGGCTTTTCAACAATAACTCTTGTGTTTTCCGAGCCCCAGATGCGACAATTTCGCTTGTTGACGAAGCCACCGAGGTGGAAATGGGCCTCATCACGCAAGATGATTTGCATTTGATTCACTCAAGTGAATTTTAATAATGTCTTTAATTTTATTGGAATAACTCTTTTTTATAACTGTTAAGGTTACACCTATTAACGTAATTTGTTGGATTTGTGTCACAGAATTTTAATCATTCAAGAGAAGAAGATAATACTAATAAATCTAAATGAAACATAAATCATCATAATGATAATTTATGACATCTTTAAAAAGTTATATAAAGTCATGGATAATGATGAAACAAAAACTTTATTAACTGAGTTAAGTAGGTACACACTTTTTAAAGGTGTGTTGAATTGTCGATGTGTTGATTTATCATACAACCCGAATTGTCATATCGAAGATATGAGCCTAACAGTCCACAATGGAGTGCTGGTACCTACTCTGATGTACGGCAGTGAAGCATGTAAGACACGTATGACAGAGGAAGGATGAAATGACTGAATGCTGTAGAAATTAGATTCCTGAGTCGTATGAGGTAAAAACATGATGATCGCATTAAAAAGATTCGCAAAAAATGCAAGCCTGATTGTAAGCGTATTCTATTAGTTCAATAATTAGGCATATAGATCGAATGAACGAAGAAAGGAGTGTAAGGAGAATATATGACGCGAATGTGAATGGTAGAAGAAGTCGGGGGCGCCCGACTTATAAATTGAGTCGGGCCATGTCAAGAGTCAGAATAACTATATCTATGTACGAATTTGAATGACGCAAGAAGTGTGTACCAATACCGAGTTGTTTGACGATCCACCCTCTCTGCCTACCTCTACGAGGAAACGGCGTGATTGCTTGTTAGTTAGTTAGTGGATTGTAAGGTTAGCGTGTCGATTAAATTACTGCAGATGTTTATTTATATGTGGCTAGCTTTTACCCGCGGCTTCGATCGCGTGGTATTAGGAAGAATTACTGTAAAAAGAATTTTTCAACTAGAGTGAAATGTTTTTTTCCGGGATGAAACGCAGCCACGTAGCGTACGTCACTTCCCAGTCTTCCAACGATCCCTCTGCAAAAAAATCACATGGATCGGTCGCTCCGTCGCGATGTGAAAGAAGGACAAACAAACAAACAAACTTTCGCATTTATAATATTATTTCGTTGACTCCTGGGAGAATCAGTGCCGAGAGGGTAGAACCGCGTCTTACGTCAATCTGTCTGTAAATTGTGTGTATTTTAGAAATATGTTTGTGTTATTATTGTTGTTGGACGGTCTTATGCAAAAATCACGTGGATCGGTCGCTCCGTCGCGATGTGAAAGAAGGACAAACAAACTTTCGCATTTATAATATTACTTCGTTGACCCCTGGGAGAATCAGTGCCGAGAGGGTAGAACCGCGTCTTACGTCAATCTGTCTGTAAATTGTGTGTATTTTAGAAAGATGTTTGTGTTATTATTGTTGTTGAACGGTCTTATGCAAATATTCCTTCAAAACAATACTTTGATTAGGCTGAACTGAAGATGCACGTGTGTCCAATTTAGCGAGGACGCAGAGCGAAAATATGCGGTCATGTAACGTTTTATATAAGCGGAGTTCAATACAAAGAATTATTCTTATCGGCGTAGATATCACGTTATTGATAAGCTATCTAGGGAATAGTTTTCTAAAAATGTGAGCTAACGAGTAGGTCCTTTGCGGAAATTCCGTTTCGATGTTATCAGCCGTAGAAATGTTATTGAAGAGGATTATTGAAATTAAAACGACACGCGTTTCCTTTCAAAACTCTATAACAATACGGTATTGACTCCAACGTGTCATTTAAAATGACAATATACACAACCTTTCAAATAATGACGTTCGTTATTCAAAATTACTGGCTTATTAATGAACGAAGGCGAACTAACGAAGCTTTTAAAATTGAAAGAAGTGAAGAATTTAAAAAAAAACATACACAAAATAACACTAACAGACTAGTTAGACTAGCGTACAAAGAAAACATAAAAACTCCGACAGTAAATTCAAGCTTTGGACAAAGACACTACCAATACCATGCTATAAAAGCTTTCAACAGTGTAAAATTTGAAATTAAAATTGAGGAAAATAAAAATAAATTCACACACAAAATTATAACATGGATTAAAGAACAAAAAAGACAATATTACCAAAATGTCATAGCATAAAATAAAAACAAAACCTACACGTAACACACAAAACCAATATAAACACACATCACTCACAAACACACAAAATTATTTTCAATGTATTATTTTTTAATTTTAAAATCCATTATTTTCTCTTTAAATGTATTATGTACATTTTATTTTCATATTATAAAATGAAGGCCTCAGCACGGGCAAGCCACCCAGTGAGGCCTACATTACTGGAAAACTTAAAATGTAAAAAATATTGTACCAAATAAAATAAATAAAAATATAATCAAGTTGGAAAAATGAATTTTGTTCAAAATAGTTATGGCTGAAGCCATCATTAACTAATTAACTCGTATTTAGTGTCAAAAAATGCATGCGGACTGTCAATGAACTTTTATAAAAGTTAGTATTTTAATTCTAGATTGTAGATTTATTGACAGATCCGCCAGTGTGGCCATCGTTATTCTCATTTATTGCGTGTCAATGTCGGCTTGTGTTGGGTACCGACAATTGGTACTTTTGAATGGACTGTAATTTTACCACGATAGAAAGAATCAAGCAATCGTGTTTATTACAAGGAAATGTGGGGAAAGTGAAGCCTTTTCCTTACGAATGATGGTTCTGGTGTTTTCTTGAAGGTCCCGTGGGCACTATTAATAGTTTATAGATGTACATCTTAGCACAGTTCCACAACACGAACTGTTTTTTGATCGACAATATTTAATGTATATTCACTTGGGGATGATAATTTAAACTCTTTCATGAGATAAACGAGGGGCGAAAATATGCAAATTAGACACCAAGTTAACTAAGTGTTCCATAACTTCCAGAAATAATGCTAATTTATAATTATTATTACCAGCATTGGCTTGAATAATTGGATGCTAATTGAGGGATTAACAGAGCAATAGGTTTAACACAAGAGTTTTAATTAAAAAGAAATACGGCTTGCTTGGTGGTAGTGACGGACAATCTTTTGAAACCCAATTCGAAATAGTCGGGTCTAATTTAATTCGAAACATTTCTCAAAATACAACATAAAACATATAAAGAACATAAATTATAACCAATCGATTAGACTATGTAACCTTTGTATTGACGGCCTCAACTAGAAAAATAGAGGTCGCCGTTTCAAATTCCGGCGTGCATGAGTAAATTTTATTTGATCAATTTGTGTTATATCACAATTTACTTATTTAAAATAATATATAATGTATTTTCGGCACGTTTCAGAGTGGAAGACACTTTCAGTATCGCCCTGTTCTAATACCATCATTCAGAATTGAAATGTTGGTTGAAATGGCTTTGGCTGTGTTGGGTGACCAGATCTGAATAGCCAGGTGTTTCCTCACCTTATTTTCCCCACCTTCTTACCTCCCCACTACCTTCAGCCTCACAACATACCCCAATTAAGGATGCCATAGTCTCACCTGCTCCAGACGTTTGGAAGCAGTGCGGTATCACATAAAAGGGCAATATAAATAATAAGATACGAAATAAACGAAGAAACCGGTAGCAAATTATAAAAAAACAATAGTAACACCTTGAACAAAGTTAAAAAGGTGTTTTAATCCATAAAAAGTCATATAATTAGTAAGTATTTTGAAATTGTGGTGGAATCAAAGAGGAAAGAAACTGGTGGAAAAAATGTAGCCTTGAAAGTGGCGTGAAAACATGATAACGTGTAACAATTAACACTGCAAAGCACTGCTTTGTTTCGAATCGGATATGCCGATTGTCAGAATGTTTCGATTATACACATCACTAATTGTTAAAAACTCGTTACAGCGAGGCTGTATTTAATAAAGTCAATAAAAAGGTTCCTACAGTGTCTCTGAAGTGGATACTTAGCCCGGAAAATAGCGAGGCCTCGCTTAACGCTGAACACAGCGGACTAATTAAATGAGCTTCGGTCTTCAGTGTGTCAGTGGGGCGAGCGCCACATTCCCCCAGCCGACCTCTTACGAAACGACATCCCTTACCTAACAACGTAATGAATAACTACAAGGAATGCGACAAAAGCCCCCAGTGTTTATCCATCGACAACTAAAGGTTGTCTAAAGAAACCTATCGATCACGTTGAATAAATATTAAGGCTCCGCACTAAGCGTTCAAAAACAAGAAGAAGATGGGTTGAAAGAGAAATAATGTGAATACGAATGTTAGAGGGAGCGCACTAATAATTTACAAAAAAACGATAATAATTAATGACATATTTAATAAGACACGACTAGTTTAAATTAGAGCAAAAATATCGACTAATTTTTAAGTTGCATTCAACGATACACTGTGATTTTTTTCATACTTTTATCATATTAATAACAGAAAAAAATGTGATTTTTAATAATTTTCGTAGCATACTATGCGATTTTTTCTCTTTCGAAGGAATTTCATATAATTACCGTTTCAGCTCTAAAAATGTAGTATCTTCAAAAACAAAATGTAATTTTATATGACCTTATCGGTAGAAATTCGGGGGCTTAAGATTGCGAGGGAAGTCACTGATGAAAAGCCTTTTACCTAATGATTGTATTGAATTCAAGGAAATGAGAAAGGTCGCCGATGCAAATCAATAGATTCACTTTACCTAACTATTGTACCCCCGATGGAACTAACTCGACACCCGTTGTATAGATATAAGGAATGTGATAATCGTTTCGGACTATGGCCCGGTTTATCAATTGCTTTTAAGCTCGGCTTGGTAGGAATGTCAAGCTTAGCACGTAATCTGTATATTGGTCGTAAGCATGGATAACATAAATAATAAACGTTTTGTCCATGATTTCAATAGAAGAATGTGTTTCTTTTTTCTTTGCTAAACCAAACTCTTGTGATCGTGATGTTTATTTTTAGGCGTGTTTAATTTAGGAGTTGGTTTTTCATGAAGTTGCCCGCTTCAATCAGCAACGTGCTATAAGCTTATTTTTTCCAGGAGTCAGTGCACTATTCATGAAATTATGACAAACGATCCGCCGAAAACAAAACCTTTAAATTCCTTCTTATAATACCTTACCTGACTATTTTCGATTGATTATCAATTAATATCTTATCGCTCGATGAATATACTAATGCATATTGACAAAATTAGGCAATTTACGTAAATTTCGATGAGATGAGAGCAATTATTTTCGTAAACGTCAAATTTTATAAGTGACACTGCTAACGTGCAGTGAGGCGCGGGCGTAAAAAATTCTTTGTGGCTTATCAAGGTTTGAGCGGCCGATTTAGTTAGGTACATCTGGTACATCACCTCAAAACTGATTTACAGGCAAACACCTTACATACCCATAAAACCAGAGCCAAACAGAGATACTAAATATACCAAAGTGTAACTCTACCTTTGGACAAAGAAGCTCTGAATTTTTAGCAGTAAAACATGAAGTCGAATCATAGAAGTCGCTGAAAACTTCCAAAACCTAGTCCCCCTCAACACAGGATCTCCTAGCAAGGAGGACTACGAATATAATCAAAATCTCTTATACATATATATAAATATACATATTCTTGTAAAAATGTAAAAAAAAGGAGACCATACAGGAAATGCATATTCTAGCTGCGATCTCACTAAACATTAATTTTGAACGATAAATGTCATCCATAGCAAGAATACAGATGCACCCGGGGAACTAATCCGACACTCTTTGGTAAAATAACTAATTGTCTTATCAATTATGGTTGTATTCCTAATAATGTTGTAATGTGAGAAAAGTCCCTGGTAGAAATCAATCGATGCTCTTTACATAACCGGTGGAACTAATTCGAGACCCTTTAAATTCTTAGGCCTCTGGCATATTCTGTCACTAGGTCGAGTATTTCCGCTTAACAATAAAATCCAAATAAATGCAATAATATTGGGATTTGCATGAACACGTGTTGCAACATCGTGATAATATATTCGTAATTGACTAAAAGTCTATCAGGAAATCTATTAATTCATTCGTTAAAACCTGCAATCCCGTTTTTAACCGGAGTTACCAATAAATAGAAGAGATTTTTAATAAATTAGCTAAGTCTTTTTTCTCCGCATGGTCATCTTTTTTGGTCATAAAAATATGTATAGCTTAAGTCATTAGTTAAAAGTCTTAGTTGTAAATAACTCGACATTAGTCTTAGTTATAAGTCTCTATCTATCTATGAAACTTAGTTATAAACCAAAAGTAATTAAGTCTAAGTGATCAATGCATAAATTAAGTTGTTAAGCGCCCTTGAGGTGATTTTCTCACGAAAACGGCGCTATATAAATAATCCAATCATTGTTATTATTATGGGAATGCGAAAAACATGCCCTTTACCTAACAATTTTATTGAATTGAAACAAGGAATGTGATGGCGATAAAATCCTTAGACAATAATAAATAATATCAGCATTCCTGTCTGCCGTACAAAGGAGTTAATTCTGTCAAATCTCCAGGACTTATGGTGTAATCTAGTTTTCCTCAAAATGCGCCATAACGCCCCTCTTTGGGCACTGGAGGCTTTCAAAGGGGCAGTAGAAGGTTCAAAGAAAATTAGGGGGCGTTAAGGACATCTAGAGGGGCGACGCCGATGGCAGACAATTTCTATCTGCAAAAATTCGACGGAATCTAGATGAATTAAATAATAATAGTAACAGATGGCCCTCCGGCTTTGACTTTAGCCTCTCATTGAAACATTATTTTATCTCTGAAATAAGAGATGGGCCACACCCTATATATCCTATACTTATAATGGTGCATGTTTAAAAATTACACTGTCAATAACTGATTTTAACAGATGGTAATGTAAAACGGTAAGATAAAAAATATGTGGGGCACTATATTTTTTTTTACTTTCAAAGTGAACGATGGTCGAAACAAGTTGGAGAACCGGTGGTGAAATGTTACGTCCCTGCGCACCGGGAGTCTCTCAAACATATCAATTGTGAAAGTGTATTTAACGTCAATAAAGGAGTAAAAATTTATTACCGGGCTTAAAATTTAAGGTGGAATCATATTTATTAAATTGAAGAAAACATATTGCGTTACGTGTGTACGCAAAGCGGTTTCACGGCATAATAAAAGTAGTCGAAGATGGGAAATAATTCATGGACTAATATAAAATTATGTAATTTGTATAAGCTCATGGTCGTATAGCGAATTAATAAGATTGCGAAGACCTGGGGCCCAATAGGAGTCGGAATCGTGTATGTTGGTACCAGTGGCGTGTGATGATTTTTACTGGTTAGAACTTTCATGCCAAAAACCACTCTTTAAATACATAAAAAGTGGCAAGAGATTCTTTGATTATCTGGTAAGTATCAACATGAAAAAGAGTTATTTTTTGTGAAATATCGATCGATTAGTGTAACATGCCATCCAATATATTTAAATTATATTACACGCGCCAATTCTATTCCATACGCCAACATTTATTCACTAGATCATCGTTCTTTGCAGTACTCTCCTTTACAAGGTGATTGGTACATGCGACAAAATACGAATGGAATGACAACTCCTCTTCCATAGGTTACCTCGGGTGTTTCGCTAAGTTTGGCAGACTTAACTTGACTTGGATGCGTATGCTTACAAACTGCGTGGAAGGCCGGATCGGGAGAGACTGGTTGAGGGAGACCTTATGACCTCTCCAGCAGGACTCTTAGAACATCGCCTTGCACCGCAGTGTGAAGGATGGATTTATACACCCGTCACTCCTGGACACACTGACCCTTAGATTCCTATCCATCCCTCATACCTTTCACCTTCCCAAAACTTTATCCCATCCTCTCCCAACAAGACCCTCCACACAGCATCCCCAAAGATGACATAGGCCCTGAGGGTAATTATTTTCTCAGGGAATCCTATGTGGAGCAGGCACAAAAATTTACCTACCCTGATATAGGTACAGTAGTGAGGCGTGGAAATGGCGGAGGAAGGGTGAAAGAAGACTGAAAGTTATAGCAACGTGATCCCTGAGGCGTGCGTATGGTAAACCACGTATAAACCACATACTTTACGTATATCAGGCGATTCACGCAACTGTGCAATACAAATAAATACATAATTCCAGGTGGAAAAAACATTTAGATGAGACATGAAGCGAAAAAATATGTTCCACTTTTTGGCCACCAAATATCCTCCAATTCTCCCAACGCTCTAACTAAAACTACCCATTCGGGTCTACGTGCACCGCTTATAATAGTGGAACAAGTTTGGACAAGATAATAGTATGCAGTGGCGCCTCTAATTGTAGCTCTATGGACATGACACGATTTAGTTATCACTTTTCATATTACGCATCAAGTACTAGACCCTATGAGTATGCGTAGACAGAGCACTATTCAGACAGACAGGATCATGACTAATTAGCAATGCCAATAGGCAATGCCTTTATAAGTAGATATACTCACATAGAGGGAGAATGCGAACGAGAAACCGGAAAGACAAATTCAGAACAATTAGAACGAGCTGGCGTTGGATAATTGTCTTTATTCTCTATAGCAGAATACATAACAACAAACCCACATACGTTTTTGAACAACAAAATCATTATGAAACCACAAACTGGAGAATGTTAAGAAATGGGGAAAAATAAGTAAAAGTGATAATAAGATATATACTTTGTCTTGGTTTGTAACAATATTATATCAAGAACACGTGTTCCGACATCGTGATAATATATTCTTAATTTACTAGTTTATCAAGAAACCTATTAATTCATTATTTAAGGCCTCTAATCCCGGTTTTAACTGGACTACCAATAATTGAATTAATTCTTCATAAATGAGCAATACTCATTTTTCTACGAGAAGAATGGTGAATACTGTCAGTATCCCTCTGGTAGGAAGACCGCCATTCAGAATTTAAAACATTGATTGAAATGGTTTTAGCCGTGTTTGGTGACCAAATCCGAATAGCCAGTAACATTCCCACTTCCTCTTTCCCATCTCTTTCTCCTCCACAATAAAAAAGATACGGTCTCAACTAACTTAACTTTATTACTATCTTAGTTGCAAGATAATATTATTAATTCTGAATTTGAAATATGAGATCGACAAATATGACGTATAATAATTAGGACCCAATGGTCGAGTGGATAAAAAGACGTTATCCCGGTAAGACAGAGATCCTGGGCTCGATTCCCAGTTGAGACCGTTTTCTTTTTATTTTTTCTGTGTCTTGTTCTGTTTCATGCTTCGTTTTGATTTACCAGTATTATTTTGAAATACAGGAAACCTATAAAAATAAAAATCTGATTTGTTTATCCGAGATACTATCTGGAGTTCATATGTTTCGTTTAGATGTATTATTAGTATTTTCTTCTTTTTCAATAATCTTTTGGAATTTCCGCAATGGCATGATATGATTAATTTATTTATATTTATATTATTTTTTGTACACAGTTTACACAAGTTTTGTTAACCCTCACTAAGAGTACCTGTGCTGAGGTGTTCGCGTGTATTGGGAAAGAGTTATTACGAAGTCATAAGTAAAAACACATTATCGTCCTTGAGATACTCAAGAAGGATACTGTGATTTCACCCATGGCGGCAGTAAGCTGTTACAGATTACCGGTGGAGCTAGTCAATATTTATATCATGACTAGGTATGTAATTAAAGGTATTAATGATATTGTTGATTCATTGTTTGTGGAAAATAATATTTGGAAAAATATAATACATAACAAGGCAACCTTACGTAACGCTAAGATGGTATGAATATTGAAAACAAATAATACGTAGGTAAATACAGATAATTACACGTTAGGTAAGCGGTTGGTTTTCACCAAATAAAACTTTCAAAGTAAAGAAATTTTTTAATTATAATTAAAAAATCGTTTATCGATTTGTCATTCAGAGTTGCGGCAATATGTGTGTTGGGTTAAAAAGCGACCCTGTGTTGAATGGCTACTTTGTAACGTGTCGGGTTATGTCATCCCGCTTGAACCAATCAACCCACCGTCACGTGCCATCACGTGGGTATGAATGGATTTACGTAAACGAAAAACGTGAAGATAAAAAAATAATTTTATTCAAAAAATTTCGAAGCATGAATCGTTATTATGACCTTATTATCCACACTCAAACAGAAATGTCCTAATTGTTAAACAATATATAATAAATATATGTATATAAACCACAAATATATATATACAGCTAATGTGTACCCGGCATTGTTCGGGGTTATGAATGTTTTAGAGTAAAGTTGTGAGGTAGCTTTAGTGTTCTTGAAAATTACACTAAAACTACGTCATCAGCATTTTTAATGTGGAAATAACATGATTGTATTTTAATAAGTATTTCTTTCACTTGAACGTGCCATGTCTTCCTCGGGCATCCTCGACTATTCCTGCCATTCACTTCCACGAACATAACACAACATCAAACGCCACATAAGCATTTGATTCTTTTGAATGGGCCATGTCTACCTTGGGCGTTCCGGACCTCCTCAACCATCACTTCCATGTCTTATATTTTCATCACCCTCTTTCATCGTTCATTATTTACGCCTCATTATACCACAAGTAATTGAATTATGTCTTCCTCGGACATTTCCCGACATCTACTGTTCACTACTGTATACCATATTGTTACCGTTAAAAAACTACATTATCGACTTTAAATCGACTACATATCTCATTCCAATGCAGAAATAATGCGTTAAATGTTCCGCGGGCGTACCCGACTTCTTTAACCATTCAAACCACGCTTTAAACACTACTGCCACTAATAAGAAAATAACTCATACCGTTTACACCCATACCATTCATCTCAATCGGATGAATGGTATAGGAACGCGTACGGTTCAAACAAAGAAACATTCATTTTATAAGATTGTGGGGATACTTAGATAATACCCCCACTAAAAGTCAATGAGTACACCCACAAAAAACGAGCTGCAAATAGTTGAACCATTAGTGGGCTTCAGAAAGGAAATAAGAAATAATCTGGTTCAAGAGCGTGTTACGAAACACTCCTCCGATGTTCAACGGATTTCATAAAAAAAAGTTGATACCTACAATTTGTAATCTCCATTATTGCCGGAGCTTGAGTCACATCACGTTTATGTAAGGTGAATTTAAAGCGAACGTCTGTAAAGTTATATAACAGCTAAAATTTTGACGATTCGTCGCGGCCCGAATACGATTGTAGATGTACACTGTCTTGTACAGTTGGCGTCCTTATCGAACTCAACTCAAACTCAAAGGCAAGGCGAGAAAATAATGGAACACAGCGAGTCACTTCGAATGTCGCTTATATAAGCGAATATTATGTAAAAGGCTGTATAATAAGATAAACTAGTCGGCTCGCGGGATTATGTAGGTGATATTGGAGTGTTGATGGTATTTGTGCGCGCTGCCGTGTGTGCGGGACAAGACGAAGAACCGGCTCAACGTAGGTGTCCTATTACGCTTTCAATGTCAACAGCGTACGAGTGCAAGGATCGCGCATGGAGAGGCGGGATGCTGCGCGAGCGTGTCTCTGCCTGCCTCGGTCTACCTACCAGGTGGGATCTCCATATCGACCGCAGGACACCGGAGGGTGATAAGAGATTCAAGCCCTGAAAGTTTTAAGAAGTACCGGCTCAACGTAGGTATCCCATTACGCCTTCCATATCCACGGCGTACTAGTGAAAGGACCGCGTAAGGCGAGGCGGGTTATGTGACCTCTGCCTACTCTGCGTTCCTCTGTCTGCCTCTATCTATCAGAAGACAAAGCCTTCTATATCGGCCGCTGGAGACCGGAGGGTAATAAGAGATTCATGACACTGAGAGTTTTACGAAGTACAGGTTGATAATATATAAAAAATGAATGTTTCTTTGTTTATTCCCTATAGACTCAAAAACTACTTTAATTATCGAAGAAAGCAAACACTTTGTGGCTTGACATTATACAAAATGAAAAAGTTTTTTGTTTTAAACCACTTTATTTTATTATATACGTCGACCGGTTTCGGTTGTTCCCAACCTTTTTCAGGACAATAAATACAATATATAAACTGTTTATATATTGTATTTATTGTCCTGAAGAAGGTTGGGAACAACCGAAACCGGTCAACGTATATAATAAAATAAAGTGGTTTAAAACAAAAAACTTTTTCATTTTGTAACTACTTTAATTTTCATTTTAAAAATTGTTACTGATTTGTCAAGGGTCTACGCTAATATTTAAATATTTATTATTACAGAGCGAACATTGAATACGCCCAGTAAGTACAGAATAAAAAGCGCGCACATAGAATACTCGGCGTTATTACATAACCGCGTTAAGCTTTATCAAATGTTGAGTCAGTTTCATATATTGCCACAACCCACAATACTGTATTGTTGCACTCGACGGGCCTCAACCGAATCGCTTACGGTAGGCAGGTACATTATTATTGTAATACAAACACCTAGTTGCTGGTTGCCGGTTGCTTGTTGAGGGCGGGATACTCGACTCTGCCGTAAGACAGTATTGCATAAATGTGTCGCAACTCGTAACGTATTTTATGGACACAGATATGACCCACTATTTACAATTTACAGAATGAATAAACCGTTACCGCGAGAATGATTGCGGAATTTGTTGAATATTACAGCTGAAATCAAATCATACATGTTTATAATTGGCCTAATTACATCACTTTTTTTAAAATTCTTATATGTAATGATAATTTTACGTTTTTAATGTTAATTTCCTTAAAAATAAATGATATGATATTAAAATACTTTATAAGAGCAGGCGCTAAAATTGTAGGAGAAAATTAACTGATATAAAATCTGGTCAAATTATTCTTTTTCCTGATAAAAACGGGACTGCAGGCCTTTAACGGATCAATTTACAGATTTTCTAAAACGTATTAGTAAAACGCGAATGTGTTGTGAGAACGACGGAACACGTGTTAATAAAATACTAATACTGTCGAAAAGAACATGTGTTCCGATATATTCTGAACGTACTCATATTTTATCAGGAAATGGATTGCCATCACATTTTTAAGAGGATTTCAATAAATCAGCCATACTCATTTTTCTCCGTGCGCATTATAATACAAGGTGTCCGGATAGTAGTGGTACAAACGTGAATCTATGAATCTGTGAATCTGTGAATCACACAAAAAACCAAAAACTTTTTTTTCGATCTAAGCATAATTTTTTCATTATAATAAACTTTTGGATACTGGTTTACGTTTCGACACATTTTAAAAGACAAATTCCGTCTGGATAACAAAAGATCAAAGAAAAAAGTTGTAGGACTTAATAGGTTAAAAGGACTCTAAATGTGATTGACCAGTCTCCCGCTTGTATCACAAATTTCCATCTCAATGATCACAGACTCGACAGAATTTAAAGCTAAACATAAAATTCATATTTTCAGACAGTCATATCCATAAAGTCAGCAACCTTCGACCTTCACAGTCCGTGACATTGTAAATAACTAAATGTGTAAAAAGTCTAAAGAATTTGTAAGCTTTTTAAGATCATATCATTTAAATTCTCCAGTTGTTTAAAATAAATATCTACTCTACTTATATCACTAATATTCTATTACACGTAATGTCAATAGTAATGGAAAGTAAAACAACAAATTTAGAATCATGTAATGGTTAATGTTTTTTTTTTTAAATTTAAGTCCTTCGTGTGCAAAGTCGTATCTTCTCCAAGCTTGAACTTTCTAATATAAATGTGTTTATCTGAAATGATCCGCGATGAAAGTATGTTTACTTTACCTTTTGTAAATAATACAAATACAGCCTAGAAACTCATATTAAATTGTACATAGTCCTTGAGGTAATTTTTCACAAATAAAAAATACTGCGGTATACAAATTATCCAATTATTGGATATGATTTGAGATGGGTACTGTAATGCTGTCTGAAACGTTGGCTAAAGAAGGAGATAGCGCAACACGGCATAGTACCCCAAAAAAATTCACTAAAATATCCGGATAACATGTATAGTTACAAGGAGAAAAATGAGTATTATTTATTAAGAATCTCTTCAAATTATTCGTAATTCGGTTAAAAACTGGATTGCAGACCCTCAATGATTAAATTGATAGGTTTTCTGTTAAAATTTTAGTAAAAAAGGTATGTATTATCACGATGTCGATATCAAAATCATAATATTTTTGCTTTTAGTCATTATATGACATCAAGGCAAATGCAGGTGCATGAATACGTGTTTCGATATATTAGGAAATTACTAAAAGTTTACCACATAACAACGGCCTACAATCCCGTTTTTAACCGGATCGCCAGTAATTTGAAGAGAATACTCATTTTTCTCCGTGTGGTACCGAAGCTTTTAATGATAATTATTATTGGTCTGGCGAACAAAAGGGGATCTTTGAAGTTTTTCAAATCTATCTGCGTTTTCAGAACCAGAATTAATAATAATTTGGCACAGTTACAAAATACTCGGAGGTAAGACACAACAAATTTAATAGTAGTTTAATGATAGCTCGAAATTTATGTCTTTGTGCATATTGTACGACATGATTTATTTCAAATGTTTGAGATTAAAAAACTCACACTTCATTCCATTCTTCTACAATAAAGATGACCAATAATTAATTCATTATTCAGTATTATTTCTAATTAGATGTATTTATCAGCATATTAACTATTCCAATAGTGAATAGTCTAGGGCCAATATATCATTAGCACTCGTTGTTTTGACGAGTTAAGCCACCGCCATCTTTATTAATACAGGCCGTACTGTAGAAAATGAACTTACAGTTAAAGAGAGCTGTTTTCAGACTTAGTTAACTATGTTTAACCCAAAAGTCTGAAAACAGCTCGATAACTATACTACTATATCTATATATACTAACCCAGTACAAAATCATGTCTCTTTAACTGTCGGTTCAGTTTCTACAACACGGCCTATATTAATAAAGATGGCGGTGGCTTAACTCGTCATAACAGCGAGAGCAAATGATATATTGGCCCTAGACTATTCAATATTGGAATAGTTAATATGCTAATAAATACATCTAATTAGCAATTTTCCTGAAATACTGAATTAATTATGAGTCATATTCATTCTAGAAGAAAGAAACGAAGTGTGAGTTTTTTTAATCTATTTTAAACTGTCAGTTAATTTTCTACAGCAAGGCCTGTATTAATAAACATGGCGGTGGCTAAGCACATAATCCATATGCATGGTGTAAGGGTAGATATCACCAATAATACTAGCTTTGTCTATGATTTTAATAGAGAAACGTGTTTCTTTGCAAAACCAAACTATCAGGATATTTCCAAATGTCAACGACCGCAGTTTATTTTAAGGTGGTATAAGTCCCCTTCTTCAATCAGAATGATTCGCTAAGCGAGAAAACTAATTATTGTAAATAGTATTTGTTTTGCTGGAGTCAGCACTGTTCATAAAATTATAAGGAACTAACCATTGAAAACAAACTGTTCTCTCATCGGAACTTTACAACTCCTATTATGCTTTCTTACTAGGTGGTTTTAGATTGAAATCCACTATTATTATTAAGTAATTTACCATTTAAAAAGTCCTACACAATGCAGATGAGCTCCTAGCGTGGAGGACAATACACAATACACAACATCTTTGTATTATTAACATGTTAAAAATAAAAAATAAATAAATGTCGTCCTTTATAAGTTAATATCATCGAAATTCACAGTCGCTTGATGAATCAACGAAGTCTATTCTGAGACAAAAGTACGCAATTATTTAAGTAAATTTATAATTTGACGTTATGCCACTACTACCGCCGCAGTATCTAAAAAGGCGAATAGTTCCAAGCCTAGCAAGGATCAATCGAGGGACCGATTTGAGCAACTGATATACCGGCCCTATGTTGGACTAGACCTGGCCAAAGTAGTTTGGTACATAGAAACACAGTCTGAGTCAAAATGTTAATAATTCAATTCTTAATTGAGATACATAGTATGCTAGAGTAATTAAACTGTACATTTCGAATTAGCGAACTAGGTAACAACCAGCGGACCTGCTGAAACGCCATTACACAACTGCCCAGATTTAGTAAACTCCGTTGCTAACAAATCGCTTCAGATGCTCATCACAATAGGTCAATTGCATCACTTCGCAAACTGTTCGTATTGCGATATTAAGGCGAGGGGAATCGTAAATTTATTTCAATCTCGGGATTATGAAACGAAAGATCTCATAATATAATTATTATTCATGTTACAATAACGCCGGTTAACGAAAATCATGGAAGTTACGTATTTGAGGCCGTTGTGTTCACTTTGCAAACTCTTTGACCTAATAACAGTGGTGGTTTCGAACTCCATCAAATTTTATGCCATTTGGAATTTTCAACGTTTGACTGACTCTCTGGCCCGTTTAAGCTTTTGCTCAAATTGTGATCAGCTGTCAAGCACAACCGGGCATGCTCTAATGGGGTTTCAAACAACCTAACCTAAATATAAGTACGAATCATAGCAATGAAATTATTTATACAGTAAAAAATAAATTTCGAAACTTCAAGTGTCAAATTATAACGCCTTGTTTTGGTATTGCTCCATTTTGATTTTATTAATTCAAATTTCATTATTTTTCTAAATATCTTCATACTATTCTAGTAACCACGTGCTCCTTTTTATAATTGGTCACATCAGTTCAGTGACATTTTCAAGACAAAATTATTTTTTTTATTTTTTATTATTCTTTATATTGGCTTTCACCCATTAAGAGTGATCTTGGCCATACAATACAACATTTTTCTTATTAATAAATACAACAAATTACAGGATAAAATTGATTACACAACATGACATAACATAACGTAACATAAATAAACCAAACATAACATAACATAACATAACATAACATAACATAATATAACATAACATAACATAACATAACATAACATAAACATATCAGAACATAATATGAACATAACATATAATAAACATAACATGGGTGTAACATAAACATAACTTAACAAAAACAATACAGAGCTGGTAATAATAGGTAATTACAAAATTATAAAAATAGGAACCTGGGCACAATAGTAGTGGGCATTTTTGTTATTTAAAAGAACAGATTTTTCCAAAATTAGAAACATTATTTTTTTTAAAACAGTACTATGAAATGAATATAAACAAATACAATAAAAGAATCAAGAAAAATATACAAATGCATAAAGAATAGTGTTTTAGCTCAGTCAAAATATGCAGAGTTGGGATTAGTAAAAATAGATGAAAATAAAGATGAAAATAGGAACCTGAACAAATGAATACAAATGAAAGTGAAAGAAATTTGGTTTATATTTATTATTATGGTCAGATATTAAGGCCATTTTTATAAATAAATTTTGCCAACAAATAGTAAATTTCAGTAGTGTTTAGACTAAGAAGGCGGGGTATACTGGTAGGCAATTTAATATCAAGTTTTAACAATTCATGCATGAAGTTTGGAAATTGGTCATTGATAGGACACTCAAAAAAATTATGGTCCAGAGTATCCTCTGACCCACAATCACAGTACGGCGAACTGACTATGTGGAACCTGGCAAGATGGCTAAGACAACAAGTGTGACCCAGCCGCATTCGGGTTAAGGAAGAAATATATTTTTTAGGCATGGTAGTGTATTTGTGAAACCAGGGCTTAACAGGAATAGAAGGTTGGATTAATGAGTACTGGTGACCTTTTATCAGAGAAGATTTTTTCCATTCAGAAGACCATTGGAGTTGGTACTTAGTTTTTAGAATAGGGAAATGGTCTCTAACCGGAATAGGGATATCACTTAACGGACCATGGGCAGTGGCTTCCTTAGCAATATAATCAGCCATGTCATTCCCAGTAATACCGAGGTGTCCCGGTATCCAGGCTAGGACCACTGATGCATGAACCAGTGACATGGAATGCAGTAGGTTCCTGATCGAGCAGATTAGAGAGTCGCTACTGGAATTGAGTGGGGATGCGCTTATTTTTTGTAGTGAGCTAAGCGAGTCTGAAAGGATGAGTGCGTTTTTAATATTTAATGATTTGACGAGTTGAAGAGCTTCTATGATAGCTATGCATTCAGCAGAGAAAATGGAGCATTCTTTGGGAAGTTTGTGTGGGAAACACAATTTTCTGTGAGGAACATAGACACTGGCCCCGCAATGGGAGTCCTGACTGAGTTTGGAGCCATCTGTGAAAAATTTTATGTAATTTGGCCAGTTGTTTTCAATAATTGTGTTAATAGTTGAGTTTTTAATGTTTTTTTTACTTATTCCGATAAATTGATGGACCTTCGGATAGAAAGTAAGGCTTTCATAGGGGTATGAGTATAAGGGAAGAGATTCATTGAGATAGGTGTTTCTAGATAAATCCAGGAAAGAGTTGTAGCAATCATAAAAAAGTGGAGGGGTATGATTTTTCCAAAAGTGATTTGAATTAACCTCATACTTTAACGATTGAAGTATAGGAATCAAGGGATGGGATGTTATTGAACATATTTTGTAAACATATTTTTCTGCCAGGCATCGCCTTCTTATATGTAAGGGAGGTTCGCAACATTCCACTTGCATTGCGTTGATTGGAGAAGATTTCATGGCTCCTAAGACAAGGCGAAGTGATTTTGACTGGATTTTATCTAATTTATGAGAATTTGACGTGGACATTGGATCAAACAGACAAGATCCGTAATCGAGATGGCTTCGGATGAGGGCATTGTATAGAAGTTTTAAAGAAGCTGGGTGGGATCCCCACCACACTCCGGCTAGAAATCTAAGAGGATTGATGTTGCTTTCACATTTTGTAACAACGTGATTTATATGAGAGTTCCAAGTAAGCTTGGAGTCCAAAAGCATTCCAAGGAACTTAACTTCCTTCGAGATAGGGATCACTTCATCGCCAAATATTACCTGAATATCCGGAAGCTTTCGTCGACGAGTGAAGATGACAACTTTGCTTTTGGCAGGGGAAAGTTCAAGACCATTAATATTTAACCACGCCAAGAGTTTTCTAAGAGCGTTGTTAATTGCTGATGCTGCGATGAAAAGATTGGCGGATATTTTGTAAAACGTTAAGTCGTCAGCATATTGGAGTACGTTGCACATGAAATTAATAGATTTTTCCAGATCGTATGTGTAAATATTATACAGTATCGGGCTTAAGACAGACCCTTGCGGGAGTCCTTTGAATATTTGTCTCATGTGGGGAGAGGATTCGGATCCATCTACAAAAACAGTTCTCTCGGAGAGCAAATTGATAATGAATTGAACCAATTTAGGAGGAATACCAATCGCCAGTAACTTTTCTTTAAGAATGGGTATATTTACATTGTCGTATGCTCCACAGGTGTCTAAAAATACTGCAATACAATATTCGTTTTTAGATAACGCTAATTTGACATCTGTAACAAGAGAGGAAAGGTTGTCAAGGGTACTTTTACCCTTTCTAAATCCAAACTGGGAAGGGGGAAGAATATGATTTTTCTCTACAAACCAGTCTAATCTATTCTTAATCATTCTTTCAGCTACTTTGCAAAGTGTTGAAGAGAGAGCAATCGGTCTGTAACTTGAGCCTAGACTTGGATCTTTGGTACTTTTGCAAATGGGAATGATTTTTTGAATTTTCCAGTCCGGGGGAATAATACCAGAGTCCAGGAAGATATTGATGAGAGAGAGAAAGTAGGAAAGGGAATCATCATCAGTGTGGCGGATGAATATGTTCAAGATTTCGTCATTGCCCGGAGCTGAGTCTTTTAGGTCTTCCGTGGCTCTTTTTAACTCGTCTATGGAAAATGGAGCATCTAACCAAGATGAAGAATTTGGGGAGTAAGATAAAACAGGCACTTCGTCAAGATTAGGTACATAAGGGGGAGCAATTTTGTTAAGAAAGTCAGAAATCCAAATATCAGAATTGTGAGATGACTTCGGCAGGGAAAAGGAAGACCTAAACCTGGGAATCATGGACCAAACCTCCCCCGCCGGAGTAGCAGGGGATATATTAGTGCAGAAATTACGCCAGCTGTTTTTTTTTTAAAACGAAATGTACGTTTAGCAACAGCTTGGGCATTCTTGGCTTTCAAGAAATTTTCCATTGTCATCTGTTGGCAGTATGTCTTATTGGCCTCTTTCCTCTCCTTCAGCACTCGAAGGCATTCTTCATCCCACCAGGGGGGAGGGTGAGCCTTCGTGCCTACAGGGGATGATTTGGGAATAGAATTGACTGCAGATTTTAGAATGGAATCAGACCAAGATTTGTAAGTAGAGGTGCAGTTATCTGAAGAAGGGGTAGGCAGGGAAAGGGTGTGACCCTGGACAAATTCTCTAAAATGGCACCAGTCGGCTTTTTTTGTGATAAATTTTGGCTTTCTTTTAACGAGGTTAGTATTTAACCCTTGAGCCAGATTTATAATGATTGGATAGTGGTCACTGCCGCAGGGGTCTGATGAAGTTCTCCAGGAAATTATTGGATATATACTTGGGGAACAAAGAGTTATATCCACCGCACTAGGGCTCTGCCCAGGCAGACTTAACCTTGTTGGAGATCCGTCATTTAGAAGGCACATGTTCAAGGAGTCCATAAGGTCAATTATTTTGATTCCTGAGGGATCCGTTGATGAAGAACCCCAGAGAGGGGAGTGGGCATTGAAGTCACCCAGAATGACCAGGGAGAAGATATTTTTCTAAACATGTGGATCCATAATGAAATGTCAAATGGGGTAGAAGGGGGAATGTAGAGGGATACAAACGTAATATTAGAGACAGTAGCTGCCACTAACTGGAAGGATGAATCTGGGGGTTTAATGGAAATAGGGGTGAAGGACATGGAGTTTTTGATTAGAAGGGCTGCACCACCCTTCCCATCAATGCGGTCGTCCCGCAGACATTGGTAGCCACTCACCTTGAAGAGCTGAGATGGTTTAAACCAAGTCTCAGAGATGGCAGCAATAGAAATTGTGTGTAATTGTAGAAGGCGGATGAGGTCAGCTTTATTGGAGAAGGCGCTTCTACTATTCCACTGAAGAATCCCTGCTGTCAGGGCAGCCATTGGAAATAAGAGAATTTAAGGAGGAGAGTAAAGAGGCAGCGTTGGACGGTAGGGAATTATTGTTATTAATTATAGAGATAAGTAACATGATGAGAGTTTGAATAATATTAGAATTGTCATTAGAAATTATGTTTTTTAAAGAATTGCCATTTGAATCAGGGATAAAGGAATTGCAGTTCAAAGTATTGCTGTTAGGAAAGACGGTATTTTGTGGAAATGGGGAGCTGATGTTACCATTTGGGAACAAGAGCTGGGAGTTATGGCCAAGATGATCATATCCGGGGGATTTAAGAAGACGAGAAGCAGATTTTGTCATTACAGTCTTCCTGTATGACAAGTTTGGAGGAATAATGTTTTGAGATAACTGGGGTTGAGAGGCGACTTCAGCAAAAGATTTTTTAGAGGGAGCTATTGTTTTAGAAGCGTGGAAGTACGATGCGCTATTGGAAGCCATATAACTTTTAATGTTTTTTTAGCGTGAAAGTTCGGGGCAGGATGGATTTATGGCTGTGTGAGAGCCTGAGCAGTTGATGCAAGTAGGGGGATTGGAAGGGGAGGGGCATTGCTCTGCTAAATGACTTTCTGCACATTTAAAGCAGCGAGGAGAAGAACGGCATGATTGCTTGGAATGGCCGAACCGACAACAGTTAAAGCACTGAATTGTCGGGTATGAATAAATTTCCACTGGGAGAGAGTTGTGGAAAAGGCATACATGAGAGGGAAGAGATTGGCCTTCAAATGTAAGAACTACAGTTTGGGAGGGTTTCCAAACTATAGAATCGGAAGTCCTATCTTTATAATTCAGCCGCCTAGTCTTTAAAACTTTCCCCGAAGATGCTGGGATAATAAGTTCCGTGATGAGTTCTTCATCGGATAGGTCTGTGGGGATACCTCTCACTAGACCCATGCGCGAGATGTTGAATGAAGGGATGTAAGCCTTGTATTTTTTTGGCAGAGAGGAAGTCAATGGAATTTATAAATTTATTGGCATTGAGTGCAGTTGTGACCTCTACACAAATGCGGAATCTTCCCTCCGATCTGATACCACCTGGGGAAATGCCAAGTGGTTTTTTTCCTATAAATTTACCAAAATCAAGGGGATGCAGTGAGTGGCCTTGTGTGTTGTTTTGCACATACACGATGAAGGGGGCTTTTGCTGAAGTCGGGTACAGTGAAGCGAGTGGAGGAGCGACAGTCTCTACAGGAACTGTAAGCTGAGAAGATTCCTTTTTCGGAAGGACGCTGACTTTTCTTTTTTTGGGAGTAGAGGAATCAGTCATTATTTCAACCTCGCTAGCAATGTCATGTTCAAAATTAACAGGGTCAGGATCAGGGGGGACGGGATCTGGTGGTTTCTTACCCATGGCAAAGGCCATTGGGGCAAAAAGGAATGTATATTAATATAAAATAACACTTAGTGGACTTGGTCAGCAATAAAGGCACTCAAAGAGGACAAAAAATATAGTTTTAACCTACAAAAGGCAATAAAATTAGATTTTTTTTGTATTCGAACGGAAAAAGACAAGAGAGTTCTTCAACTGTCAAAGTTCGAATCGATTCTGCAAGACAAAATTAAAGAATTATCTTTTTAACAACAAAACATTTTGATAAATATTCTAATTTTGAATTATTTTTATATGTTATTATAAGTAAGAACTGAAATAATAATATCTTAAAACATGGAAACTGCCATTTCTTAACATTCTGTCCGCCAAAATGGGGCAATTTTAGGAGCAAATAAAAAATAGCAACAATTATTATTTAACAATTACTATGAAATTTCTTTACTTACAATATTAAACCGACAAAATATGTTTGTAAGTTCACCCAAACCTCACTCAAAATGACAAATAAATAATTAGCTATGATTCATGAAATAAATACTGTATCGTAATTCGAACTTATTTTTTTCACGTAAGCACAGATTTAGTGATATTGTTCAGGATTTTCCAAAATCTATATGTACTACATTTATTCCGTACGCATTCCTATACCATTCACTCGATTTTGCTGAAAGTTTATTCTTATTAGAGCCAGGAATGTTTATAGAGTGGTTTGAATAGCAGAAAAAGGCTTAACGCATTATCTCCGGACTTGAATGAGATACGGAGTCGAATTATAGTCGACATAATCTAGTTTTTTAACAGTAACAATGCGGATTTAATTATACTACATCAAGTAAATAGCAGAAAAAGTCGGGGATGCCCGTGGAAGACACGAATCAAGTGATATCAAATACTTATTACTATACAATCCCCGAGCAACGCCGGGCACACTTCAGCTAGTTATGTATAAATTTAATTGATTTCATTCCAATGATTATCATTATGTCTAGATCGCACGCTTAGCAAATTCACAGAGAATATTAGTTTCGTTCAGGCGACATGCTAATTCTTCATGTTAAATAAAAATAACAGTGATCATCTGAAGTGATTATCTGAACATAAATATTTATGGGATATATATTTAAAGGTATCCATTACGTACTACTCACATATATAAATACATATTTAAAAGGCATATACAGAATGTCCCAAAAGTCAACAGCATTGCTGATAGGCAAACTTTTGACGAACCAGAAAATCATAATTTTCAAATAATCAAATTTTTTCGTGATATTGTCACTTTTATGAATTTTTAAAATTTGTACCTTAGATCAGTTTTTGGCTACAAAATTTCATTTTCTAAAATTTTTATTTTTATTGTGCAACCCTTAATAGATATTGATCACAGTCCAAAATAAAACAAACAGTACATATACCCTTGGAAAATAAAACATATTTGCCTGGTTCGTGAGAAACAAAAATATTAGCCAACTTCCATACCATAACTGTAAAAAATGTACCACGCTAAAAATAATAATAATGGGATAATTAGTATTGCGTCGTTTTCGCGAAAAATCACCCCAAGGACGCTCTAACTTGGCAAGTTACTATAAATACGCCCATTTTTTTTACTTGAGAAAAATCAACACATAAAAAATTAAAATAACTTGCTACGACACAAGTTGGTCTGACTGAGGATTGAACCTGTCTACATTTATTTATTTATCCTGACCGACATTTATTTCGTATATTAAGTGTTGTAATGTTATCCAATTTCAAATAAATTCGTACACGTCCGCGTGTGTTCTTGATTGCCACTAAAAGTCGATAGAGTGCATTGTCATCGACAACGAGTCTATCTACCGTATCTAGTTTCATTTCGATCGGTTGTCGGGAAGTGGGTTAATTTCCGCTCCAAGATTTTCATTAATTCATTACCGATAACAGAAATGAAATTCAAATATATGTATTTTAAAAAAGATATTGCACATTGCTTTGTGACGTGAGAGAACACGTTGATAATTTTCTCTTAGACGCAAACACTTTACTTGTGACCGTCATTTTGTGACTCCAGTTATAATCCGCTGCTACTATAACTTATTCGTTTTCCTGACCTTATTCAAAAGCAGAGCAACATCACCATATTATTCACTTTTCAATTGAATGAACTAGTTACTTCTCACGCCTCTGTCATAATCACGACCGCAGCTGGTCGCAACACGACATTTGCCGGTCGTGGGTAGAGTAGGCACTGCCTACCATCCAGTAATTATAATAATAATGTTTGGATGATCTATAAAGCGCCGTTTTTGTAAAAAAAAATCACCTCAAGGGCGATGTACAAATATATAACATATTTCAACAATGCTCTACAATAATTATAGACGAGAAAAACTATGATCAACTTATGTCTAACAGATTTCATCCACCGGTTCATCTATCAATAATACAAAACTATATATTTTTCATTAAAAAACAAGAAACAGCTAAAGAAATAAACATAATTATCCACTCTGTGAAAAATACAGAAAACCACAAATGCAATATATTATGCACAAACATAGAAAGCAAGACCGATATTAAGTACCTAGGCATAACAATAGACCAGCGTTTAAAATGGTCCCCACATATAAATATTCTGAACAACAGAATAAGAAAACTAACATATATATTTAGATGTTTAAGAGATATTTTAAACGAAAAATTACTTAGAACCACATACTTCGCTTTCTGTCAATCAATTATACAATACGGTATTATAGGCTGGGGCGGTACATATAAAAATCAAACTCAAACAATTTACATATCACAAAAACTAATAATAAAAACCATATTAAAAAAACCCTATTCATATTCGTCCGAACTTTTATTCAAACAATTTAAGGTCAGAAAATTAAGTGCATTATACTTCTACCATGCAACATTACAAATTTATAAAAACTATATTCAAAATAAAATTACACCCTTTAAAAATAACAGAATTCTTAGACAAACGTCAATACTTCCTACTCCTAAATGTAAAAAAACAATAGGACAGTTCAACCATGAATATCTCGGAGTTAAATTTTTTAACTCATTTCCAGAAAAAAATAGAAACATGAATGCAAATATAAACGAATTCAAAAACCACCTTAAAAAGTATTCCGAACAGTTGAACTGAATCGTACCAAATATAAACCAATATAACAACACCCCCATACACACAAGCCCTGCTTATTTATGGGGGTACATCAAATACTTATATTATGTAATTAATAACCGTACTTTATTGTGTAATTATATTATGTAATTGTTATATTATGTAATTCGTGTATCTTTTTTTTACTAATAAAAAAAAAATAAAAAATAAAATTAAAAAAAAATATATGTATTGTATCTTTTGAAATATTATTATTTATTAATATTCTGTACAGGCAGATAATATACAGGACCATACTTACCTGGGAGGTCGCTTGAGATTAACATTGTTTATTGTTTATTAGTGAAATTTAAATACAGTTCGCACGCACAGGACATAATTGCAACACATGGAATTGGAAATGTCTTTATTAATTCTGGTATTGATTTTAATAATATATACTTTTGTTCTCAGTGTGTTTAGGAAAGGAAAAGCTTTTTTTTATGTTGGGTAGTGTAGAAATACAAGAATTTATCTTTCTAAATATGATTGTCCCTTGGTATGAGACAGATTGAGGTGTAAGGCTTCGAATAATGTAAATCCAATAAGAAAAATATGATTAGGATATATTATGTACTATGACACACCTAGTTTCTAATGTTCCTGCCATTCCCAGGGTGGGAAAAGGTTCCCGGGCGAATTATTATGCTAAAATCTATTTACCCCTCGAAGGCATTTCAGCAATATAATGAATTAATTTAAATTATTTAATTGTTTAATATTTTCAGACAGTTTGGGAAGCGATTCAAAAGGACACTTTACAAACTTTTTTTTAAAGAGGTTTTTTAAACAAATCTGCAGTTATATTCCGATTGAAATTGAAGAAATTTAGCAAAATTGACCTTCAAAATACGATGAGATTACCCCACACCTTAAATCAAAATTCTGATAATTCTAGATGAAATTTTGCGCACTTGATGTTCAAAATAAGATAATTACTGTGTGAACCTGATTTCTAAAAACTATATGTAAAGTCCGGGCAACGCCGGGGACTTCATATAGTATATTATATGATTTGTGCAAAAAAAAACAATGCATGCAATTAAAATGCATATTTTATTTTATTTTGTGAAGTTCAGGCACGACGCTTTCCGATCATAATCTAAAGAACTTTCAAAAAACCATATCGGAAAATAAAGCATTTTTAATAAGCAAGATTCTTAATTATTATCTAGGCTTATAATTTGTTTTATGCTTGATTAAAGCAAAGGAAGAATGTGTTCTATTCGCGGTATGTAATTAAATCATCTTTTATCATTTTGTTTTTGTACTGCTTGGAATATCATCGCATTACAATTGCAATTTATTATGTAAAAAACATTGTTGAACTAATTTTGGCATGTGTTGGTAATGCAACATTGCGACGTTCATACTATCAGAATATAAATAAGGTTGAACAGACTACATACCTATAAGCTACGAGACATTTATTAAAACACGTGTAACACTTATGTACGTAATGCAATAACTTATTATATAATAACGCAATCAATACCGCAATCGATAACGCAATCAATACAAGTAATTTTGCAAGACATGGTTGAGAGTTGAGGGTCATTTCAAAACCACAAAGGGAGTAATTATTTAATTATAGTAGTCTTTTTCACACGGGACACGCGTACTTTTCCTTTATTTGTTGCAATCGGTATTGCAAATTTTAGTGTATTTAATACAAAGGCGTTTTCATTGTCATTACTTATTACTTATTACACTAACATATTACAGATTAGACTTTTATAGTGAAGCAAAAACGATATGATTTGGAAAAATTTTGACTGAAGAAAATCTCGTATTTAAATATTACTGCTTGTACCCCTTCTATTGTCGATAATATCATCGTATAAACAGGGTGTTAAGGGACGTACTTGACTTATTTTAACCAGTGATTGCTGACTTTATTTGGAGTAAAAAATGTAAATTAAATTATAGAATCCTTTTTTTCAACTTTAAACATGAAAAATCAGTAGATATTGTATAGTTATGATCGGGTGAGGGGTTGGTCGGTTACTACGCTCAATGAACAGTGATTTTTTGTATGTTTGGTTTTGAAAAAAAATGAAAAAAGTCACCGGATTCCAAAATGTCATAAATTTTTTTACTCTAAATAATTTTAGGAATCACTGGTTAAAATAAGTCAAGCACGTCCCTTAACACTCTGTACAATTCATTAGTTCTCCATAAATAATGGTTAAAACCATGCATTTTTTATGACCGGACCGGTTTCACCTCATGACGGTCATTTTCAGTCTGGTACAATTTGAAAGAATCTAAAAAAAATGTTAAGCCGATTCACTACGTCGTGTAATATTTTAAATTGAGCCGCTATCAATAACAACCCTTACGTAGATGGCGATAAGGTTTAAATTCCCGCTTAACACCATCCGCCTGTTTTGATTTATGCAAGAAAAAAACATGGCCAAAAAGTGCCTTTTATTTTATTTTGTGGATGTTCAGGCATATATATTTAATTTTTTTTCGATCATTTTATAAATTACTCTAATTTCCACATTATACAATAAAATCATAACGATAAAATCATAACGAAAATGGGTTGGTAAGTAGGATATTTTGAACTTTAAAGCAGTTTTCATAGGCCTTATGCATTATTTTTTTCTGGGCTTATAAAAAGATTTATCTAAAAAATACTCGATTATTTCAAAGGTAAAGATGTATTCTACTCGTAGTATTTAATAAAGCATCTGAAACATGTCTAGGCGACCAAATTTTCAAACCAAAAGCACATGATTTTGTACTAATACGTATGGCATCGCCTTAATGGAATATTTGATTTTAATAACTTTTAAAGGTTAAACCCAACAATGTAATTAATCATTGAAGAATAAGATAATACCAATAAATCTAAACGCAACATGAAACAGAACAAAACACAAAAAAACACTCGAATGGGAATAAAACCCAGAATCTCTGTCTCACCGGAACAATGCCTCTAACCACTAAAAATTGAATATTCATTTAGACTTTTAGAAAAAGTCAATAAGTTTCCCATATAAATAAAAATTGTATATATTTATCCGAGACACTATCTAGGTTACAAACCAATTCTTTAAAACTTTGTAATCATTCGAAAAGATGGCTGTCAAAAATATTGGAAAAATTAGTTGTAAGATAATATTGTTAATTCTGAATTTTAAATATAATATCGATCAAAACGATGTATAGTAATTAGGTCTCAATGGCCGAGTGCTTGGGCGTTGTTCCGATAAGACAGAGACCCTGGGTTCGATTCCCAGTTGAAACCGTTATCTTTTATTTTCTGTGTCTTGTTCTGCTTCATGTTTCGATTAGATTTATTAGTATTATCTTCTTCTCCAATGATAAATGTACAGCATCCATGTCAGGAATGAACGCTACATCAAAAGTAGCACATTAATGACTTACTTTGTTTAATTGTTGGCGAAGCGGTTTTATTTCATTTGAATATCCGTTCCGGTGGGTTAATTACTTTCTGGAACGTGGGTTACTTTGGGTTGGGTTAAATGATTTCTTTTAAACATTTTTATAACATAATATTGTTGTCAGTTTACGTAACCCATCTCCCAGAAGGCAATTACGGCGCTCCGCCAAAGATAAAACAAAATACATATATCATAGAAATAAGCAATATTATATGGAGCCAATAACGCTAATTCCTGATACAGATGCTCGTATATACACCATAGATTTAGCTAAACTTGTAAAAATGTCCGCCATAAGGGAAAACTGTCATTAATAAAAAGCGTGGAAGAAAGTGTTTTTATCCATTTAAAAAGGAATTCTACCATTTATTACTAAATTAGAAATAATTTTAAAATACTTATTTTAAAATATTCACAATAAATAAAATACATTACGACAGAACTGAAAGTTCGTTCCTCTCGTTGCTTTTTAGAATAATAATATAAGAATTATGATTTAGAAAAAACTTACCGCTTTCGTATTCCTTGAATTTTTTCCAGAATTGCAAATATGTTCACAATATTAAACTTGTATTGAAATTCACCCACCTTAAACAAAAGAAAACATTAACTTAAATTAGTTATTAAATAAATAAATAGTCATAAATCACGGTAAACCTAGGTTCCTATGTAAAAGCAAATACCCTATAATAATACATCCAACACAAGTAATATATTGGCAATATCAATAACAACTCTGACCCCTAGAGGCGCTAGTGTAGCATGTTGACGTTGACATTCCTTTCAATGGCGGCAGAGTGAATTGATTTAGTACTTGGTGGCGGTGTTTTACGCTTTCTAATTTGTATTATGATAACGGTCCCATGATAACTCAACACAGTGACAATTCAACACACTTTTAAAAAGTGATATAAAGTTATTAGAAACGATGAAAACATTTTTTTCTTAACCTAACCTAACGTACTTAACCCAGTTAATAAAGTTTTTGTTTCATCACTTTCTATGACTTTATACAACTTTTTAAAGATGTGATGAATTATCATTGTGATGATTTATCCGGTCACCTATAATAACATATTGATTAAAAAAATACATTAAAAAAAATATCCCAAAAAGCATGTTCCGTGTGTGCAGTTTACGGATCTAATAATTGCAAACAACAAAAACATGTCGTTTTCCAGGACGCCAAAAAATGTTGACAGGTTAGTTGGTGAAATATAATATGAGTTGGTTAAATTCTAGCAAATAAAACATTCTTAATAACGTAAAAAGTGGATTATACCACAATATAATTATAAACATTTGAAGGTTAATTTAAAAAAGATGTGTTAATTCCACGTGGCATTCTGTTCGTGTCGAAGTTATAACTCATCGTCAATGTTGATGTTGATGAATTATTGATTTTATTATATATTAATGTTAAATATTATATTTTTACTAAACCATCAAAGACAGAGTTAATAGCCGCTTTGATATTTTTATAAAAGAACAAATATTTTCGATAATTTATTAATTTATAATTTATTATTTTTTTTCTATAATTTATTAAGGTAAAATAAAGAAAATATTTCACAAACAAACCATTAAAATGTATGAAAGAAAACCAAGGCGCACAACTCATGGCGCTAGTCGGCGCTAGTGTAGCGTGTTGCCATAAGAATGTATGGGAAATGTCATAAGTTGGAGGTATTATTAATATCATAGCATCATAGGGTATTTGGTACAAATATACAAGCAATAGAGATATATAATAATAAATGCAAATTCAAGATTTTCCTATTGGCAAAATAAAAATTATCAAGTACGGTGATAACTTATATGTGTATGTAATTGTGGTGTGTATTTTGTGGTAATGAAGCATTTGGCTTATTTCTTCGGATAAGAAAAGTCGATAATAGGGTTTTATTTGTGTCAATATTTTTTATATTTCTAGAGTTGCATGTATGTATTTTTTTTTGGTGTCATTTTCTTTATTAACCCCTCAAGCTAATTTATTATTTTTATTTAACAAACAGCTAGTATGAGTAGAGTCAATTTTTTCGCTTTCCGGAACAGTTCATATGGTCTTACCGTCACAGCTACAAATATAGACTAAAGTTGGTGGAATTATAGAAGTTACAGTTAAAAATTACACAGAAACCGAAGGTTTCTGACTGACTGCAATTAGGAAAATTAATGAACTTTGTGAATTTTTAATTAATTATTTTTATATGAAACCACAAAAAAAAGTGAGGTGGCAGTAATATTTAAAACACATTTGTCTAATAAAATATGTATGATTTTCGTTATCAGTTTTATATACTTTATCAATTTTAGTTCAGTGTTTAGAGGGAAAAATATACAATAAAAACACATAAATTTGTTATTGACCACTTTCATTTTATTTAAGCTCTACCGGTTTCGGAAGAACCATTCTCCTGATGAAGGAAGGGTTGTTCCGAAACCGGTAGAGTGTAAATAAAATTAAAGTGGTCAATAACAAATGTATGTGTTTTTATAGTAAATTATGATGAGCCACATTATATATTTGTGTTTCAGGCTAGTAATTATTGCTTATAATATTTTTTATCCTTTGTGCTTTGCATAAAAAATTGTCTTTTAAAACAAGTTTATTTAAAAAATATATATATATTTAAATAATACAGGATATATGCAGAATATTGGCATTATACAAACATTAATTATTATCATGATTGAGATATTTTATTATGGCCTTCTTATAACTTATAGTCCGTGCAATTGAACGCATAATCAACTATTTCTGTGACAGTATTGCCAACTGCGTGCAACCTATTATTGTGTCAATTCAAAATAATTTTGGAACGAGTAGTTCTAGTTGTTGGTATATGAAAGGTTTTAAAATCTGTGTAGCGTTTTAAATTTATTAAAAGAAATCAACATTTAATTTTTTAATCAAACACAAAAAAAGTTTTTAAAACGGCTTACCTTACGTTTATTCTTCTAAACACTGAACTAAAATTACTGATAACAATAAAAAACACATGTTTTATTAGACAAATATATTAAAAACATTACTGCCACCTCATTTTTTTGTCGTTTCATGTAAATATAATTAATTAAAAAAATATGAAGTCATAATTTTTTCTCAAATTGCGATCGGTGTCTTTGGTTTCATAGACGCGTACAATTTAATTGTTCTGTGGATAATTTCTATATTTGAACATAAAGCTTTAACTTTTCTATGACAGTAAGGGAGACACAACGACTTCTATGAAACCATATGAGCTGTTCCGAAAAGAGAACAAATTGACTCTACGGGTAATAACCGTTTGTTCCCTAAACCGAACAAATTAGCCGGAGGAGTTAAGAATTAGATTTATTTGTAGGAATGAGAACGTCGTCAAGCAATGCATCCAACAAGGCATGCATAAAATGACACACTAGTCGATAAAGTTAGTTCTAACGTGATTTTTACCTGGAAGGATACATCTGGCTTCAGTCCAAACAATGATGCCAAAGTATAAATGGAACAATCAGATCCGATAGTGATGATGCGAACTGCGAACTTGTGTTCAGAACGAGACAAGCCGTGTCACCGGGAGGTTAGCTATTTGATTGTGGCTGATCGGAAAACAACGAGGGAGCTTAATATACTTTATTTGGTACAAGGTATCACCGCAAGTTATATAAAGCGATCATATAAATTCATGACCCAACGATTATTGTGTATTATCTTCACACCTGACAAAACATAATATAATAAAAGTATATCTTATCGGAAATAACATATTATATAAAAAAAAATTATTCGTATTGTTTTGGTAATACTGCGCCATTGACCGTTGTCGCGAAATCCAAAGCATTATGTAAAGACGAATCGTGTGTCAAATAATTAATTATTTGGATTCGGCTATTGCGACGTACGCAGTGTAGCTACATACTCGCCAGGTGAATCATTATCGATTTATATAACTCAGAATTACCCGCACGCGTCAGTCTTTCAGCTGATGGGTTACTGCTAACAGACTGACACCCCATTGTTTACGCGATTCATATTCATTTTCAGCCTTTTCGAACCGGGATAAGTGAGTCGGCCGCTAAGACAATAACAGAACAGAGTCACACGTGATGATTACGTCTGTTACTACAAACATTATTAAGTACTTATGTAAGTACGACCAATTCAATGATCGGAATCGAGCACTTGTTTAAATTATGAAAACATCGACCTAGGGACCACAACAATAATTGCTAATTTTATAGATTTGTGGAGTTTTCGTAAACCGTTTCATATTTTTTTAATGTAAATGCAACAGCCTTACTAACTGGTAGTTCCGTGAACAGTTTAAAGAGGAGACTTCGCTTAATGTTCGGCCTAGCGGAATAAAAAGGTACTATCAAACACGGCTACCATCTTGACCCGGACACACACGGTGAAAAATGAATATTGCTAATTTATTAAAAATCTCTCCAATTTAATGATAGTCAGGTTAAAAACGGGATTGCAGTCCAAATGACGAATTAACAGGTTTCACGATACAATTTTAATAAATTACGAATATATTATGAGGATGTATATTCTCCTTACACTCCAACCTTCGTTTATTCGCCCTACACGCCCAAACCATCTAAGCGTCCCTTTCTTAAACTCACTAATTACGCTTACATCAGCTTTGCATTCTTTGCGAATCTCCACATTTCTCACACGATCATACATGGTTTTACCACACACATGCCTCAGGGATTTCAATTCTACAGCATTCGGTCTGTTTTCGTCCTTCTTCTGCCAGTTCCATGCCTCACAGCCAACAATATATCAGAGTAGGTACCAGCACCAGCTTTCCATTGTGGACTTCTAGCTTCGCAAATATCCATAAAATACTTAATAAATACTTCCAGCTTCACTAATCCTACAAACTTTCAATGAAATTAGGAATATGATATTATGATAACGCCCTAACCCACTTACGAGTGTTTGGAAATCCGTGCAATCATAACTAATTGCGCAATAACATCGCGGATCGTGGCAAATGGTGTTTCCTTTGTTGTGCAATTATAGCCTATCAACAAAAGGACGGTTGTATGAAATAAATATGTAGTACAATCTATCTCAGTGATAAGCAACTAGCGGCCAGCGAACGTTTTTCACTTGGCTAAAATAAAATATCTAAATATTCGAGGTAAATAATAGTCTACGTGTTTGTTGTTTTATGAAAGGATTTAGCGGAAACGTTAGTATATCATCAAAGCCACTCAAAATAATAAATTTAGAGTGGCTTTGATGCCACTCGTATTTTTAAAAAGACAGATTTTTGTTGTTCGAATCTAATTGTAGATTTTTTCAGGATTTTTCTTTGCATTTTGAAGGATTTCTGTTTTATAAAAAACCTAAAGCTTTTTTTCAATAAGAGAGAGTTTTGACATTTCTTATTTAATACTAGCTACACCCCGTAACGCGTTGCTGTGGCTTATGATGTGGTGAAAATAGAGAAACAATAGTGATTGTTACTTTTACGTCCAACAGATTGTGCTGTTTTAAAAAAAAAAACATGTTTTTTTTACCTGTCACAGGTGACATCTAAATATGGGTATATAAAAACACACGCGTATTCAAAATTTCAAAGCAATCGGTGAAGAACTTTCGAAGATTTAAGATTTTGAACAAACGAACATTCACATTTTTATTTATATAGATAGATATATTTAATACGAATGGGTTTCGCGTCAAACTTTTGTCGGTATATTTTGAGTCAGCCGCTGAAAATTTCAAGTATTATTTATATGTTCTTTAATATTTCAGAATGCTAAAAATCAACAGCATTTATTATTTTAGCCTTGGAGATATAAAATATATTAAGGTTTAAAAAATATAAATAGGTTTTCGAAATCACTTGATGCAAAGTTAACCAAGCGAACAAATTGAAAATAGATAAATAACCGGTAATCAAAAAAGGTTGATCACCACTGATCTAGTTCCTTACTTCGGAATAACACCCGCAGGTTTTGAATGCGGCTTTTTCTATTAAATATACAAATGTACATATATATATATATATCTAAAAGGAGTAAAACGATAAATAAATAAAAGTATAAACTTGTTTAACTTCTTTATGCAAATTATATAATAATGAAACTACAAAGTATTTGTTGAACCCAATGATATTGTTATATGTACTTATAGAGTGGAAGATAATAGATTAAGAAGGGGGTCCTTAGAAGGTTTGGAATTTTTTTGTATTGTGCATTACAGATTGATGAAATATAATGTAGAGCGAATGAACCAAAGAGTGAATAATTATTTAATAATATATGACACGAATGTGAACGGTAGAAGAAATCGGGGCCGCCCGAGGAAGGCATGGCACGATCAAGTGAACCAAATACAAGAGTCAGAATGACAGAAGAGTGTGTATGAAACCATGACGTGTATGAATGTAAAGCAAGGAGTGTGTACCACGAACGAGTTATAGTTAGTTCTGATTTTTTTAAATAGTGTACGACAACATAAAGCGAAATGTGTGGAAAAAAGCCAAGTTAAAAAGTCTCGTAAATTTGAACAGAAGTTGCAGCACTCCACTTAAGTGGGTATATCATTGACAATATCACACAGCTAGAAAGAGCAAAGAGGAAAGCATTATTCCCTTGAATAAACATTACGTGATGTATCTCTAACGACTCATCATTGATAATTTTGTTTAGTAGATAGTAGATAAAGAGCAACCCTACAATGTTGACGATAGTGTTGGACAAAATCGAAATATTCGATTTAGAAATATTGTAATAATCGAATATTCCACTACGATTTCAACAGCAACACCAACAAAGAAATGGCCAATAATCGTGTTGTTGGATTTTGTTTGCGAATACATTTTTTTGAATACATCTATTTGAATTTCACTTTTGTTTCCGTGAATGAATGCAAATCGAAATCGAGCTGAAACATGACAGATAGACTCGTTGTCGATGATAATGCATTTTATCAAATTTTGGTGTCAATCACGCACACACATATGGTCATCTATAAATTATGTACGAATTTCTCTGAAAAACGATGACATTACAACAGTATATGTAATAAATGTCGATCTTATCCAATCAAGATTTGGCTCCCCTAGGTAGGATGTTTAAATCTATCACCAATCGAATACCTAAAGAAAAATATGTTTATCATTTGGAAATACACCTCGATTATGCCCACGTCGACGGGTAGGTACTTTAAAACAAAAATACATTATATGGTAACGTTATGTAAATAAGTGATACATTGCTTAGACATGAATTATGTAAGTTCTGAGTTCCCACCACTAGAAGTAAATGTCTATGAGACGGAAATTTGGGCTCGAAATACCTATGTTGTGCTTTGGGGGTTTAGCACATACATTGTGCTACTATATACTTAGGTATCTAGTACCTACGTCAGATCGTCACTTATTATATATTATACCTAACTATCTTCATTACCTCTCGGGCAATTTCTGTGATCACTTGAAGTGAACATATCTCAGATTTTTTAATTCGATATGAACCCCGAGCAAACGTTGGGAATATCAGCCCGAGCAGTAAGATTATGCTCCCGTATAATTTGAAAAATAATATATAATCGAAAAATAATTATTGGAAATACAAATATAATTTGTAATTGTATATAACAAAAAGCCGCCAAATAGTTCACCAACACCAATTGATAAAAATAATATTTTTTTTATGTTTAACAAAAAAAGTGAAATGACAAAGAACTTTTTATGCGTTTTTCTGAAAAGTGGTAAACACAGTTTACAAGAAGAAGAAAGCATCGGTATGCCTTTTAAAAACCTGATCTATGTTTACGTTCTAAATTTTATGTTTATTAATTGCATATGTCCATTTGTAAAATCTAAATCCGAAAGAATATTTCATCGAACTCAAAAAATAATATTTCAATTTTGGATACGTTCAAAAAACGCAAATTCATTTGCAATTTGAAGCGGGAACAATATGTTGATCTTTGGTGACATGAAATGCTTTTGTCAAGGCCCGAGGGGTTAACTTAATAACAAAGTTATATAAGAAATGGCGTTTTCTGCTAGAATAGAAACTATAACAACGAAACATATACTCTCTATTACAATGAACAGTCATCTTTAGAATGAAAAGTTTTGAAGGGAAGGGAATGGGTGAGTTCGGGCGATCATGCGCCGTGGAAATCCGAATCCGCCTCGGAGCGGGACTTACAGCTTATGAACTTAGTTCCATTACATGATTATGTAAACACCCTACGACTTGTTACGAACGCGGTTCGCAAGGATCCACACACAATTGACAATAAGTCACATTAGGTGCTCAGTGTTACGGCATGGATGAGTCCCTTGCCTACGTTTATAATACACATTACAATGACATCTTACAAGTTACATAAAACGATAATGACCGACGAGTCATCGAGATTTAAGATTGTTAGGCATCGAATGCATCACGACGATATTGATTAAATATTATTTTTTTAAATACGTTTATGTCGTTACATAACTTTATATGTTAGTGGTGGGAGGGAGATTAATTCGGAACATTCGCAGTTTGGAATAGCTCGAGGAGATCTGAAAGGGAAGCTGCACCGGTCACGTGATGCGTTGGGAATTCTGTTTCATGTAAGTTAGTTAGAAACGCGGCATAAAAGGTTCTTGTTCTATAAAACTTTACAAATTCGATGACGATGCAAAATTATATAACATTGTCATGTAACTTCGAACCAAAAATTAAATTAAAGTTTTTATTACATTTTTCGAGGTTTATAATACTTTTATAAATTAGGTAAGACATTTCCTACCGTGTTTCACAACTATTTTTTGCAATAGATTGGCGAGTTAGGTAGGTACCTAGTTAGTAGCTAACTTTTTGCAATGTAATTTAAAACATCACTAGTTTTGAATAAATACATAGATCCCGATAAGGCACGTACATAGATAAATCAGAATTGTTATTTAGGAGTTGACAGTGACCCTATGCTATGACATTGCTGATATTCAATAAAGTATTGTACTAATGTACTTGCCCTGTTTGCTATATTCACGCGGTTTACATAACAAGTGGAGTGAGTAAATTAGATTAATTAAAAATTAAATTAATTAAAAGTGATGTCTCCACATCGCAAACTAAAGAAGAACTTATGTTTGGTGAACAGCAGAGATAAACGTAACATAAATAATGACGAACGTTTACAGAAATATCGTTATTGAAGTTCGTAATATCGAGGCAAGTCATATAAAAATCGTGTTCTCGTTTCCAGTTCCAAGTGGCTTATATAATTTGAATTATGTAACTTTAAATTACTATCACAATCAAGTAATGGGAAGTTATATCAAGGTCTGGGCCGAGAGGCGTATTTTTTCCCCAATTTGCATTTATTCCAGAAATGACAAATTAAAATGACGCAAAAGCGCGGGAAACGTGGCAAAGGGCACATGTTTACAGACAACGTCTATTTCTGTATCATAACAAATTATCACAATAAACGTCAAAATGTCAGATAACTAAATATTGCATGTAATACCGGTCGCGTAATATTCCCCAAAATTTGAACAATTTATAAATTACATAACAAATAAAAGGTACCGAGTTATTCTCAAAAACTAGGATGTGTGCACATAAATATTAAATATATCTTACCAAGTCTCTTAACGTTCGTAATAAACAGTATATAACTTTTTTAAATATGAACTGACTCGATTACTACACAATACGTTCCCGACGTATGCTCTTTGTCCGGTTGACAGAAGCGTGAATTTGAAGTTTCAAACACTACACACGCCGACGTTGTTGCTTACATAAACATCAACGCCTGAATTACAAATCTTTTGACAGCCAACCAGCGCTCAGACAGCGACATCTCCCGAAGAAACTGTTTTCGTATTAATACTGACATCTAGCGATGAACTGCGCAGGTAAATATTCATTTCATTACAGTTGCTTCAATTTCCCGTAGATGTCACTAACCTCATTTTCCAAAATATTCTCTTTTTTCTTTTATATTATATACATTCAAATGCAACTTTATATCCACATTGTACAACATACATTTATTTAAAGTTTTTTTTGTTTAAATTCTTGCTGTCTCTGAATCGTGTAAAATATGTTCTACCATAGAAGACTATATAGAAGACCAGGAGTGGATCTAAGACTCATAAGGCAGTCAGCAAATATAATCAAGGGGCTATTGGGGATGTGTGGTTGGTAAAGGGAGTGGAATATGAATTACTATATACACAAACACACTGACGATAATTTTTTTTGTGGAAGCGCAAACCAATATATTCTTACGATTTATATGTTTTTAGAGTAAGTATTTCAACGACATCCAGTATTCTATTATTTTTAACGTAATTTTCTTAATCCTTTAGTATACCTATTCTTAAATAAAAATATTTAATGTTTTTTTAAACTGAAAACTTTAAAACATATCAGTTTAACCGGCTATTAGCCGAGTGGACAAAAGCGTCAGATTCCCACCCAAGCATCGTGAGTTCAAATCACTGCTAGCTAAGTCCCTCATCATTGCACAAACAACATTATCAGCGTACATAAAAATGTAACATTTTGGCACCGAGCTGGTTGAACATTTGATATTTTATTTTGCGAGTCCTGTGTCCTCAATGTGGACCGTTGTCATAACATCCCCAAAAATAACATGTATAAAATTATGTGTAAATGTATTCTTTAAAAATTTTTGCGAATACCTATCGCATGATAATAATTGCGAATATTTCTAATTCATCAATAACCTCGGAACTTGTGGAGAAGAGAGCGGAAAATGAATTATTACATCCACAAACACCCAGAAAAATGAATTATTACATCCACAAAACCCAGAAAAATGGCAGCAGGTGTTTGTCTCCCTGTATCCCAACAATATTTAGGCAAAAATATTTCAGCATTTTCTTAAATGGAGCAGGTCTTCAGTTCTAGACATCTGGTTTCAGTTTCAGATAAGCCTTAACATTTGGTGCTTATCCTTACAAACATCACATGTGACTCCAAAGCCTGGCTTAGAGAGTTTTTGTAGTATCGTTTAAAACTGGAAGCCTTTAAAAGACATCAGCTGAAATGGCTAGTAGCCGAGTGTACATATGCTTTGGATTCCCACCCAGAATGAATAAGGTAGGTACTGATCGACATAATTGTAATAATATTATATATACCAGACTATCGTTCCGTGGTAGTAAAAAAAGTACCTGAGTAAGGCCCTGTGGTCGAGAGGTAAGGCTTTTGACTAGCAATCCAGATGTCACGGGTTCGGAAAATTCTATTTGAATAATTTGTGATGTTTAACAAATTATTCTTTTGAAATAATGGATATTATATTTGCGGCACCTTCCATAGTGGAAGATGCTCTCATTATCGCCCTGGTACAAGACCACCATTTTGAATTGAAACTTTGTTTGCAATGGCTTTAGACGTGTTTGGTGACCAGATCTGAACAGTCGGATACTTCAATACTTTTCTCTTCTCCATCTCCTTTCCCTCCCCACTCACTTTAGCCTCATGACATGGCCCGAATTTTAAATGTTAAGTTAAACCTTGTAAGTTGGGACTTTAGTATGTATGTTATTTGTTTTTGGGGTGTTATGCCGTGTTGCGCTAACTCTTTCTTTAGCCAACCTTTCGGACAGCATTGCAGTGTCCATCATCAGGACAGATGTGTTATCTGAAACGTTGGCTAAAGAAGGAGTTAGCGCAACACGGCATAACACCCCAAAAACAAATAACATAAATACTTTTGACCATGAAAATCTTAAATCATATTTGATGTATGTTATTTATTTATTATAAGATTTATTACCAACCTTTTGGGCTTTTACAATAAGATTATAAATTAAATTATAAGCAACAGTAACATAAACTTAACAAACTTTTAACTTATCATCAAAAATAACTACAATAAAACATAAATCATATTTATTAATAATTAAAGCATGAAATACAATATACATATTTGGTAAGTTAATAACATGCTTACTGAAAAACCCTTCAAATATATATATTTAAATATTTGTTAAAATGTTATATTGTTTTAATTTATTATTATTATTATTTTCTGAGGAGGCAGCATACTGCTGATGCGCTCATATATGATTTCACAAAAATTTAACAGTTTTTTTTAAATAAGTTAATCCTTTCTTCTCTCTAAATAAGAATCTATTCGACTCTTAAATTAGTTAATATTAGCAGCATCGATGACACTGGTGGAAATTTGTTCCATGCATCCACTCTATTTTGTGAATCACAAAGAGTGTTTTATTAATTTTGTTTCAGTGTCCACTGAGATTTATATTGTTGTTGGTGGTGAAGATTTCCTGGATGCCAGGGCAACTATAGTTCCCGGATAAAAATTTGAAAGTCTCAATCAAGTCACCACTTTCTCTTCTTTCTTTTAACGTTTGTAATCGTACTTCCTTGAGTCTATCTTTTAATCATCTCTATTTGATCAATATCTTTGGCAAAATTTGGAGTCCATATTCCAGGAGAGGTTGCACATATGTTTTGTATATTTTTAATATTAAGTCCGGTGTTAGGTCGAGGAAGGCTTTCCTGATTATATATGTTATCAAGTTCGCTCTTTTGACAATCCCAGGATATGCGGTTGCCATTTTTAAATTAATAAATGTGGAAATAACACAAACTGACCAAACAAAATTCATTTGTGCACGACGGGATTTGAACCTGCCACCTCCGGATTCACCAACCGCAGGGCATCAAATTTAAAAAAAAAAATCAGCAGAACACTTTGAATTACCTAAAACTTTGGTGTGTGGAGAAGTTAGTATAAACCTGTAACTATCCAAAATATAAATGATGTTTCTAAACCGTTGAATTTTTTTATGTAGTATCAATGTAGAATATCCGGTAGAATGCCGTAGGGAATTGCTTTTCATAGAACAAACTTTTTTGTAACATGAACCAGATTGTGGAACGAATTACATTTCTGTGCAGTCAACAATATATTTTTTTAAAGTGTTTACTTTTGGGATTCCAGGTAAAAAGTTATTCAGGAGTTTCTCATCTTATTTGTAAATGCAGATAGTTTGGGATGGATAAACATATTTTTTTATTAAATTTCATTATGCATTACTCGTACTGAATTCTGCCTGAAGTTAATAATAATAATAATATTTGGCTAATTTATATAGCGCCGTTTTCGTGAGAAATCACCTCAAGGGCGCTGTACAAATATATTTCTTAAATAATATAGGGAGGTTCTATAAATACTATTGAAATAACACCATTATTTATTAACTTTATTAATCACAAATACAACATTAACATTCTTAAAAATATACACAGCAAAAAAAATAGCAACTTTTTTTTATAATTTCAATACCTACATATTACGTAATAATGTTTTTACAGTTTTTTGTTTATTTTTGACAAAATTTATGTGATTTTGTTTATAAGCAATTGTTGAATTACTGCATAACCATAAATATTTATGAACGTAATAATTTAACACTAACTTGTCTTTTTGTAACAAAATTCTAGTACAAATGCTTATTTAATCCCTGAAAGCAGATGCCATACATTCCTGTGTACAAAATATAATACATAACATAACACAGGAAAACTCCCAACTAACTATGCGTCTGACCTTTCAACTATTATGTATTAGGATCTATGGGGAAAGAGAGAGTCACCCCGTCCTATTAGCTTCCATAATGGTTTTAATTGATTTAATGCTAATAATTAAATTAATTATTTTGTCAAAGTTTTCAAGCATTCTCTAATAGATTATTATTTTTTCTGAAAGATTTAAAAAAAAATTTACATGCTGTAGTTAAAAACGTTATGATGAATTTATCTTGTAATACCTCGATTATGATCTTTGCTCTGCTATATGAACAGAACTCATTAGGTAATCTTTGCTGAATTTTACCAAATCTTGTAATTATTTCGAAACTTAAGAAGTAGGTTTGACATTATTGTTTATTTTTGTACATCCATCATACCTATAATGTAACTTATACAGGGATTTTTTATATAAAAATAAACATTTTTTTATGTTTATAACAATATTTGAAATATTATAATAGTTTTAAATCAATTATATAGAAGACAATAAACTTGGATGGTTACATTGTTAACCGAACAGTTCAATGGATTTTTTAAATTTTCCTTTTTGCAATTTGTTTATCATTCTCAAATAAATTGGGACAGTTATGTATATTATAATCATATGAAATTATTAATATTTGTGTTATTTCAAACTCAGTATTTAGGCACTGACAGTGATTTTTTTAGTAGAAAAGCATATTGGCTATTAGCTTCGTTCAAATCTTCTAAACAACGCACGTGAGCAGTTAAGTTAATTAATAAATACTTGAATATTGATGGGATACAATATTTTGACAGTCACTTTATTTTGCCGTTTTGACGGCTTAATTATTTGTTTGCTAATTGGGAATGGCTCACTGCGTTGTGTGAAGTGTGTGGTGGAAGCTATTGGATATCAAATCACATAATCTTATGAATATTATGTTGTTTGTGTGTTTCTATTTAGAATTTATTATTTAAAGGGTATGTTGGACAAGCGGGTTTCACAAAAAAATAAAATAACATCATGTAATATTTGAGCATTAGAATACTCTCTCCGAGCACAGTTTTTCAAATGCAGTCAACATCTGATTCAGGGTGATTTTAAAGAAGAAAGTGCTTCAATTATAATGCTTCAAAATCTATTCATTTTTGTCTATGTTATTCGATGTTCCAAAAGGGAAAAAGCATATTATACTCTGCTTTTATTTGGGATCCTACTTTTCAAAAGATGAACTAGATCTGACCTAAAAGATTTACATAAAGCAATCTTTACTAATCTTAAGGTTGAAATGCTGAACATCAAAGAGACATTGCGTTTGTGTAATTGTTTTCTTCAAAGTCAGACTGCACTAACATTGGCACGAAGTCTTGTCTTGACTTCTCCTCGTGTCAGGGGAATTGCCGGCTTTGTGCTTTGCAAGTAAATACAATTCTTTCCCTACAAAGTGAATTTCTTTTAAAATTTGGTGAGTATTCAGCGAGGCATTACACGTTAAATAATAATTATTAGAATTGTGCTTCTAATCATTTCATCAATGAAGAAATGGTAATATTAGATTGTTGCCTATGTGTTAACTTTATTTACTTTAATAATAGTTAACATTTGTCTAGGTGGCGAATCATTTTCATGAAATATGTGCCAAAGTTTTATCAAACTGTTTTAAACTAGTTTTAGTTTAAGCGTTAGGACTACATATACATAAGAGGGATGCGTATATATGTAGGACCGTTTGGAAATATACACAGTACGAGGCAATCTTTCATTTCTGTAATTCCAATGGAAATTATCATTTTGATGTGCTTAGTACTTAAATCGTTGCCATAACATATTAAACAACTCATTCCTTATTGTGGCACCTGTGTTTGACTTATCTTATGACTAAACCGTCATTGCATTTAATAATGGAGTAAATAAAACTTAAGTTCTCAGAATTAATAATATTTTTATTTAAATAAAATAACAGATTTTGAAGTTAAATGACATCAACAGTATCTGAAAAATATTTATCCCCTCACAAAATTTTTGTATGGCATTTTGGGTCATGGGCAGTGAAATATGCGTAAACAAAGAAAATACACATAATTTATAAAAAGCAACATGTCATGTTGAAATGTAGATAACCCAAATGCCACTGTACGGAATGAGTTTCTTCGTTGCAGCCAGCTTTAGATCACCACATCACCAAATATCTTTCTTTCTTCCTTTTAACATTCAACACAGAAATTGTTCCAACTTGTTTTCAGGTATAATAAGCAATAAGGTACAGTTATTAAAGAATTTAGCGGTATCGACAACAAGTTAACTAGAAAGCCTACAAAAATACATTTACTTCACGAGTGGTCAAATTCGTCTGGTAACCACCTGAACAAAATATTCAACGATAAACTAAAGTATAACAGAAAAAAACAACTTAAAACTATCTTTATTTGAAATAAACTTGTTTAAATAATCAATAAAACTATTTTAATATCTATAATAATACTCCTTTAAACATATTCGAAATAAAGATATATTGTATGCAAAGATCAATAAGAAGTTTTAAATTAATCACTGTCGTAACCAGTATCATAAATATTCAATACGTACACAACCAGTCAAGGGTAATATACATATCCAATGCAGGGTATCATAACCATTACAGTTATTATTATGTATAACCGATATGGGGTATCATACGTAACCTCTACTGGTTATGTTTACCCGCATCGGTTATAGTCAGTAAAGAATATCATACATAACCGGTATTGGGTATCATACATAACTTCTACTGGTTATGTTTACCCGCATCGGATATAGGATAATATGTATAACCAGTAAAGTATATCATACATAACCTCTACTGGTTATATTTACACGCATTGGTTATAGTATATATATAACCAGTAAAGGATATTGTGTATCGTAAATAACCAGTATGAAGTATCGTACAATTATTGGTAGCAAAAGGTTTGGACTCATTAGAATAATATTAAAACAATAAATTACTGTAAGTGTGATAGAATTATATAGCTTTTCACAAACTAAAACAAATCTTTTGAGTGCGTGTGTTAAGCCATCTTTAACAGTTTTGTATTCGTGTAATAAAATGAATTGTTGTGTAAAATGTGTCAATTTATGTAATAATATCATATTTAAATAACTTTTTAAGACTGGCATATATTTTATAACATTATTCATGAGATTTTTCATGGTTATTTTGAGGCATATTCTTTAAAGCTGTGTTCAATAAAATATTCATTCTTTATCAACGAAATACTATTTATTTATGGTTTAGAACACACCACACAAATCTATAAAACATGCAACAATACACTTATGAATCACAAATAACTATTATTAAAAATTGTGTTAGATTTTCTGACCCTTAATGGATTTAAAATGTTAAAGTCTCTTATGCGGTGTTGTGAATTTATCAAAAACATTACTGAAAATAAACATCAATTACACGTCTTTAATAACATCAGCTGGTTGAGATGTGACACAAGGAAACCATCTTTATGGCTTTTACTACCAAATAATAATTTTCCTGCTACTTACCAATTTAAAATATAAATTACTATAAGCTTCACAACATATATATATATATGTGTAATCATTATTATGATTGCAAAAGTTGTCAGTGAAATAAATATTGTATTTTTAGCAGAGGTATTCAAATAACTAACTTTTTTTAAATAGATAACGTAAAAATATTTTGAAAGACTACAACATAAATAGTAAACAAATGGAAAATAGTTTTTACATAAAAAGAATACATAAACAAATTATAAACTTTAACATCTACATTAACATACATTACATGTAACAATATATTCTGAATTATCACACCTAATTACCATACATTCGTATGAACCACTTCAAGCTAAAATACATTCTACTGAAACATATTCTTTTTTAAGTCTTTGATTCATAACAGGATATTTTAATATTTTATAGTATTTGTGGTAGAGTTGGGAATTCGAATTTCATTTATGTAAATTCTATATACTTGTATAAACAAAGACTTTAAAATAAATATATTATAATGGTAACTACAAAAATTTTATCGCTTCTAAGAAAGTCACTATTATCAAAAATAAAAATAAATCCGGTTGAAATAGATAATTTTTACGGTTTATAAATTCTATCAAATTCAAACAAATTTACACTGCGTACTTTTCTAATTTAAATTATTTCTAAAAGCAATTTTGAAAATATTATTAAAGACAGTTCAAGCTAATGTTATACTAAATTTGTATCATGATAGAATAAATATATATTAATTAAAGTGTCATAGAGAAGAGAATAATTTAATCCAGCGAAATTATAAGACAAGGTAAACGTTTCCCATTTCAAACCCATGACAGTAATAAGCCTGTTGTATGACATCTTCCAAAAGTTTAAGTACCCTGAATATTACACCAATCGATTCTCTTCATCTGTTAGCAAGATGTACGTAACCTTTTTATCAGCGCTCGTTGCATTCCGCCGCACATTGTTCCAACTCTCTTTTCAATTATCTTGAGTAAATAATGTATTCATTGATCAACATGGAACATCATTAATAGAAAAAATATTATATTATATAAACACAAAACTTAACAGGTCCAACATTATAAGATTGCACTTTGTTTGCTTGTTTGTTTGTTAGCAACTCTCGGAGTACAAAGAGATTGCCTAGTAGTCTGCCATGCTGAAGCCACGTCTGGCTACTAGCGATACTGCACAACACAGCGTGCCTGATACTCCGTTTCTCAAAGTGCAACTGTTCAACATTATTACTTACAACTAATTACATCTACGTAAATGTTACTACTTATTATTTGTTAACAAATGTTTTGCTATTCCGCTATATCATATTATGTACATTAAGCTGCCAAACAAACAACAACCTGCCAGCTGGAGGTAACGAAATGGTAACTATATGAACAACTTTAACATTTTAATAACATTACTATTCATGTAATATGAAATTGAGTTTGTATAATTTATATAAATTCAATTGTTTATTCTAATTAAAAATAATTTAACCTTTTTTTATAAAATATATTGCAGTTTTAACCCATCAGCATATGAATAAATTACTGTATTATAATATTCTTTTGACAAGTTGCTGATCTCCCCAAGCGGAGGGAGTTGGCCTAAACGGCCGCGGTGTCGCACAGCAACACATTCAATTGGCAGCCTGACGATGCGATGGGTTGATGAGCAAAATATAATGCTTACATATTGGCGGGATAAGAGTTCAAATCTAAATCGTTAAGTACAGGCATCTACATGTTATTTGCTGTCAAATAAAGAAATCTACAATATATCAACGGCACCTCGAGCTCCAATACGCACACCAGTTCACTCAGCGGATCAAGTTTGGAACAGAATATATTAATTTACCAAAATTTGTTTTTACATAGGTATTTGTACATATATTTATGTACCTATGCATGTCAATAAATATTTTCTCTCTCCTAAGCCACTGTTGATTTTTACAATTCATCGCTCCAATCTATGAGCATATATCATAGAGTCCTCAACTCTAAGTTTCCTTCTTCAAATTTAGGATTCATAAAACAGTTGGATGAATGACACTCAATTGTTCGTTTCCCCAACAGGGAATAGAGGTACTTTATGCAAGTTAACGCTCAATCTCAAACACTTCTTTCTTATTATCATGGATTCATTTTTGTCCATGTGTTGTTCTATAATAAATTATGACATAGTGCAACCGCAAGAAAAAATCTCGGCAAAGGACTTTTTTGACAGCTTTTTAATAACAATAAAGTTTAAAATTATTAACACTGATAAAATGTTAATAATTTATGAATTGTTACAAATTGTTAATAGGATTTTATTGTGTGTACGTTTTGAATGAATCAAAACCAAAAATATGAATGCTAATAAACCATAATGGACTGCAAATACCAGATGTTTTCAGTTGCTTATTACAAGTGACAAGTGACATGTATCATTACTGCCTGTGGTGTAAGTGGCATTACATAGTAGTATTACTTAACCCACGATGGACTGCAAGTACCAGAGGTTTTCAGTTGCTTATTACAAGTGACAAGTGACATGTATCATTACTGCCTGTGGTGTAAGTGGCATTACATAGTATGTATTACTTAACCCACGATGGACTGCAAGTACCAGAGGTTTTCAGTTGCTTATTACAAGTGACATGTATCTTTACTGCCTGTGGTGTAAGTGGCATTAGTATTAACTAACCCACGATGGACTGCAAATACCAGAGGTCTTCAGTTGCTTATTACAAGTGACCTGTGGTGTAAGTGGCATTAGCATTAACATGATAAACACAATCATCCATTGTATGTTTAAGATTGCACTCAATTTAATATAGGTATAAAACGAATTACCATAATAATATTTTTTATGCAACAAGTTTCAATGACAAATAATAATAAATATTGATATTACACATGGTGAAAATAACACTTGACTTCTGTGTACACTGCCAATATCTCACAGGAAGATATTTTTGTTAAATTTACACTGAAAATGGTAAAAACTCAACATTTTTATAATATTAGACTTTTAAAGTACCCTTACCTATAATAAAAATGGTTTGTAATCATCAGAAATCACCACACCTAAACTAGGTATGATGCTTATTTTGGTGTGTGGAACATTGAAATAAGAATTATAATAATTTAAAGTTAAACCGTAATTTAAAAACTGTATATATGTTTTTGTCACTGGTTAGCTTCATTAAAAAATCTTAAACTCGACAGCTATCATTAGTTACACAATATTGCTAGCTAACTAATTGACATAGGTACTTAATAAGTTTTTTAAGTACCTATGTCAATTAGTTAGCTAGCAATTAGTTACACAATATTGCTAGCTAACTAATTGACATAGGTACTTAATAAGTTTTTTTTTTTTTTTTAATCTTTATCACAATTTTTTTTTATAATACATACAACCGCCAAAATTAATTGAGCATGAACCTCTGTCAAAAGAGAATTCAAGTTTCCAGAATATAACGACTAATATAATGATTTTACAGTACATATTTCTAATAATATTATGTTGAATTGTACCAAGTTCTTTAACAAAAGATGGAGTAAGTCTTCTGGTTCAACAGCTCTGGGGATTTTAGAATTGAGCAAATGTGAGATATCGACAGCCTACTGCACAAAGTCACGTCACATTACATAAAGTACTCAGTCTTTTCTACTTAGAAATGTCATTCATAATAGACAATTTTATGTAGGTACAAACATTAATTTTAGTACATGAATTTCAAGCATTTTGAATATTTTTACAGCAACCTGAAGATAATTAAAAAGAACTTATAAATTTGGTATAAATCACAATAGCAAGAATAATTTAGCCCAAATTCGAGATATACATCTGATATCTTCTACAAGCAAGACCTGCAGCTCTATTGAAATGTCATAATATATAATATAAAGAAGTGATTGTTATTGTCCTGAATGGAGCGATACTGAAAACAATACAGATTATTTGAAGAATAAGGTAACTAATGTCTCAACAGATTGCTGTATAAAGAAAGTTAAAGGCAACATGACTTATGGTGTTTTATATAATATTATAAAATAATCAGTAGGTATAAATACACAATGAAAGTTGTGGCTAACGTAACAATCAATAATTTACGGCAATCTGACTGTATTCACTTATGATTTAACCACTATTGTCATCATAGGCCACCACAGTGTCGTGTAGAATATAGTCTTTATCTATGAGGCGTGCAAAAAGTGCATAATTGTTGTGGACATGGTTGCGGTCACAACTTACATGTCTGTTAATTTGGATAATTTCTCCCGCAAACAGTTGTTCTCCTTTTTTAGGTGTTCCAGCTCCTGCCGTAGACACATATTCTGCAAACACAACACAGATTACTTAGCAAGCGTTTATGCACTGAACTGAATCATAGCAGATTTCTGATTATTCGGCTTGGCAAATGTACCTATGTTATTTTGTGTCTTGGTGGTCATCAATCTATAGCACATTAATGTGTAACTAATTCACAAGACATGTAAAATATGTAACTCTGATAACGGAATAGGTGAAGTTGAAATGCATACAGATAATGGTAGTACAGGTCAAGTTAAATTATCTGAAGGTGTCATGACATGTGGTGTCGCATTGTAATCAATATATAGCATGTTAATGTGTAACTAATTCACAAGACATGTAGAATGTGTAACTCTGATAAGGGAATGTGTGAGGTTGAAATGCATACAGATAATGGTAGTACAGGTCAAGTTATATTATCTGAAGGTGTCATGACATGTAGTGTCACTTTTACATAAAAACACGTGCATCTCAAATATCCAGACACGCTGGACATCCTTAATATGCACAAATTATTTAAAAAGCACTTTAGGTCAGTCCAATTACAATGAGGAGCATCTATTGCAGTCTCTGGAGAAGCAAAATAATGCATTTAAAATTTCCGATTTTATTGTCCGGGTTAAATCTTCCCCATAGGAAAAACTAAACCCTTCCACACACTTTTCCACAAATGATCATCTAGTCAATCAACATTATGTAAGTGCATTATATAAGCAAAATAAATACAAAACAATACAAGAACAACACGTCAACTCACCAGAGATCAAATGGGAAAATAATTCACCGACTCCAGATATTTTCATATCAGAGGGTTCGGCTCGGTAGAACTTCTAACAGGGCCTATAAATCCTACTGATCCCTCAACATAAATATTTAAAAAATCTTTTGTTATCCTACATGTATTCAAAATGACCGACTTTTGCAACTTTATATATAAATTTTTTGATAGATCTAATGCGCCTAAATTTTTAATGAGAGAGCTAGGTATAATGCCAGTAGCCGAAATAACGAATGCTAATATTTTTATAGTCTGAGAATGCCAAATTCTTTTTATTTCATTTCCTAAATCTGTGTATTTTCTTAGTTTTTCGTTAACAGATTTTTTAATATTACAGGAATTTGGAATAGTGACATCAGTGATATAAGTTATTTTTTTAATTTTGTCATGTAAAACTATATCGGGTCTATTATGACTAATCGTTCGGTCTGTTAGTATAGTTTTATCATAATATATTTTATAAAATTCGTTTTCTATAAATGAATTTGGTTCGTATTCATAATATGGTACTATATTACGGCAGTCAATCAAGTTATGTTTAATTACCAAATTTTGGTGAATTATTTTTATAACTTGATTGTGCCTAAATGTATACTCGGACGGTGCATAGAACATAGAACATCCCGATATAATATGTTCTATAGTTTCCGGAAAAGCCAAACATTTTCTACACAAATCATCAATTTGATTTGTATCTTTGATTATATGCTTTCTATAATTTTTAGTATTAATGACTTTATCCTGAATGGCAAGCATAAATCCTTCTATTTCTGCGCTCAACTCTCCAATACTCAACCATTTGTTTGACGAAAATTTGTCAACATACGTTTGGTTGAGATAATTGAAGTGTTTTGCGTGTAAAATTTTATTTGACCAGGAATCTAATAATTCCTGGTTGGGATTTATAAAAATGTTGGCATTCTCATCGTATAAATTTAAAGGTGTAATATTTCTATCTGCCTTGCCAATTATTTTGTGCATTTCTGAGCTATGAGCTTTCCTATGGAAAAAAGTTCTTAGCATTTCTACCTGATTATGTTTCAAAGAAGTTATTTTGACTATACCTCTACCTCCTAAATTTCTAGGTAAATTAACTCGTTCTATAGATGAATTTGGATGATGGCAATTAAACTTTGTTAGCGTAGTTCTAATTAATCTTTCTAAGTTATCTAAATATTAGCTATTTCATTAAAATTAAAGTTGAAAAATTTATTATGTTCTCCCAGCGGCCATCATTTATTAATGTTCGTTAATATGAAAAAACTTTTTTGTGGTTAGTTTTATATTGTTTTGAAAATAGTTTGTGCGTATTAACGATGTCCAGCATATCTGGATATTTACCTATTATCATCAGTAACCCAATGATAACAGCGGGTTCCATCGATGGGCAGGAACAGGAAGTGAAGTAAAAGGAAGAGATGGCTATATATATGTTATCTTACTTCCTTCTCCAGGTAACCGGCTCTCAGGGCGATTTGATTTTCCTTCATCCTGCGTGCGTCTCTTGATCTTTTAGCTGCCATGTTATTCTTTCGTCTACGTGCCCAGTACTTGGCGTCTTTCAGATCTTCTGGCACAAACTAAACAAAAGGTATATGTAGAAACAATCACACAGTTCAGACAGTGTTTCCATTACTCTTTTCAGATACCTGCAACATTCTAAGAATAGCCAAAAATCATTTCTTCTGAACAGGAAAATAGCATTACAACAGTAGCACTTTGCAATACACATTTTGTACAAATGGCCGAAATAAAAGGGAAAAATTCAATTATGTAACAGTTCTTTTAAAATTACTTTGCCTAAAGGTTAAAGTAGTTTTAAACATGAAACAGCTTTTCTGAATTTATCTTTTTTATAAAGTACAGATTAGTGATTAGCAAAGACAATTAAATAAGACATATTATGACATCATATTTACATTAATTATCATACATATAGTTGCAACGCATATCGCCCATATTTTACCGTTAATTCGAAATGTCTCGCAGGGTTTATTATTTTATGTCAACATAACTGGACAAACGCTTTCTACATGGGCAAGGAAATTATCATAAACAATCATTATATAATATTAAAACATATTTTACACACATCGCAACACATTTTAATGGTAAATAGAAAAACACAAAACATGTAAATCGCACACTAAAGAAAATACAAATTGACATGTTAGAAATTTTACATGGGTGTATGTTTCTTATGAAGAAATCCCATTGTTAGATAAGTTGTGATTAAAAATCATTATATTTTCTTTCAGGTATGCAATAAACATAAATTCATAATTTTCTCTTCACCCAAATATAAACTAGAACTAAATATCTACTTTTATATTATTATCTCAGAAGGTCAATTTAAGGAGGTGAATATTGTATTGAAAATTATTTGCTTTTGAAAATGTTTTTCATAAAAATAATCACCTGCTTCCTTGACTTCTTTACCATGGGCTGCGGTTTGAGTTCCTCGTCGGAGAAGGCTCGGGTGCGCGGGTCGAAGTCGCGGCCCGAAGACGCCATGGAGAACGCTGCAAACAAGTTCCCATATTATATGCAGTCTTTGCCAAAACAAACAAACAAAACTCAAGGAATGGCTTCGCAAACAAAGAAACGGTTAGGTTAATTTTGACAGAATTTATCGTTATGTATTGAATAGAATCTTCGCAAATAGTACGCCTAACGTCTATTACCAAAGACAGACAACACATATGAGCATGCTGGCAGATTCGTAGCATCCGGGCGGCAGCAGGCTCCCAACCGTCTGGAGCCAGACCATGGCGTGCCCGCATGAGGTATGTTATGAGGCTGAAGGTAAGCGAGGGGAAGAAGACGAGGAGGAGGAAGGTGAGGAACTACCTTGTTTCGATTGTTAATGGTGGTCCTTCACCAGGGCGATACTGAAAGTATCTATCATCCTATTTCGTGTGACACATTCACCGAATGCCGGTCGCTTTTCGGTATAAGGTGATCGTTTGCACTTAAATTCGAACACTTACGATGGAATGTTATTTCTAGAATCAAAGAAAAAAACTATTGTTTATCTTTGAACGGAATATATATTATAATTTTAGTTACCTATGCGATTGTTATTATTTCTTATATATGTATAATTAGCTACATTGAATAAGAATTTATGTTTTTAAGCAATTGTTATCAAACTAATTGATATTTTGTCAATGAACGAATGTTGATTTTTGAAAGCCACACGTCTTCCCGCTGCCAACCGGGCCCGGCGTTGACCATGCTTCCGATTTACATATTGCCAGGAGGGTCCCGGACTGGTGAAAAGAAAATCGGCCGTAATCGTTCAGTCTGTCAGCACGCTTAGTATGTTCGTAGATTGGTTTGACTAAATTTTTGCATATGTTGAACCGAATACAGGAATCAGAACTTTAAATTTTAGTTGATCAAATCGAAACTTGAAAGCATATTGACGAGAGTGAACCTTCTTTTAACAAAGTTGATCAAGTTTTTAGTTTGAAATCTTTGGTTCAATGGAAGTTGATCAACTAAAATTGAAACTTCAGAACCGCTATTATATCCCATTTAATTTAGTTAAAATGTTCCAATGACAACACAAATGGCCTGAAACATCGTCATATTGACTGGATTCACCGCCAATTCGTTTGAGTCAATATTAAATTTACCGAAAAATTGCTTCACGATTTCCGCTTTGAACTTTTTATTAAATTCTGTATTCATGATAAACGAAAAATAGGAGAACTCGGAAAGGGAGTTCGTAGTATAAAACACCTATCGATTTTATTCGTACGAAAGTTTGCATTCCGTTTTTCACTAGAAAACAAAGAATAATTAAACAATTTTCCTTTTCATTGTGGTATATCCTAACTGAAACAGTGGGTACCATGTTGGTACGGTCGGTAGGTGTACCTAACTCAAAGAACAAATCGCATTTTTTTAAATAACGTTTGAAGACACAGATAATACAGTTTCGCTTATTATTATGATAGAAAAAAAATCGCCAAATAAACTACAATGTTAATACAAAAACAATATTACGTATATTTTTTAGAGGTACGCGACGTGGGGGTTCACCCGTAAGTATTTCTTTTGTATAAAGAGATTTTTTAAAACGTACCTATACTACTTATAATAATTTCGTGAGAAAATGACTTGATTCTATAAGAAAGTACTAAATTAAATACCTAATTATTTCCAGTGTATTTGAAAGTCAAAATTGCGACCGGAACGAACGGGTTAATATACAGGGTGTCCAGTAGGTTGTGGATAACATTTCAACTGTGGATGGGAGTCACCAAAGCTATTCCAAAAATGGAATGTCAGGTTTAGTAAAAGTCACATAGTTTTCGAGTTAATTGAACTTTTTTGAGAGTATCTCAAATTGACACCTTTGCTAACTCTATTCGGTACCGTGGTCACAAATGTACGAATTGATTAAGTTTTTTTAAGATATATTAATAGTAGTGCCGTAATATTAGTAATCGGAAATACCTTACTATTATTGCATTTCTGTTGTAGATTTTTTTTTAGAAAAGTCGTAAATTTTTAATTTGTATTTTGACCAGTTTAACAATTTTTCCCCTAAGCTTGAACTCTCTTGAGGCCTGTGTGGCCAAAAGTTCCCCGTTTAATAGAGGTTTCAAAATGATATAACACGTGTTAAATATTTGTTAGGTACAAACATTATTACCAACTTAAATAAAAAAATTATCAACACACAAGTTTTGATTATTTTTTTTAAATAAAAATTACTGCTGTAATACAAAAACAGTAAGGTATTTCTGGTAGCACTAATATGTAAGAATTATATAAAGAAAAACAGACTGAGAAAATTCATTTGTGACCATGGCACCAAGTGAGTGATCGAAGAATTTTAGATGATTTTAAAAAGTTTAACTGGAAAACCGTGAGGCTTTTACTAAACATGTTCCATTTTCGGAACGGCCGGCGGCCCTGTGGTTCCCCATCAACATTTGAAAAGTTTTCCACTTATTACCAGACATCCTGTATATCTGAACAATATTTTAATAACTTAGACTTCTCTGGAATATCCTTGTTTTTAAGTGGGAGATTGACAAGTTGTGCAATCGCTCTGTAAACTCGAATTTGTCATTTCCTGAATGCAACGGTATGGAGCGCGTTACTTCAAAGCTGTACAAGGCGATAATTAAGTTAGTGAGACCGTTCGATCCACATTGTTTACAGGTAGCTACAGTCTACAGCTAATCGACAGTGAATGCTGAACTGAATTGTCGACCACGGTCCACAGAAATGGAAATAAATATTTGGATTAAATTGGACAACGATAAGGAATTTCCAGAATATCGAACTTGGAAATAAAACTGTGCTTTGATGTACGCGAGTAATCCAATAAATCATTTCATTCAGAATGTTTTTAATTTGGTCAGCATATCCCTACAGTTCGTTTAGAGAGAGTTCGAACCTTGCATGTTAGTATGAATAGGCATTATTAGGCATAGGACAGTCGCAGAATGGTAATCAACAATGATAGGTGTAGAGGTACACGCAATCCAATGGGCGCGCTGGTTGCTGCTTCGCCGGAAAACAATTATCATCAATTAATAAGTTATTGGCGGGAACCTATCTTCGCTTGACTGGCATTCGTGTTTAGATATACACATCTTTAGTAATGTTTATATTACTGATCTACACACAAATACAGTAGATGACGGATTACGTAGAAGTCTTTGAACATGTATATTACTGATCTACACACAAATCGTCACAAAATAGTTCAATGTGATTAGTGTCAGTAGCATCACGACAGTTCTATAACTCCAGGTCTTTGCTCAAAGGTTGTTTTTGTAGTGAAGAGAAGACTCATACATAGGCCAAGACATTAATTTGTCGGATAAAAAATAAAACACTTTTTAAAAACCAGGCGAATTTTGATTTATTTTAGTGATTGTTTTGCGGCCACCTTTACACAGCGAGAAAATAATACAGTTCCTGCCGCTGAAAGCTGTGTCTGGCATAAGTTCTGTGAGTTTGCCTAACGCAAGCGGTATAGAAAGGAGTCGGTACTCACTAGAGTCGGTGGGCGAAGGGGGCTGGTGGATGGTGTCAGGGCTGAGGCACTCGGACGGGGACGGCGAGCGCTCCCGCTTGGTGGTGACGTGCGTGGAGAGACCGGCCAAGGAGAGTCCGGGCGAGTGCCCGAAGGTGCCCGGCGCGAGGTGCGCGCCCGCCAGCCCGTCTCCCGGCATCCCGTTCTCGCTCAGGAACTCATCCAAGTCCACATACTGGAATTGCGAACCTTTACTTTATAATGTCCCTTTCCACAAAACAAACATACCACATATCATCAGCAGGAGGTAACCCTGGTAACCGGACAACTCAGGACAAGTGACAAATCAACACTCTTTTAAAAATTAATATTAAGTCATGAAAAATGATGGTTACATTAGGTTAAGTTTGAGTATATGCTAATCACTTCTACACTGAGAAAAAATACTGACATAAAATATTGTTAATTTATTAACAATCTCCTCAAATCATTCGTAATCCGGTTAAAAACGGAATTGCAGGCCCTAAAGGAATGAATTGATAGGTATAAGTTTTTAGTAAAATATTAATGTACTGACGTAATCCTAACATTTTCGCATTTCGACATTTTATATTATCAAGACAAACGCAGGTGCATGAACAAGTGTTCCGATATTATTACAAATTTACTAAAAGTTTATCAGGAAACGACCTGCAATACCGTTTTAAAACGGGTTACCAATAATTTGAAGAGATTCTTTAAAAAATTGGCAATACTCATTTTTCTCAGTGAAAATATCACTTTTCAATGACTTTATACCACTTTTCAAAAGTGTGTTGATTTGTTGTCCCGAATTGTCACGGAACCTATGTTATTTTAAATTGAACGAGGTATACACAAATTATTAGTTTATAAAGACTGTTCACACAAGAGCACACAAGGAGATTTTGTTGGAACAAACGAATAATTTTCACAAAATAGATTTTTGATACAATACTTAATTTTTAATATGAGGTCAAAATACCCAATCGAACTAAATGATTTTTTAATCAAAAAGTCATAGCAAATATCTAGTACTACTCAGGCCATAAAATAAATCGGTTTTTATGATTTATAGACAACTTTGTTGCAAGTTTTGGCAAACTGTTTCATTTGCCATTAACTCACAAGTCATTATGCTTCTAAAATCATTAAAAAAACTATATCTTTAGTGAAACAGATCCACATTGAAAAATCTCCTGATAAAAGATACATGACGCCAAAGGGACTTGAACCCGTGTCCTTTCGATTGCCGGTCGACAGCTCTGACCACTGAGCTATGGCGGCTTATCTCTTATCCGCGAAATAATTCAATATATACTAGTGTTTCATTCAACAATTACTGCTTATTACATTTTTTCACCTGAAAACAAATGTTTCAGGCTAATAATTATTGCTTATAAAATAATTGTTACCCTTTGTGCTATGCATAAAAAAATCTTGTCTTAAACATTAGTTTACCAAAAAAAAATTATGATTAATATCTTTAGTGGGCTATATTTTATAATGCAAAACTAAAATCAATGGTACTAGATCATTGCTGTTCCTTTTGATTTATAAAAAGGATCATTCTGTTTGGTTGGGTATTTTGGCCTCAAATCCAGAATTAAGTTTTGTGCATGAAAAGGGCCGGTTAAGGCGAGAATGATACTATAACCGTTTAAACATCGCAGTAAAATGTTTCAACTGCAATTTTCGAACTACTGACTTTTGCCAATTTGTCGTAAATAGTTGTTCAACAAAAACATATCTTTGTTATTGCGCAATTTTGTACGAATCATTAAAAAATATTAACAGATCGTAAAATCCTTTCTAAAACTATTCATTAAGTGTAAAGCTATCAAAGCAATCAATATGGCCCATAAACAGTTCAAATTTATGATACATAATTATCTTACCTATTTTATAACTTATTACCAGTATAGTTAAACCATATTATGCAATAATTATTAAAACTACAATATGGGTGCATATGTCGATGGGTTAGAGTCGTAACTCAAATACAAAATGTAACTACAAAACATTATCTCTAAATAGTATAAAATAAAGTCGCTATCCGCGTCTCTCTGTTAATGCGCTTAGTTCTTCTAAACTACGCAACGGATTTTTATAGGGTTTACACTATCATTTAGAGTTTTTTATGATATATTTATAGAAAGTAAAGAAAAGTAGAAGTTTTGTAATCAAGTGGTAAAAACATCAAAATAATGTACAGCGGAATTGTACATATTAAAAAGGCCTACAGAAATGTCAACAACGGTATTTATCTATCTCGGATAACCATTAGCAACGCCGGGTACTTGTCAGCTAATTTGTAATAAATTATAGAAATCAAAAGTTAATTTTTTTATGTTAAAACTATTTTCTTGTTAAAAAAACGTTTTTTTAAAATTGAATATATTTGACTGGGGGTGGCGAAATACTTTTTTAACATTTCTTTCGCATTTCGTCTGTCAGTAAATTTGTTTGTGTGATCCGTGTCCGCTCAATCCTGTCAAGATGGTAGCCTTGTTGGATAGTGCCTTTTTACTCCGCCAGAGTTCGCACGAGCTGCCTAATCGGAATTGTCATTATTACGTGAGATTTTCTGTTCACAGAACTTCTTGTAAACAATAATAATATATTTTCTTTAATTTGAAAAAACTTAGGAATGTCTGCATTTTACCAATAAATCCCATTTTGTGGTTACAACATTTCAACTACATATGTATTTAAGTGGGTTCAAATTTCCTCTATTGGGAGTTAGATGTTTTTTTTCGGGTTTAAAAGTTTAAAAAAAAATTATCCATTGTTTGACTATTTTTAATATAACAATCGTCAAACAATTAAAAATTTTTGCAGTTTTTTAATAAGCTAAATATCACAAAAACTCACGTTTAAAAAAATCGGTTAGTTGTCTTTTGCTTAACGCCTCCCAAAATGGTAGTTCTAATAATGGTGAGAGATTTCATATAAATTGCTTATTTTTTATTTCAATAAAAAAAGTTAATATTTAAACAAACCAATAGATAATACATCATTGACATCGCACTTTGATTTAGCACTACCACAGCGATATATAGAAAAACTACGTTTCATATTCGCATTATCTGTTCATTTGATGGTTTCGCCAACATAAAAAATTACATATTTATGACCGAATAGCATTAGGGAGTCGATATCTTCCATTCCACTACAATCATCAGTTTGTCCAAGGTCAGGCTTTTCGCAGACTTTGTTCAATCGAAACAGAAAGTAACAACAACTTTTGTTCGAGGTAGTGTATATTTACTATATCTCTAGTTCAAAGTCACTTTGTCGCCATAATGTCAGTTTATTAGGATCACGACGATTAATGCATGAATTTCATCACGTTAAAACGGAAGTAGAATCTTTGGTACATCGTAAATACCAGTATTTTCCAGTTCACATTAGTGATGAGCAAAACAAAAGATTTGAACATACAAAAAATTAGTGAAATTATCATTATGTTAAGCTAATTATTAATTTCAATAACAAGGATCATAAGCGATTAATTAATGAGGTTTTCATACGAAAAACGAAAGTGTGTAGAAATCTAATTTAATTTAATGTCAGATGTAAAATTACAATCGTCTGATTCTGTTTTTATAATAACTGACTTATTTTTAGCAAAATACGTTCTTGTAAATTGTACCTTACCGTATTACCAGATAACTACGAGTACCTAGATTAAGATGCATGTTTTTTCTCTGGTATCTTTTTTTATTGGTTTTCAAGCTACAATCCCGTTAAACTGCAATAAAGCAGTTTGTCAACAGGATGTTAATGATCTATTACATACATACACACATAATATTATTACTATAACTATACAATTAACACACCTAAATTAATATAAACTATCTCTATTTAGTAACCATTGTTTCAGCATATATCTCAATCTATTTGTAGAATCGCAATTTTTTATATTAATGGGTAACATGTTAAGCATTTTTGGCACGTTAAATTCTAGGGTTCGCCGTCCGTATTTATTATTATATTTTGGAACAAGCATTCCTTCATTCTTTGTAAACCTTGTATTATATTCATGTTCCACTTTCCTTTTATAATCAGACTCAGATATATGTTGAATCAATATTTTGTACCATAATAAGGCCTGCACCGGTAATATTGTTAAATTCCGGTACAACAATGATATGTTTCGTCTCTGTGAAAAATTTTCACATTTAAAAAAATATAATAACCATAATAGACAAACCAAAGAACAAAGAACATTAATAAATTTTACAAAGAACATTAATAAATTCTCAAACACATATCACATTAACAATATCCCTTTACTAAACACAACTTCAATCAAAGACTTAGGCGTGACATTTGACTCGTCACTTAGCTTCAATAAACATGTAGATACAATTTCAAAAAGTGCATCACAAGTATTAGGATTAACGCTAAGAATCACAAATTGTTTTAAAAGTACAGAATTAACTTTGACATTATATAAATCAATTGTGCGAAGTATTCTCGAATATGCATCAACAATTTGGTCTCCCAATTATGAGATTCATAATTATAGGATTGAATCCATACAAAGGAAACTAACCCGTGTAATTGCTTATCGTGAAGGTTTATCTGGTCAATTTGGAACATATAATGACCGAATTTTGCACTACAAACTACACTCACTGACGGTCAAACGTAAACTTTCTGACGTACTGCTCCTACACAAAATTATACATGCATCAGTTGATACACCAAACATTTTATCCCAAATTAACATCAATATTCCATCAAGAAAATCAACAAGGAGGATGAACGACATTTTCTATATTAAAGCCTACCACACAAATACTATATATTTTTCCCCTGTACCACGAACATTAAGAAATTTTAACATTATACATGGCTCTAATAATGAAATAGACATTTTTAATGACCAATTTAAATACTTAAAAAAAAATGTATTACCTTTAATCATATTAAGCTGATATTGTGATGAAACCCTTTAATTAATGAGAAGCAACATTGTACCTACCTAATCATTGTCTCACCAGTACAGGTGTGACAATAACAAATCGTTTATGAACATATTTGTATTTACCTTTTACCCATTCTTATTTGTTATTTACTTCTGCATATTTAGCTTATTCATTTTGTTACTATTTTTGTTATTATCATTTTGTTATTATTCTAACCTACCAACTAACTGACGTACTTTATAGAATGCTTGGAGGATTTTTAGGGCTTAGACCATAAAATCGAGGCAAGTGTGGTGAGTTCTAAAAAACCCAATAATATTTGTAAAATCACCTCAATGGAGGCGCTGTGTGTATTTCTTAGCATACTAGAGGTTAACCGAATAAACGACACGTATCGTATTCCTTATCTTTATCCTAAGTAGGTACCTACGAAGATAAATCGCAAGGTGAGTGGATATTTAAAACATGACTTATTATAATTATTACTTTTTATTCGTCTGTATTTGATTTACGTGGATAATATTATTAATATAATCTATATAATTATATATACATACGTGCCTACAGTATGTGTCACCTGTGTGTATGTTGATTTATCAACATAGTTAGGTAGATAAACTTTACTATTTGCTATGTAGATAAAATATAAATATTATATGCTGTTTATACTAGATATAAAAATGTATTTTTTTTAACTAAATAAAAACATACAAAAAACTTTTGTGACAAAAGATGTCCAAAATAATGATAATTTTCAGTAAACTACATAGCGTTCAACATGGTAGCTATAAGTTTTCAAAGGAAATAAAAAAAATTTGGTTCGGTCATTCATAATCCACCAAGATTTTTTTTTCAAAATTTATGTGAATCTCTCCTGGACCAATCAGTGTTTAGAAGAAAGGAAAAGTTACAATTACACAATTTTAAATTTATGTGAATCTCTCCTGGACCAATCAGTGTTTAGAAGAAAGGAAAAGTTACAATTACACAATTTTAAATTTATGTGAATCTCTCCTGGACCAATCAGTGTTTAGAAGAAAGGAAAAGTTACAATTACACAATTTTAAATTTATGTGAATCTCTCCTGGACCAATCAGTGTTTAGAAGAAAGGAAAAGTTACAATTACACAATTTTAAATTTATGTGAATCTCTCCTGGACCAATCAGTGTTTAGAAGAAAGGAAAAGTTACAATTACACAATTTTAAATTTATGTGAATCTCTCCTGGACCAATCAGTGTTTAGAAGAAAGGAAAAGTTACAATTACACAATTTTAAATTTATGTGAATCTCTCCTGGACCAATCAGTGTTTAGAAGAAAGGAAAAGTTACAATTACACAATTTTAAATTTATGTGAATCTCTCCTGGACCAATCAGTGTTTAGAAGAAAGGAAAAGTTACAATTACACAATTTTAAAAATATGTGCTTCAGTAAAGAAGTTGCGACGATTTTAGGCTTTGGAAAACACAAGATTATATTTATTATAAGAGGTTTTAAATATTCAATGAATTATTTTAAACGTAAAGGATGCTAAGAGTCTCGCAATTTTTCGAGGGTTTCGTCTCAATGTTGTGAAATAATTATAGTAATTTATTTTAGGGGTATAATGCCGTGTTGCCTCCTTTTTCAGCCAAAATTTCGGACAGGATTACAGTGTCCATCATAAGGGCAGATTTGTAAAAATAAAGGGAAAGTTTTTTTACACATCTGCCCTGATAATGGACACTGTAATGCTATCCGAAAGGTTGGCTAAGGAAGGAGGTAGCACAACACGGCATAATACCCCAAAATAAAAATAAATAGCTAGTTTGTGAAATTCTCAAAACAAAATAGTTACTATTTTTTATAAGCAATAATTATTAGCCTGAAACACTCATCCACAATGAAAAATCTCCTGATAAAAGATACATGACGCCAACATTATAAAAAAATAATTGTTACCCTTTGTGCTATGCATAAAAAATCTTGTCTTAAACATTAGTTAACCAAAAAAAAAAAATAATATTTGACAAGTTCAAGTATCTTCACCAAAAATGTAGACAATTTGTCTCGACGCCATCTAGTGAGAGAGTTAGCACTTACAATGCCTTTCTCATATAAAATAAAGTTGGTTGTTTTCAGGTGAAAAAAAATGTAATAAGCAGTAATTGTTGAATGAAACACTAGTATATATTGAATTATTTCGCAGATAAGAGATAAGCCGCCATAGCTCAGTGGTCAGAGCTGTCGACCGTAAATCGAAAGGACACGGGTTCAAGTCCCGTTGGCGTCATGTATCTTTTATCAGGAGATTTTTCAATGTGGATGAGTGTTTCAGGCTAATAATTATTGCTTATAAAAAAATAATTGTTACCCTTTGTGCTATGCATAAAAAATCTTGTCTTAAACATTAGTTTAGCAAAAAAAATAATAATCAAAATAGTTATGCAAATAAGTTTGTGAATTCACATTTAATTTGTAGATATTTAAAGTTTGAGTTGTATTATTTATTATTTTAAAAAATTGAATTTAAAACATTTGGCTATATTTTAAGTAGCCATACAATTTGCGCAACACATGTTATAAACACATTTATCGATGTATTCTATTAGTATAATAGCTATTTAATTAAAGCTTATATTTAAAACATGTCGGTTGGTACGTAATATAAATTTTGACTGGAGATTATAAATATTACATTAAAACAATTAATACGGGAGTCTTATTAATAATTATGTCTTAACAGTAAGCAACAATATAATAAACTATATTTCTATCTAAACACATTATAAAACCATGAATCACATACAAGGTATGTAAATATAATTATAAAATTATAATGTAGTAAATCTACTCATATTTTCACTACACTGCTAACTTTAAAACTACTGTTTGGTAAAATTATAATATAGTACATCTACTCCTATTTTCACAACACTGCTAAAGTTGAAACCACTGTTTGAAAAAATTATAATATAGTAAATCTACTCCTATTTTCATTACATTGCTAACATTGAAACTAATGTTCGTTAAAATTATTTTTGTTTATTTATTTATTGACGCCCTATTGGGCTTCTAAGTACATAAAAATTAAAAATTTCATTTTAACAACAGTATAAAACAAACAATAGAAAATCGAAATAAAATATTATGATTTCTCATACATTATTTACATTTAAAAAGTGATGGACTAATTTGGCATTAAATGTATTGAAGTTTAAATTTAAGTTTAAATGTATTGAAGTTATAATCAATTGCATGAATAATATTATTTACTGAATGATACTATTTAAAGATACGTAATTGTCTTATACATAGCACTTGGCAATTTAACTTTACACGATAATTAAACAACGTGGGATATTGAGAATCTTAGATTGAACTTTTTTAAAATAAACAATGGGTTTGCCCACACGACATTAAACACCATTATTAAAAAAAAATTAAAATCAATTATGTATTTTCATCTACTACGTGGCAACCTTTTTTTAAAACTACTTGCAAATATTATAGAAATGTACACAAAATAAAAAAAGTTGGTAGACAATTTCAAAACTATATAAAAATTAAAAGTTCTATGCATGCACGGAGAAAAATGAGCATGGCTAATTTATTAAGAATATCTTCAAATTATTGGTAATCCGGTTATAAACGGGATTGCAGGCCTTTAACAAATAAATTAACAGGTTTCCTGGTAAACTTTTAGTATATTTCGAAAATATTATCAATTTATTATTCAATCAATTTTACCGTTTGGTGCAAAAAAAAAATATTTTTTAAAAAGTGCATTCGTAGGACATATTTTTAAATTTTCTACACTCGAATTTTAGCGGTAATGTCGTGGCGTATTTTGATTGAACTTAATTTTGATGCAGTGAATGAAATATAATAATTAATTATAGATATATAGGTACAACAAAAACATATTTATTTTATGAACATCTCACCCAGTAAGATTTACACTGTTAAAATAGCCCAATGCTAAGACACAAATTTATAAATATGAATAATTTTGTTAGTAAATATAATTTGGTTAGTAGTAGGTACTTGTACGCGGTATCCGGAAACTAGTGGGACAAGCGTAAAATTGGTGAATCTACGTCACACAGGGAACCCATTAAAGATTACATTATTATTAGGCATTTAGAGCCCTTTGAATGATAATAAATAGCTTATACGTAGCAATCGATTTTTCTTCAAATACTACTAATTGAATTACAATTTCTGACTCGATTTACTCGAAAACGAAAGTTCAAATCAACAAAAGTTACACGAAAAAATCGACTCAAAATGTAATGTAGATTCATTAGTTTCCCGCTTGTAGCTGCAACTAGTTTCCAGACGCCATGTACATTAATATTTGGTGGCAAAATAAAAATATGAATTAATCACAACACATACCAACATTCCTTCTTTGGACCAAAGCGTCTAGGTTTATGCTCAAATCATAAATTAAATTAAATAAAACAATATGGACAAGACACGAAATGGCGTTACAGACATAACTAATTTCCATTTGAACACACAGCACGGCAAGTAAGTTTAATAGTCGTGTAAGTGTGTCAATGGCGGAAATTAATATACTGAAATCAACAATAAAGTAGGTAGCGTCTAAATGGCGGTAATAGGCATAACAACCACGCAAAGCCAGAGAAAAAGGATGGTTGTGTTGATTACTGACTTCTTGTACCTTGAGATCGGCGTCGTACGGCAGCGTCTTGTCCCACAAGTTGGGTCCCAGGAAGGCGGCCTGTGCCTCCACGTTGGACCACAGCTCGTTGTCTTCCTTCTTGTCGTCATTGTCTTTGCTGTTGCTTGATTTGCCTGTAAAAACACACAATCCATCATTAGTAACTGTACGCCGTATTATAACACAACACTCCTGGTAATCAGGTTTCTATTGCAGGCCCTTATTGAATTAATTAAAAAGTTAAAATCACATATACAAGACAAACGCAAGTTCCGATGTTTTTACGAATTTACTAAAAGTTTATCAGGAAACGGCTTGCAATATCGTGTTTAATTAACTGGATTACCAATGATTTGAAGATGCTTAAAAAAATAGCAATACTCTTTTTTCTGACTTTATACCACTTCGAAAGTGTGTTGAATTGTCACTGACCCGTATTATCACGGAACCGATTTTTTTTTTTGGTACAATATTTTACATTTCTTAGTACAATTTAGTCATGTTGGTCTCACTGGGTGGAACGAAGTATAACATAACATAAATTATTAGTTGTTCCAACAATCCCGTTTTTAACCCGATTATCAATAATTTGAAGAGATTCTTAATAACTTAGCAATTCTTATAATTCTTCGTGTTTTTTTTTAAATGTGAATACCGCAATAGAGTCCCAACCGTCTGGAGCCAGTGAGACTATGGCATCCCCAATTGGGGTATGTTGTGAGGCTGCAGGTAGTAGGAAGAGGAAGATTCAGATCTGGTCACCAAAAACGGCTAAAGCCATTTGAAGCAACGTTTCAATTCTGAATGGTGGCTTGCACCAGGGCGATACTGACAGTATCTTCCATTCCGTGTGTTAGTAAACAGAGTTGTGCTGCATTGCGCAGGTTTTGTCGGGAAATCGGGACGGTGAGAGTTCCTTTATATCCGGATGGAAGGCAATTCTACACATTGTGCCGTTACCTATATAACGGCGCGCTTTTTACTCAATATATAGTTGTTTTTCGTAGCAAAACCAACTAATACGATACATATTGTAGTAAAAAATCTATAACGCTGATAACTCCGTTAAATCTTATGGTACGTATACATTTGCGAACCGAAACGCGAACCGAACCTCGAATTACGGAAAAGGAACAAAGTAACTGTAAGCGGCGAGCGCCATTTGCTGTTGCTTAGTTCTTTTCCCATAAGTTGAGGTTCAGTTCGTAGATTAACGTCATATATATTATGTAGCATTATAAACGAAACAGAAAGTTGTGGGACAGTGCGTATGTATAATACTTCACGTATATTAGACATAGCTGCAAGCTGCAAAGTATTGACAACATAACATTTAAGAAAGTTTACAAAATGATATATATTTTTTAAATTGGGTTACTGTAAGTCCTTGAAAAACCGCCGGAATGCGAGGGCTACTGGGGATATAATAAACGCTGGAAAATAAATATACCGCACCTGCATTTTGTATGAAATATTACCATAAATTAATATTCCTCGTGGTCTCCATGATCCTAATCATATTTGCAGTTTGTATAATGTAAGTTGCATCGCATTGGTCGATGTCAAATCAAGCGATGGCGACGGTCGATCAAATCTCGAGAGCTTAGTTATTAAGTGATCCGCGACTTTAATTTGCAATTAACATTTGACCAACCATGTTGATTGGCCAACATACATTAACTAGCATACAATTAGTGTTATTTAAATGTGCGTTCTTGTTTATTCATGAAGTTGAAATTAAATAGCTCAAGGCGCGCTAGCAGTGTACAAAAACTAAAAACTGACCCGTTGTCACGAACAAAATTATCTTTGCCGATGCGTAGGCACCTACATTCCTACATACATGATAGTTTTACATTTTACTAACTGATATTGTTACGTCAAACTTGTTAAGCATTCAGCTATAACATAAATATAACTTTGTACAAAACATCCGTACAACATGCTATACAATATTGGCACTCTGTCCCTGACTGAAATGGTGTTAAAGAACCGTAACTGTGAAGTAAGTATTTACATAATTTGAAAAATCATATTAGTCATTGAAGAAAAGAGAACTTCGAACAAATATGAGACAAGATAAGTAGTGTTGATTACGACCCAGGTTCTGGGATGATCCAGTCTAAAGTCATGGTGTTTAAAAGAGAGAATACAAAAACAGTGTGCAATATAGTTGCAAATGATGAATACTTGGAGCAGGTGGATGAGTTTGTGTATTTGGGAATTGTGTTTAGGAGAAATGGGAAGGCTGATAGAGATATCGAAGAAAGAGTAAATGCAGGAAGCTCCATTAATGGAAAATTGAACGCGGTTAGCACTAACAAAACATTGTTTAAAGAAGCGAAGCTAGCAGTCCACAATGGAGTGCTAATACCTACCCAAAAATTGCAAAGGAAGAACGAAAGTAGACTTAATGCTGAAGAAATGAGATCATAGAACGCTTAGATGGTTTGGGCATGTAGAGCTAGTGAACAAAGAAAGGAGTGTATGACGCAAATGTGAATAGCAGAAGAAGTCGGGATGCTCGAGGAAGACATCAAGGCCTGTAATCTCTACCTATCCCTGCGGGGAAACGGTATGATGATTAGTTAGTTAGGTTTACTGTGATCTGGAAATATGAATATTCGCCAAATCAAGTTCCATTTGAAAACAGAGACAGTTATAAACTGTGCGTGGTGGAATTTGGCCGTCACGACTGCTTTTAATTTGCAATAGAGATTCATTTATTTGATAAATCGATATGACAAAATATTCGCACAAAAGCTCTTTTTGAAAATTTATAGAATTGTATCGCATCACCGCATGGTCTATTGCCCGTTTACTAGGTCGACGCCCGAAATAAAGCGATCAAATTCATCTGATCGGCGAAACAGCGTGGTGCTACACCAACGGGGTGACAATGACGATGAAGGAACACAACCGCCCTACGCGCTATCACCGAATTTGAGCGCGTGCGTCTCTTAAGAACACAATGCCGAAAGATAGGGCTACAGACTGCAGTGTTTCGGAAGCTTGGGATAACTGCCAGCGGTAGAGGTATTCTATTTGATACACTGCTATTATTAAATACATCTTGGTTCCCAACAGATAATGTACGTACTTATTATTAGTCACATACCGCGTACTGCTTGACACTTTCAGGCAAATTGGATGAACACTACGGATCTAAATATGATTTGAGATTATCACAGCCAAAAGTATTATAGTGATTTATTTTTGTAGTATTGTGCCGTGTGTCGCGCTACCAAAATAACGCAAAGAAAAAAAAAACGTTTCGGAAAGCATTACATCAGGGCAGATGTGTAAACGAAGATTGTGCTGAAGTGTGTGTTTATGCAAATGCGATACTATCCTCTGAGAGCTGGTATTACAGTATAATTTAAAATGGTTTTCTGCATTCAGTTTTAGTGAAGCTGTCAATTACGGGATACCAATAGCTACTGAGATTGGCCCCGTCGTATTTATTAATATTAATGTGAAGTATTTGAAATTCCTCCGTAATTAAGCGTGCTCTATTCTTTTTGGGTCTTGTTGAACAAATCCAAAGTAATGGTCGGTTGCAATTAAATGCTCGGCAATTGCCGATTTCTCAGGATGGCCGGGTTTACCTGTTCGAAGGAATTCTGATATCCTTGTCAACAATAAACTTGTCACATCCGGAACAGCTAAGTTTATAAAAATAATAAGGAGATAAGCTAATGACGGAGGTAGGGCAACGCGGCGTAATACCCAAAAAAAACAATTGTACTAGAGACTAACGGTATACCAAGATTTATCAATTATTTGGCGGTTTCTAGAATTAATGCCGCTAGAATAACTTCATCTTTACTACGAATACTTGAAATTTGAACAAAATGTCAAAGGTGACACGGTCACACCGAAAATCCGCAACTGCGGCAGACATACATAAAATTATAATAATATACTATATTTAGCTGTGTTTTCTGAGGCGGCACTACTAGCTAGGAGGTACTACTAGCAAAGTGAACACAAGGCTTAGGGGAAACCTCGCAAGTTTTCGGAACATGTGAAGCCAGATTTGTGAACGCTAATAAATAAAACTGTTTTCTGTCCGATATATCGTGCGTCCGCCTAACGTTTACTCGGGTAGAGGAAAATGCGATGGGTGCGAATGATCCGCCAACTGTAGTACCGGTGAAAGAAACAGAATTAAAAGACTGATGAACAACTGTAGTAGGCGGCGACTAAATCAACTGGCCACTTAGAAAAGTATTCGCTATATTATTATCTGAGAGTTGGAAGTACCAATATCTCGAGTGCAGACTGCATCTAACAGCGAGCTGGTTTAACCTATGACGCGTCAACTATTCGTATAGTATTTACTTACATAGCAGCGATTTGTCCGTCAAGCTATTCTCGCTGCTAAACATCACTCCGCAAATTACATACAAAGGTATCAACAAACTACAAACATGTTCATACTCAATGGGTAAAGGTAATTATTACTGTTACAATTTCACATCTAATTAATATCGATCTTAAGAAAATAAGTAACAAAAGTCTACAATAAAAGTTATGTGTTTCTTTGTTGTTGTTATTAACTTCTCGGGCTAATTTTTTTTGGTGTTTTAAACAAATAGCTATTACCCGAAAAGCCAATTTTTTTCGATTTTCGGAACAGCTCATGCGGTCTCCTCCAAATCGTTGTGTCTCACTTATCGTCATGGTTAGAAATATGAACTAAACGGTGTTAGAAAGATAAAACACAAATCTTTACATTCAAATACAGTAGTTAACCACAAAATAATCAAAATGTACACCTCTAAGAAACCAAAAGGTTTCGAAAAAAAATTGAAAAAAAAAATTATGAAACTTTGTGAATTTTCTATTAATTATTTAATATATATTAAACGATAAAAAAGTGAGGTGGTAGTAATATTTAAAATACATTTGTCTAGTAAAAAATGTGTTATTTTTTGTTATCAGTAATTTAAGTTTAGTGTTTAGACGAAAAAATGCAAGGTAAATCATTTTTATACTATTTACTTTTTATCAAAAATGATATGTTTATTTCTAATAATTTAATTTGAAAGCATAAGGGTTGTATTGAGAAGCTGAAATACACACAAATTCTCCGACTTTGTGGCAGCATCTTTAAGAAATACTACGGTCAATATGCCACTTGAGTTCGCAAAGCGCACAACTCTCATACTCATAGCAAAAGAGTCACATTTACTCGACACGTGTTCATGTTTAAAAAAAGGGGTACCTATTTGAAAGTTGCTATAATATGTGTGTGTATATATAGACGCAGATGGGCGTCTTTGAGCTATGTTCGTAGTGTGCCGCTGTGATAAATAGAAAGGAAATAAAAAATAAATAAAAACAAGATAATTTGAGCGGGACGCGGTCGGTCACGCGCTTCCCCACCGCTTGCGTAAATCGCGAGAGTATAAAACTGCAGACTATTATAGTTAGTCGACGGCGGGAGTTTCAACGGCGCGGCGTCGTGACATATATTATCTCTAGCTTGGGATGTTGGCTGACACGTGAAGTAAATGTTCTCTAACACTCGCTTTTCTTTATTTCATTTCAAAGGCCTCCACAAGCTTGTTCCTCTTTCTTAGTCCAGGGCTTACAATACATATTTATATTTAAAATTGTGTGGATGCCTTCCTATGAATTTACTGCTGTTTTTTTAATAATACGTTGTCCAGCATGGACGATCGATAAAGCCCTAAGTCGACACGGTATTGACGAAATACGTAATCTATGGTCAGTTAGCAATATTTATTTGCGGATAGACAGGATCGAGCCACGAGCCACGGATATCATAGACAGATAGATAGAGCCACGAGCCACAGAGGATAGGAGAAAAAGTCGTTTTTTGTGGTTTGCGACATAACCACAGAAGTCGTTTTTGTCTGGCTTGAGTAATCAGCCAGGCCCCGCTACTTTTGCCGGCCGGAGAGATCCCACCGGCCCACCGAGCAGGCGCTCGCGCCCACCCAACTGCCTTTATCAAGGCAACACTTTCTCGCTATACTTAAACAACGAAGACTCACGCTGGCCCCCGCAAACCGCCCACAAGCTCCAGAGACGTGCTCCCTCTTCAAGAGGAGGCACCGACTACCGCCTGTCAAGATGTTCCCGACGAGGATGCTCCCCGCTGACCACGAGGACTCCCCGGTCGTGGTACCGCCCGGCGCCCACCAGATAGCGCTACGAAGGAAGACAGGGACCATGCGCCTTACGGTCCCCGCACCACAGCCCCGCTCCGAGGACCCAAGGACCCGGAGACCATCCACCACCACGACTGCCACCACGCCCGACGTAACCGAGATGACGGAGCCCATAGCAGGCCCCTCCTGGGCAACAGGACCCAGTCCTGCCCCCAGGCGCCCCCCGATAGGCCCAGCGTCGGCCTACGTGGCGCCCCCGAGGCCCCAGCAGCCGATGGAGACGGCTGCCCCCCAGGATGGAGGCTGGACGAGGCCGTCCAACCCCGCAAAGAGGCCCATGTCCCCACGGGGACCACAACCGCTCCAGTGTGGCAACCGATTTGAAGAGTTGCCCGAGGTAAGCGAAGGCGCCGGCGCGCCGCGTAATAAGCGTGCCAACACTAATAATTCTTTCTCCCCCGCAGGTACCGGAAGGAGAGACCGTGTTCCCCCGGTTGTGATGACCCTGGGGAACATGACACACGCGCAGATCACAGCTGCGGTGCAAGGACATCTGGGGGCGGGTAAGCTCTTCACTTTTAGATATAACAGGGGCGGCACGGCCAACATCTTCGTGCGCACGATGGAGGACCATCGCGCCCTCACCAATGGACTGCGAGCGGAGGCGCGCGGCTTCCACACATTCACGGCCGAAGCCGAAAAAATGAAGAAGGCCGTGATCAAGGGCCTGCCTCTAGTTGAAGTACAAGACATCGCGGCGGATCTGGAATCGCAAGGATTCCCAGCTGTGAAGGTGGTCAAGATGACTGCCTCAAATGAGTATCCCATATACTTAGCGCACTTCAATAAGGAAGTCAACATGGGACAGCTGCGCGCGGCCGTCAAATACCTGTGCCACTGCCGCATTCGACTCCAGAAGCACAGGAGTAATCACCTTCAGCACGGCACCCAGTGCTACAGATGTCAAGACTTCGGACATGGGTCCCGAAACTGTTCGCACACAGCAAGGTGTGTAAAATGCTTACTGGAGCATGCTTCGGCAGAATGCCCCAAGAAGACGAGAGACGAGCCCGCCGCATGCTGTAACTGCTCAGGCCCGCATCCCGCCAACTACAGAGGCTGCCCCAAGCGGGTAGCGTACGTCGCCTCAATACAGCAGCGACCTGCCAGAAGGCCCCAACCCCCACCGGCAGAACAGAACCCGAGCAGGCCACCTCCTCAGCCGAGGACGGATGGACGCACATGGGCCAACGTAGCCGGAGGCACCGCCCCCGCCCAAGAGCAGCGCGAGACCGCGCCGCCCCCACAGCCCCCCCGCCCCCAGCCCCGCTCACAGCAGGAGCCCGTGCGCGCGCCCACCACTACAGAGGACGACCTGGACATCATGGCCCTGCTCCAAGGCCTCCTGAGGATGCGATCGCAGCTCGCCCGCTGCACATCAAGAGCAGAGAAGCTCGTCGTCCTGATGGAGCTCCTCACGACCACCCTCGATGTCTAATCCCGAGAAGGTGAGAGTCCTCGTATGGAACGCATTTAGCGTGCGCAACAAGACAGACGAACTGCTCGCTTTGGCAAATGAATTAAACACAGACATAATTCTCTTATCAGAATCCCACTTGAATCCAAGCGTACCGCTGAGAGTGCAAGGCTTCGAGATTTACCGAGACGACCGACAGGGAAGATCAGGCGGAGGAACCGCAATATTCGTTCGACAATCAATGACGTCCACAAGAATTCCCACTCCGAAGTTGAAGCACGCTGAAGCCACGATTATCGAAGTCACCATAGAGGGTAGAGCGCATACCATCATCTCCGTATACTGCACCCAAAGTAACCTAGTGAGAGAAGATCTCAATAAATTGCTCAATCTGGGACCAATCGTTGTGATAGGAGGCGATTTGAACGCCAAACACAACTACTGGAATAACTACAGAGGAAATGCGAACGGAAATACGCTCTTTACACCCATGCAGACAAATACCTATTCGATAATGGCGCCCGACAGACCTACGTACTACTCGCAACGCTCTAGATATCCGAGTACTTTGGATATAGTACTCGAGAAAAATGTTAAGACAATATCTCCACTGCGCACATTAGACGAGCTGTCTTCGGACCATCTGCCCGTGTGCTTTACTATAGGCGGCACAACTTCAAGGACCCCCAGAAAACAGCGCAATTATAAGGATGCGGACTGGGAAGGATTTAAAAAGGAAGTCAACGAACGAATTCATCTCACTTCGGGAACTCTGCGCTCGCCACAAGAAATCGACGCAGCTACAAGCACTCTCACAGAGATTCTTCAAACAGCACAAGATACACACATTCCTCTCAAAGAAGTACATTCATACACGATCAAGCTTCCCGAGCACGTTTTATCGCTCATCAAGGACAAAAATCGCCTGCGACGCATGTACCACCGCACGCGTGACGAATACTTCAAGACAGCGTACAACTGCCTGCAGAGGGAAATCAAGACTGAAATCGCAGAACTCAAGCGCGAACTTTGGGACAAAAAAGTCGCGTCGCTCACGCCGAAGGATAATTCATTATGGAAAATGGCAAGCGCGCTGAGACATAAAGATTTCACAATCCCCCCGCTACAGAAATTGAACGGCCCTGGGACGGCTTTGTCGCTACAAGAAAAAGCTGACACACTCGCCGACGGCTTCGAGAGAGCCTACGCCGCTACAGACGGCCTTTCCGACCCGGCTACGGACCGGATCGTAGCTGACTCTCTACGAGATTTGAACGAAGCAGAGCAGACAAACGCTGAAGATATTCATTTCACAACGCCGAGCGAGATTGCGGTCACAATCAAGCGACTCAGAACGAACAAGGCGCCGGGAAGCGATCAAATTCACAACATTTTACTCAAACATCTCCCTCAAAAAGCCATCATATACACTACAAAATTGTTCAATGCCTGCCTCATGACTGGGCATTTTCCCCAGATTTGGAAATCAGCGACCGTGCTGCCATTCGCAAAGCCGAATAAAGATAGAACGCAGCCGACAAGCTACCGGCCGATTAGCCTACTATCTACGTTGAGCAAGGTATTTGAACAAATTATACTAAACAGGCTTGTCCCACACCACGACGAACACAAGACTTTGCCAGACGAGCAGTTCGGCTTCAGAAAGAGGCACTCCACGACCCATCAACTCACCAGAGTAGCGGAATTCATCGCAAGAAAATTTAACGAACATCGCTTCACCGCTGCTGCGCTCATCGACCTAGAGAAGGCATTCGACACCGTATGGATAGACGGGCTCGTGCATAAGTTGCACCGCACCAACACGCCCATATACCTAACGAGACTGATACAGGAATACCTAAAGAATAGATCGTTCAGAGTGTTCATAAGGAACGTGTTATCTTCAATGCGTGAGATTCCAAAAGGCGTGCCGCAAGGAAGTTTACTGGGACCATTTCTCTTCATTCTGTTCACCTACGACATCCCCCGAGACGAGAGATGCAATCTGTCTATCTACGCAGATGACGTCAAACTATACGTTTCCCCGCTGAAAGCGAACATGGCCGCGATTTACCTACAGAGGGCGCTCGACGCGCTCGTAGAGTACTACAAGAAATGGCGCCTGAAACTGAACGAGGCGAAAACCGAAGCCATCATGTTCACGAGAAAACGTATAAATAGAACACCTGACTTCAACATCGAAATGGGAGGACACAGCATTGAATGGAAAGATGAAGTTACATATCTCGGCCTGACCATGGACTCCCGCCTCAACTGGAAATCTCAACAAGCAAAGATGCACGCGCGCACGCGAAAAGCGATCGGCATGATGAAGCCAATTTTCAATAGACGGAGTCCGCTACTTCCCAAAACCAAACTCCTCGTCTACTACTCGCTCATTCGTCCGGTACTCTCGTATGCGATTCCCGTATGGAGCAGCATCTCACACACAGACCACAAGAAACTACAGACACTTCAAAATCTCTGCATTAAAATCACATACAACACGAGACTCAGAACAAACTTGAAGAGATTACACGAACGAGAACAAATTCCAACACTATACGAATTCACACACAGACTGACTGCACGCTTTTACAAATCACTCACACTTAGTAAAAATCCACTAATACGAGACATAGGACAATACAATGCTCCGAGCGACCTGACATTCAAATACACACACAGACTACCTAAACACATCCTCATGGACCATGACCACATATGGCACATACCAGAATCAGACGCGGACGAATAGCGAGCAGTAGGTATTTCCTAAACTCCCGACTTTCCTCCTAAATATATAATGTTTATATATCTATTTATATATTTATATAATATTTTATAATTTGTATGTATATGTATGTTTATTTTCTATCCTCCCATAAGTATATATTAACATAAAATCAGACACACACACACACATCTCAAAAATGCAGGACATCATATACCGATGTTACTGAAGGCCGTATACGTTTCAAGTTGACGTTCGGCCGCTCCTTCCGGGTAAGGTTTTCTGCGATTTTCCTTACTCCCAACGGCAAATGCGGAAGGAACCCAACAATAGGGCGCAGCCGAAATTTCCTCCCCCCATTCCCAACACAACACAAACAGACACGTATGTAGTATATGGCCGCTGTCGGTCGCTGGTGGTGCTGATGCTGGATGAAAACATGCAATTTTAGTAGGGTTTTTAGGTAACAAATTTTTTCCCTACCGAGAAAATACAAGGCCTCTAAGTCTATAAAAGCCAGGTAATATTTGAATAAACCCATATGAGGTAAAAATTGTGAGGCGCATATGACGCCGTTCTATTTGTATAAAGAACATTAACTTTAAATTCAGTAAATTTAAATGATTCACCACTTCATGGAATATAAGAATCTAGAAAAAAAAAAAAAAAAAAAAAAAAAAAATATTTATTTGCGACCACGGTCAGAATATAATTCCGACAATCGGTTGATAAAAGCCGCTATTTTTAGCGAGGCCTCCAAGGTGTCGGATAAGCTGTCAATATGCACGATTTTTGGATAAAGTCGTTCGTTATGCAAAATAATTGTCTTATTTGGGGTGAACTACCTAAGTTCTTAAAACTGAATGAAATCGTATACACGATTCATAGACTTATTAATTCACCTAAGACGCGATCAATCGAGTCCGTTGCAGATTCGAGAAACAAAAGTTCGTAGTTATGGTTAAAACCTCACAAACTAATTAACTCGATTTTTAGTGTCAAAAAGTATATGCGAATTGACAATATATATTAGTTAATATTTCACTTCGACATTGTCTTAACGTAGCCGTCTGACGTTTTTGCCAGTACCTATATATAACTTCTGATTATTGCTTTATCAACATCGGTCTGGATATCATTCATCGCGACCGTGCTCGGGAAATCACACTTATCAATTCGATATTGTAAAGTTATCGATTTCAGGTATCACTATGGTCACGCTAACTAAATTATATAAAAAGCCAATAAACTGAATACATTCAGCCATCTTCATTAGAAATACCAAAATTCTTCCGATATCACAAAAAGTAATAAATCAACGACTAGAGGAAATGTTAATCCCGACCGATAAATTCGTTATTTTCTAAGTTCAGTAATAAATCTATGTATGGTCGCTGATAATTTATGCATTGTAAAACCGGTTTGTTTTCCATTTTTATTATTTCAAATTTTAAAATAAAATGTTTTTACGGGTAGACAGCAAAAAAACAAACGTTTTCATAAATTTATTATTTTTTAAAACAGAAATAATAATTATGGAGGAGATGGAAAAGAGGAAGGTGTGAAAATACCTGGCTATTCAGACCTGGTCACCAAACACGACCAAGGCCATTTCTCTATCAACGTTTCAATTCTGAAGGTGGTCTTACACCAGGGCGATTCTGAGAGTATTTTCCACTCTGGATCGTGCCGCCAATATTATTTTAAGTAAATTAACAAAAATGGTGCAATAAAATTTACTTGCGCACGCCGAAATTTGAACCCGCGAGTAGTCGAGAGTCTAAACATGAGAGGCAATAGTAAATACATACTTTTTACTTTATTATTAGGGCCTTAATAATGAACGTTTTTTAATTTAAATTTTACAAGAGTGATTGATATACGATCAATAATGTAGGTTAAATTGTCGTTAATCAGTTGTGCAAAATTTAAAACACTTTTATTAGTAAGGGGATTAGTCTGCAAAACATACTATTTTGTTTTATTCTCTTTCGTCTTAACTGTATATTTAAGTACACTTCATGTATCCTTTTATTTTCACGACACTCTATGTCTATGTAATATTGTAACATTATGATGTAACAACTATTAACCTGTTATGTATACATTACTGCCGCCATGGGTGACACCACATTGTCCTCCTCAAGGACGATTATGTGTTTTTACAACAAAAACAACACTTTCCACATACATGCGAACATCTCAGCACAGGTGACACTTTTGTGAACACTCACCCAATACATGCGAACACCTCAGCACAGGTGACACTTTTGTGAATACTCACCCAATACATGCGAACACCTCAGCACAGGTGACACTTTTGTGAACACTCACCCAATACATGCGAACACCTCAGCACAGGTGACACTTTTGTGAACACTCACCCAATACATGCGAACATCTCAGCACAGGTGACACTTTTGTGAACACTCACCCAATACATGCGAACACCTCAGCACAGGTGACACTTTTGTGAATACTCACCCAATACATGCGAACACCTCAGCACAGGTGACACTTTTGTGAACACTCACACAATACATGCGAACACCTCAGCACAGGTGACACTTTTGTGAACACTCACCCAATACATGCGAACACCTCAGCACAGGTGACACTTTTGTGAACACTCACCCAATGCATGCGAACACCTCAGCACAGGTTTTCCTAGTGAGGTGTTGAAAACTTATGTTTAGTAAAGTCTATATAAAAAATAGAAATAAAACAATTTTCCTTTATAACTTTTACCGTGTTCATCGTGGACTGCTAGCTTCGCGTCTTTGGACATGTTTGGGTTGGCGTCAACATAGCTCTGTCCTGCCCGTGCCTAAACCATCTAAGGGTCTTACTTACGCTTACATCAGTCTTTCATTATTTGCGGATCTTCAGGTTTTTCACACGATCATAAATGGTTTTACCACACACACGCGTCAGGGATCTAATTTCTACAGCATTCAGTCTACTTTATCCTTCCTCTGCCAGTTCCACGCCTCACTGCCATACATCAGGGTAGTTACAGCATTCAGTCTACTTTCATCCTTCCTCTGCCAGTTCCACGCCTCACTGCCATACATCAGGGTAGTTACAGCATTCAGTCTACTTTCATCCTTCCTCTGCCAGTTCCACGCCTCACTGCCATACATCAGGGTAGTTACAGCATTCAGTCTACTTTCATCCTTCCTCTGCCAGTTCCACGCCTCACTGCCATACATTAGGGTAGTTACAGCATTCAGTCTACTTTCATCCTTCCTCTGCCAGTTCCACGCCTCACTGCCATACATCAGGGTAGTTACAGCATTCAGTCTACTTTCATCCTTCCTCTGCCAGTTCCACGCCTCACTGCCATACATCGGGGTAGTTACAGCATTCAGTCTACTTTATCCTTCCTCTGCCAGTTCCACGCCTCACTGCCATACATCAGGGTAGTTACAGCATTCAGTCTACTTTCATCCTTCCTCTGCCAGTTCCACGCCTCACTGCCATACATCAGGGTAGTTACAGCATTCAGTCTACTTTATCCTTCCTCTGCCAGTTCCACGCCTCACTGCCATACATCAGGGTAGTTACAGCATTCAGTCTACTTTCATCCTTCCTCTGCCAGTTCCACGCCTCACTGCCATACATCAGGGTAGTTACAGCATTCAGTCTACTTTCATCCTTCCTCTGCCAGTTCCACGCCTCACTGCCATACATCGGGGTAGTTACAGCATTCAGTCTACTTTATCCTTCCTCTGCCAGTTCCACGCCTCACTGCCATACATCGGGGTAGTTACAGCATTCAGTCTACTTTATCCTTCCTCTGCCAGTTCCACGCCTCACTGCCATACATCAGGGTAGTTACAGCATTCAGTCTACTTTCATCCTTCCTCTGCCAGTTCCACGCCTCACTGCCATACATCAGGGTAGTTACAGCATTCAGTCTACTTTCATCCTTCCTCTGCCAGTTCCACGCCTCACTGCCATACATCGGGGTAGTTACAGCATTCAGTCTACTTTATCCTTCCTCTGCCAGTTCCACGCCTCACTGCCATACATCAGGGTAGTTACAGCATTCAGTCTACTTTCATCCTTCCTCTGCCAGTTCCACGCCTCACTGCCATACATCAGGGTAGTTACAGCATTCAGTCTACTTTCATCCTTCCTCTGCCAGTTCCACGCCTCACTGCCATACATCAGGGTAGTTACAGCATTCAGTCTACTTTCATCCTTCCTCTGCCAGTTCCACGCCTCACTGCCATACATCGGGGTAGTTACAGCATTCAGTCTACTTTATCCTTCCTCTGCCAGTTCCACGCCTCACTGCCATACATCAGGGTAGTTACAGCATTCAGTCTACTTTCATCCTTCCTCTGCCAGTTCCACGCCTCACTGCCATACATCAGGGTAGTTACAGCATTCAGTCTACTTTCATCCTTCCTCTGCCAGTTTCACGCCTCACTGCCATACATCAGGGTAGTTATAGCATTCAGTCTACTTTCATCCATCCATCAGCACTCCATTGTGGATACATGGGTACAATCATTACGACAAATTTACATATTTTTTATAATGTATTAATGTTTGTCAAGTGATTAAGGGATAGAAAAGCTGTGACGTGTTTATAACCCACGAGAATGAATACAAGAATCGCTAAAGTTTATTATTTATAGATTTCCTCGCGAACGGCATCACAGCTCTGACGTCATCCACCGTAATAAATGCGTTGGAATGGTCAGACGAGACAACACTATTATATTTAAAACATTTTGCAGCTATAATTCTATTTCTTACGGCTGTAAATAAAATTTATAGCATGAATCACGAGTTTTGTAATTCAAAGAATGGTCGTACATTCTTCGGGCACCCACTTTGAATGAAAAATCAAAATGGGATACATACTTTCTCGAATATTTAGTAGAAGACTTGTGGAAAATTAAATGTAAATCAATATTTAGCGACAGATCATAACTGAATTATGACTAGAACTTCGCGTGTTGATTATTCCGATGCGCGCTCTGGCGGAATTAAAATGTCCTATCAAACACGTCTATGGAAAGGATTGACGGAATTAGAATTATATTTTATTATTCAAAAAATAATTACCCACAGATTTATAAAAAGCGAGCTGACGTGTACCCGGCATTGCTTGGGGACTGGTTTAGAGTAAAGTTCTGAGTTTGTGGATTGTAAAGTAGGTACCTGACCACTGGGAGCATTTTTAAGGTGAAAATTATATTATCAAGTGTTTTTTTAAAGAAAGACAAACATACCCGGGCTACGAATAATCTGACAATATTTAAAAAATCTCCTACTACCACCACAGTAAGCGGAAAATGTTGCTTGTGCTTGTGTTGTGATTGACGATTTAGCCAGCCGAGGGATCGAACACACTACGCCTGGGTGGGACCCAAACGTGATGTTAACTCAGCTACCGACAAGTCACTTTGTTTGGTTTATTTCACTTGATCGTGCCATGTCTTCCTCGGGCGTCTTCATTTCCAAGTCATACATTCTCCTTATATTATTTGATTCATGTATTCCTCGGACATCCCTGACTTTTTCTACCATTCACTTCGTGTGGTATCGCGAAATCCACATTGTTACTGTTAAAAATCTACATTATGTTGATTTTAATTCGAATCCGTATTTCATTCCACTGCAGTTGTTGTAATGCGTTAACTCTTTCTCGTGCGTCCCCATCTTCTTCGGCACTAATAATAACAATCTTTGAAATAGTCAGCCAAATCGGTCCAGTCGTTTTTGAGACTATAGGGGACAAACAAATAAACGTTATTTTTTGATATAGAAAATACATTTTTATTATTAAAATATATATATGTTTGTGAAACTGTGGCAGCGTCGCGGGTCACTACAAATTTTCACGTAAGTGTCCCTCTTTCTTGCAACTAAATTTGGTTTTATAGGTGTTGTTTCGGAGTTGGACTTAATATATGTGATATTTTGCGGACTTGCAGTTTTCTCATTCGCAAGACTTACGAGGACTTGCGAGGCAAAGACCGTCCTATTGAAGTTCCAGTTAGAAGCATTCTAAACTTACGCAGAAGATTCTTACCTCAATTAATTCATACATTTCGAAATCTAAAAAAAATTGTTTTCATGATTATTTTTGCATTTTCGAATGTTAACCCCTCGGGCCTCTGGAATACTGACCGTTTAATTTCTTGCAAACGCTGTTAGAAGGTAGGAGAATTTGTGTGTATTTCCGCTTTCCAATAACATCCTAATAAATGGAATATTACTGAAACTGGAATTCTACCGAAAACCAAAAACGGTTTTTGAAAGGGGATGAAATACCCTTACAAATTTAATTTTTTGAAATAAACATTAAAAGTATAAAAAATGGCTCAAGAAATGCATATTTTATTAAACAAATGTAATATAAAAAGTAACGCATATTTTATTAGACAAATCTAATATAAAAAGAAATACATATTTTATTAGACAGATGTAATATAAAAACTACAACATATTTTATTATACAAACGTAATATAAAAATTATTGTAACGTGATTTTTTTATCGTTTAATATAAAAATTATTAATAAAAAATTCACAAATTTTCATATTTTTTCCTGAAATTGTTTTCATATAGATGTACATTTTAATACTTCCGCGGTTAACTTTTTCATTTGAATACAAAGCGTGGTGAATTCTCTTTCTAACACGGTTTAGATAATATTTCTCAACATGGTAAGTGAGATACAACGATTTCTATGAAACCATATGAGCTGTTCCCAAAAGCGAACAAATCGACTCTACGGTCAACAGCTGCTTGTTCCCAAAACCGAACAAACTAAGCTGAAGGGTTAGGAAAGATAATATATGCGACAATGGATAAGCACATAAAAGTGTACATCGAGTAGGTACCCACTTGTGTTATGCTTATAACTTCCGTATAATTGTGTGACCGCTGTCACCTCGCTCTCAGGTAATTTGGAAGTCAAACGTGGTCTTTGTACCCAAATACAAGTCACACTTCAAATGCAACGAAGTATCAAAAATAGAACCCGTTTTTGCATACGGATAAGGGTCAGAGAGATACCAAACAATTTATTCGATTTCTTTCGCTTTAAAATGTAACGAGAAAAGATTATTTCGTATTTTAACTGTTTGACGGTGTTTGTGTACACGGGCGTTTATCCGATCGATAACTACACATTTAACTGTTAACGTGTGGGTGGTGTTTATTATTTGGAATTTACGAATCTTCGCAGTCTTACAGATTATTACATTTTTTAAAATTTTAATGTATAACACAGTTAATCCACTGAGTTATGAACCATTAGCGTTATTCCGTGGTATATCGTTTTAAAATGCAATCAATTTCTCGGTAATTCTCCAAATAGTATAAAAAAAAGTCGTTTTCCGCGTCTGTGTGTTTGTGCGCTTAGTTATTCTAATCTACGCAATGGATTTTGATAGGCTTTTCATTATTAATTAGAAACAAATTCTTCCGAAAGGTTTATATACATAATACGGTCACCGGATAACTCATCAAAATGACAATTTAACACACCTATAAAAAGTGTTATAAAGTCATTAAAAGTGATGAAACAAAAAATAAGTTAAATAGTAACATATGTAACCCACTTTATAACACTTTTTATAGGAGTGTTGAATTGTCATTTTGATGAGTTATCATGGAACCCTAAACAGTACAATTTGATTATAAATTATTTGTTAAATATTAATATTATTGAAAACATAAAAAAATGGAGTTCCACAAATAAAACTTGAAAAACAGTAAATGAGTGTACGAACGATTTTGATTAATTTTTAGCAAGCGTAATTATGGGCTACTTGCTTTTAGTACAGAGTTATGGCATTTAGGATTATAACGAATTTGTTTGAAAAACTCAATAACATTTATAAATTATCATCTTTACACCTGCCTGTAATTCGTTTCTCCGATTTATATACAATATAATATTTAATACATAAAACCAAGCCGGAAATTATAAAATCTGCACTAATTCACAGATTCCAGCTGGATTACAGGAGCCACATAAATGAAAAGAAAATGTAACAAATAATAAAAATTAAATAAGTACGTATGTAATTAATAATAAATTAGATATTTGCAAAATTGGATTATGCGGTTGGGAGCAGTTTATGCTAATATTTTATTTATTACGTTCTGTTTTATCCGGTTAGTTTCAAATTCATTCCTCGCTTTGCGCCATCGTGGTTTACGTAGTTTTAGCTTAGCGCCATTTAAAATATTTACCAATATTAGGTATATCTGTCTAAATTAAAAACCGGTTTCATTATTACAATCGTTATGTGTTAGAAGAACTTCCGCGGGGTTACAAAAACTAACTTATTAAAAAAATATATATATATTTTTTTTTTACAAAAACTAACTTAAACGTTACCAACTTTGTTGGTACTAAATCAAAAAATTAAATTTAAAAAAACCTTTATTCTGTATTCAATAGTACTAAATAGAGAAGGATGTTACTGTGTTGATAATTATTGTTAATTGATTAATAGTTTAAAATTTGTTGGAATTAATTGGAAGTGTTTTTAATAGTTCTTCTACGTTCCTATCGCGCTAACAACTAAGCCATATCGCAATTGGGTAAGACACTTATTTCGTATGTGCTGTAATGTCATCCAATTTAAGAGAGATGCGTATATTTGACAAGTTGGTAAAATGCTTTGTCATCGACAACGAGTCATCTACCAAGTTTCAGCTCGATCGGATGTCGGGAAGTGGGTTAATTTCCTCTTGCAGTATTTGCATTCATTCATTACCGAGTAGATACACAACACACACAATAAAGGCAACAAAAGAGAAACCAAAAAGTGAAATAAAATAAAAGCAAAAATAATAATAATAATCTAAAAAGAAAATAGAATTATATACGTATATTAAAATCTGAACGTCTTTCAGTTATTATGAAGTTCTCCGCGGCAGAATCAACACAGGCGGACAATGGACAAACAGTGCAGTGATGGACACCTCATTTCAAAGCAGCGGAGATCGTGATAACATTTTAAAAAACTAAATACATTTCGTGTTTGAATGTTTTTTTAACAAAGCTGCTTTTAATAATAATTCATTTTATATATCCAATCGAATCACAATGTTTTCATACATTCTACGTGTCTGTAAGGAATATAAACATACTTTTGTATCGTTGGTTATAAATGAATTAATGTTGGTGGCTATTAATTAATACCCCTTTCAAAGTAATAATTGTATTTATTCCCAAAATAAATTGTATGTTAATAATGAAAATATATTTTACCATTGATTAAGTGTAATAAAAGAATTTTGGTAGCGACACTCGGTGTTAATTAATATTCATTATGTAATATTTTTGTATTCATTCCTAAAATAACATATTGTTCTTTTCGTTCTTTGAAAATGGAAATAGCTTCAATAGCCAGGTTTAAATTTAATTGTTATTTAAACGGTCTTTCTTCAATACAATTCTTATTGGAGTTGACGTAGAAATTTCCACGACACCAGAATTAACCTTTCAAAAGCTTTTTGGCAGAAATAGATTTTCTACAAAATGTTATTCGCACTAAACAAAGTATCTGCACAAATGAAAGAGCCAAAAGCGAATAAAATCTATTAATATTCCGTACCGTTGTTTCAATTTAGATAGGTACCTACGTAACGTAGTCCCAGAGAGGAGAGGTCGTACGTTACGTCATCGTCATCTCCTGTCTTTTTTGGTTTCGTACAAAACGTATGAGAAGGAAATGGACGTACGTACGAGCTCTCTCTGGGACCGTTATTATACTTGCTACACAATTGATAAGGTATAAAATCAAACTGAATTTATTTATCACCGCTTCATACACTTCTACTACTTTGATGTTTTAAAGTAGGCATTGATGTAGGTGATGATGTCTTCGGAAGACGAAACAGTTGTCACTAATGTGTAATAGCAATTTTTAATTTTATAAATACGCTGATTTTTATAAATTCTTTTATTTATTATCAAAAATTAAAATGGAGTTCTTCAAATCAAAGATGTTTTTTAACTAATCATTATATTTTAGCGTATAACTTAAAAGAATTCATAATCTGATCTTTAATAGATGGCGCTAATTTAATTACCTTAGAAAAAACAATCATTCAAGAAAGGCATACAAATATAATATTGGATTAAATCACCGATATAATGTTGTATTTACAATGTTATGAAAGAATTGAGTTTGAATTCGGACAAAATATTCATACATATCAATTCATATGTACAGGCGCAAACATATTAATAATATTAATACTTTAAAGTTGCAAAAAGCTTTTTTTCATAAAATAATAAAATTGGCTTCTTCTATGAAAGAGAATATTATGTTTTTTTTTAAATTTTATTTTGGGTATGCGTTAGTGTGCATATAATGTACATTCCGTGTCCTATAACATTGATTAATGTACGAGTATATGTATAGTATACACGGAGAAAAATGAGCACTTATAAAAAAAAAGTAATGGCGAGCCATTTAATTATAAAAATTGTATCTATTCGAAATATATTTCCTGTTAAATATAATGACAACATGCGATAATTTTAGAATTTGCATGAACACGTGTTCCGACATCCTCATAAGACATTCGGGTTTTGCTGATAGTTTTTTTAGGATAAATAAATAAATTAGCAATATTTTATTTTAGTAAGTTACACCTATATGTAAAAGTTATGGGGTTTTTTGACAGATCTGACTCCTGCTATTAGCGTACTAGTCTGACCGGGTTCGATTTCTCGAAAATCGCACATTTCTAGAATTAACACGGCATAGTATGTAGGTTGTGTTGGTATGTTGTGTTGGCAGGTGATTATCCATCGCATAGCGACACGCCCGTGACGCTCCAATTAGGCGTCAAATCTTTTCTTTAGTCTACGATAGTGTTACTGGTAACACTCAAAACGCCAAATATGTATAATAAGACCTCGGCTCTTAAGTACTAGATGGCGAGAAAAGCAAACAGCAGTTGACATCTTTGTCAAATGATAACGGGTGGTTTTTCTTCAATTGTTCACTCCTACCTCTCCTCGAATAGACTCTACACACCACATACCCAAAGATGACATTCATAAGTTCCGAGGAAAATGATTTTTGATCGAGTTGCTGTAAAAAAAACATACAAATCGGTTTTTGAAAGCTAGGAAATGGCAACAATCAATTAACCTAAGAAAGGCTTAATGTTTGAAGTACCTATACGGAGAAACTTTGATATAAAATATTGCAAATTTATTAAAAATCTTGTGAAATTATTCCTAATTCCTGTTAAAAACGAGACTGCAGGCCTTTAACGAATGAATTGACAGGTTTCCTAACAAACTGTCGGTAGAACACAAATATGTTGGAATGCGTGTTGATAAAAAATCTGATATTTTCACATTTCGTCTTAGGATAGCGCAGCTGCATGAACACGTGTTCAGATATATTCGGAATATACTGGTAGTTTGGTAGGAAATTGCGTTACATCACGTTTGTAACAGAATTTTAATGAATCAGCCATATTCATTTTTCTTCGTGTACCTGCAGAAAGATACAATAAAATCATCTTAGGACCAGTTGCTCCACAGAATTCATCAAATATCAAAGTTAATTTTCAAATTCTGTGAAATTTCTATTTTAGTTTGTACTTACATAATTATGATCCAGTTACTTCACAAAACTGAAATAGTAACAGAACTTGAGTAAACCTTTCAGAAAACTTGAAAATTAACTTCTCAATTTGATGAATTGTTCAAATTCTGTGAAACATATTTTCAATGTAAGGAAACATTTTATAAGAAAGGGGACTTGATTTCGAGTATTTTATTTATTGCAACAGATCCGTGACTTTGAGAACAACGATGAATTATTATTATGTCTTCAAACATAGTCGTCGCCACGACTTGTTAAAGATACCACACGGCAGAACAGATATTCTAGCACAGAATAGCATGACAGAAGGAATGGCGCAATGAATGTATTTAATCACTCTTTGAATAACCTAAAAAATTTTATGAATAAATTATTGTATATTTAAATAAGAAATCTTGTAAGTACCGTAAAATGGATAACTACATATAAAAAAAATGTGTACGGTTGGTTGCTAGGTATAATTTTTTAACAAGTCAGGATTATATTTACCAGGATGCTATGTTATTTGGTATTGGCTGTGTTTAAATAGATTCATGACTCATATTCAAGATTCTCTACAAAATTGTTATTTTTCATATCTTAAATATCTTTTACAGGATATAAGTATTGGGTATACCGATGACACAACCGTAGTAAGTGAATAAACACGGTAAGTTTATTTTTATTTTTTTTATAATATTTTTTACATTTTATGCTTTTGACCGTCCAACTAGGAAGGATTCCCGTTTTAGGAAAGTCAACTTTACAGGTTTCAAGTTATCCTAGACGAATACAGGATTTAAGACTAGATAAAATAAGTATGTTAAAACGAAGATAAATAAAAAATACATAAAAAGATACATAAAGGCGTTCGTGATAAATAATTATCATATTACATTTTTTAGTAACATTTCGGAATCAGTCCTGCCTAGATCCAACAACCATTTTGTCACTCTTGGACCGAAGGATGACAATTCACACATACATATATTTATAAGATTTTTTTCAGTTACATTTTGCCTATGAAAACTTATTGGGTTTTTAGAGTTGGGAAAAATCATGCCTATCATATAAATAAATTATTAAAATTAACAAAAATATTGTTTTGCCTACTTCTATATAATTATTTATGATATTAAAACATCTGTTATCATACGATTTGCGTAACCTAATAGGTTACTCAGATATTATTATTTACATACGAACCTACCCATTAATTTATTAATTATTGCAGAAAACATGCATCAATGTTTTCTGCGTATTCGTGTATAATATAAATAACCTTTCGCAATAAAACACATTAGTGTGTATTCATAAATATAAATATGAGTGTTATTACACAATATTATGACGCCTTTAACAAAATATGTATATCACAGTATTATTGCAACAAAATATTACAGCCATAGGTACTTATTACCCCACTTGCATAAAATATACTAATCTTTGTTGAACTATTGACATATCTAAGTACATATGTACTTAAAATAAGGTCAGATAAAAACAGAACAGGTTCAAAATGATCTATCATTATCAATTTACAGCGTTACTCAAATTCTTACGCGGAATTGCAACAACAATTGACTAATAAACTATTGTTGATATTATGTTTTATTTTCTCATCTAATGCTTCTATTGTTATTCCGTGTTGATTTAAAGTTTAGGTTTATCAGTAGATTGTAGAACAAACCGAAAAGAAAATTACACTTTTTTGTTTAATTTCCGCACCCCTGAAACTTTGACTAAGTCTGTTGGACAATGTCAAAGAAATGTTAAATTATTGATTACACGGAGATAATATGAGTAATGCAAATTTATTAAGAATCTTTTAAAATTACTGCTAATCCGGTTAAAAACAGGATTAGGGATCCGTGTAGGTACTCCCTTCTAGTCTAACTTCAGCGTGAATTGAATGAATGACTATATCCACTTTAAAAAAAGTAGGTTCACGTTACACAAAATAATTATACAATATATTGAAAAACTAGCTGTACCCCGTCACACATTTCTGTGGCTCAGTCTGTCTACGCAAATAGAGAACATTTATGCCCTCTCTTTCACAACTGTTGTTTTTTAACAACTACTATTAATTTACAAAAAATTCTGAAATAATGATTTCTTCAATGTCATATTTAGATATTATAATTTAAAACATAAATAAATAAATTAGCGCATATTCATACTAGATTAAGTGGATTGTCCATACTATCTGGCAGTCTCCGTGGTCGAGGGATAAGTTTCATATCGCGGAGTGCGCAATAAATTGTATTTGATTAATTTGTGTTATTTCACAAATTGCTCAGTAAAAATAATATTTAGTATATTTGTATCGCCCTGGAATTGGAAACGTTGTTTGAAATGGCTTTGGGCGTGTTTGGTGACCAGATCTGAATAGCCAAGTACTGAACCACCTTCGTCTTCCCCATCTCCTTCCCCTCCACACTACCTTTAGCCAATCAACATACCCCAATTCGGGATGCCATTATATCACTCCCTCCAGACAGTTGGGACTATTTATTGAGAATAATAAAAATGTCACAAGGTCCGTCGAATGTAAGACACAGCGGATTGTGAACAGTGCAGGTAAAACAGTGCATGCGCATAATGATTTTTTAATAAGCATCTTCTGGAGATGACACAGCGTCGTGTGGATCGTGCTTACAGGGAGGTAATTGTATTAAAATATCAGTTACGAAGGTTGCTGTCAGGTACAGAAGAATTACCGCTACCTACCTATCGACCTAGTCCATGTAACTAGGCACTAATACTAACGTGTACAATACTACGTGGTCTCACTGCGTCAAACCTAGGCGAGGAAAAAGAGACAAACAAGATTTTCATACTCGTATGTACGTATTAATTTATTTATCGGATAATAACGATTGACAATTACGGCAATTTACGTAAGAGGTACCTGCACATTACAATATGAATTAATAGAATTCAACAAAATATTTAATGGATCGTACCAACCCTTGAATAAAATGTATGGCTTTTCGCAAAAAATGTGTATTTAGATCAATCCGGTGTCCGAGGTTGAATGGTAAAGATCCTTGGCTAAATAAACGGTTCACTTTTTCACAAACGAATTAACTAACTAACAAATCATCGCACCGTTTCCTTGTGCGGTACTCACACTAAAAAATCAATAATTTATCGACGCATTGTTAAATTATTGAGCATGCACGGAGAAAAAAGGGTATTACAATTTACTAAAAATCTCAAATTATTGGTAATTCGGTTAAAAATGGGACTTCAGGCCGATTCCTGATAAACTTTTAGTAAATTCGTAATAATATCGGAATACGTGTTCATGCACCTGCGTTTGTCTAAATCATATATAATGACGAAATGCCAAAATGTTAGTATTTTTATGAACAGGAAGATACTCTCAGTATATAGTAGAAATGGTTTTGGCCGTGTTTGGTGACCAGATTTGATTAACCTCCCTCTTCCCCATCTCCTTCCCCTCCCCACAACATTCAGTCACACAACATACACCAATTGGGGATGCCATAGTCTCACTGGCTCCAGACAGTTGGGAGCAGAGTTGTGAGGTACTCATTAATATAATATATTTTTTAATTCCCCTGTTTTTAGCTATAGCTATAGAATGACGAATAATTTGAAAAGATTCTTAATAAATTAGCAATATTTTTTATCACTAAGTTTTCTCCGTGCGTTATGCAAATATATTAGAATTCGGTTGCAGAACAACGTGCGTTGTATCAGTGAAGAGTAACGAAAAAAAATTGTCTACTGTTTGTTTCGGGAGGAAAATTGTACCCGCGTTGATGCGAGTCGAGTGGGAAAAGTTGACCTCTTTTCGACATCGAGCGACAAGGGTCAATAATTTGTGTTATCTCGGTATTATGTTTGACATCCTTTTGCTCGTAAATAGTCCTGTGACCATGAAAAATTCTGCGCAGATTCGACAGCGCGCCCTATTACCAGTTTTCGGAGATAGTTTAGTCACAACTCCTGGAGTATTTACACGGGAGCCTTCAAGAATGAATTTTAATATTTCACAATACATTTAAATATGACGACTGGAAAGTTGTGGTGTTTCATAGAATTTCAAATGTGTATCAATGTCATCAAGCCCATTTTGTGTCGATTTTACTATGTGAGAGGTTTAACGTTTATTCAAATTGTGATCAGCTAACAAGCATAACACGACAGTTGTGCTTTCCAATTGATCACAATTTGTTCCAATGCTGAATTTGACCTAGAATCGGTGATCTTTAAAATGTCACAAAAAATGGCGCTGATTGGCTTTTTGATGACAGTGTTTTGTTTGAATTTTTGCGAGACGCCCCAACCCCGATGAGAGATTTGTTGTGATTTTAATATGACAATTAACTTTATAGTTTCAAGTATCGTGATGTTACTTCCTAATCACAGGATCAGTTCTTCGACTAAAATATTTATCTCTCATAGCGCTTAACTACGCATAAGACGCGACCGTTTGTCTCTGTAAAATAATACGGGTGGACACATAATAATATTAGGTGTTGAGTGATATATTTACTTAAGATGGGGCTGTAAGACAGTACTATATTTTGTTTATTAATATTTGTGCCTTAAAATCACGTAGTAAATCACCGCGTTACACGTATTACCTGTGTAGTAGAACAGGAATTATGGTTTGTTTAGCTATTTCGGAATCCATACACTGATTAGGTACCTGCTTGCAAGTTAGTATCCAGGTGCATCTGTATCTTAATCATAACTCGATTATCTCCCTCTATTCACGTAATATGAATAATAACAATATTTATCTCGTTTGACTTACGTTGACTTAAATATTTTAATATGCGCTTCATTCTGTGATAGAAAATGTGTTTAGTCAGCGTAGATGACACCATCCTAGTTTTAATTGTAAAAATATTAATTGATTTCTGCAAGGAAGGCGATTTCAAAAATTACAATATGGTTGTTAGTTCTAGTCTAACAGTCTTATTTATAAAGATTACACAAAACACATTCACAAACATACTAATTTCGGTTGTAGTGATGAGCGTTAGTTATTTCTCCGTGAAATTATTTATTTTATTTTATTGATACACGATTAGAGAGTACATGTGGTTTTTTGTAATATTTCACTCTCCATGCTAGTGATGACCCTGTGTTATGGCGGGTGAATTTTACATTTTGCGGACATAGAATCTATACATTAATATAATATAAATAAGAAAAATGATGTATAGTGAGTTTGGGTTGCAAGAAGAGGATGGAGAAGTTAGAGAATTATAAGATGAAAATTTTGAGAAATTATTAGTAAATAGATCACACTAATTAATTATGTACATACTATACCGCTAGGTTAGGGAATAAAGATATATTATGTTTTGTCTGAAAGGTGATTAAATTGATAGAGTGTAGAATGAATGGGTATTGTAGTTGTAATGTATTCCGTGTGTAAGGATCCATTTCGTAATTTGTTTTTTAAAGGAATGGGGTTGTCTCACGGTTTTTAGGTTTTCAGGGATAAGGTTAAAGATTTTAGGAGCTAAGAAGAAAAATTGTCTTTAAGCTGACGTGGTATGTAGTGAAGGTACTTTGTAGTGAACGTTGGTTATTGTTCTGGTGGTGTAGTTGTGTTGTAAGAGAGTTTTTTTTTTATATTTGAACAGGAAATGTATTAGGGAAAATTTTAGGTGGAGTTGTCGTATGTTTAAGACATTATACTCTATGAGGAGTCTTTTGGGCTTTTAGAATTAGAATTTGAACTATTTACTTTTGTAAGTAGTAAAAAAATTTTTTTTTTTGCAGAAATTGTGCTAATTGTCGTTCTGGAAATTGTAGTAATTATAATTCATTTATTTACAGTAAATAACTTACGTACGCCATTATGAATTAATATGAAATGCCTTGGATTCAGTTCAGTCACGCTGGTAAGCAATGTGTAGTGTGTACATCATTATATCATTATAGTTGTTCAGTCCCGGGAGCGAGATTAACCTTGTCAATTGGCACAACTTGGCAGCCACGATGTCGTTGGATCTTCTTCTTCTCGCCCGACTAATTTTACATTTTACCCAACGCGTAATGAACTAATCTCCGACACATTTTTTACGGAAACAAAATGCAAGGCAACAGAACTATAAACATCTCAAAAATCATATTTTTATCCCTTTGGAACGGCGCGCCGGACCTTTGTTTAAAAATAAAAATCTCTGGCTGGACATTATTTTTTTAAACGCGCAAAAAAATTCTTATTTTTTCAACGCGGAAAATATTTTGTACCACAGACATAGGAATTAATAGACGAGAAGATAATGGCGAGGGGTAAAATCAACTGGTTGAAGAACGAAGGGAGTAAGGCTGACTGTGATTCGTCAATAAATCAATCTGACAGTAAATAGGCATCTCGCATTATAATATCACCATTTAGTTCTTAAAATTAAAATCTGCTTTTGAATGAATAGACATTTCTACATGGGAGAGCAAATTACTCGCCACGTTATGAACTAATTTGCGAAGTCCAAATTCGGCAAAGTAAGGCAGCTTCTATTTTCAGAGTCGTAGTTAGTTTCAGAGTATTTAGTTAAGACACTTTTACAAATGTCTCATAATTTACTTACCCCAGTAAACAACGATGAGCACACTTGAGAATCGCTACATTGTGATGTGATAGTATATGTTTCTAAAACTGATCCATATAATACGGTGTGAATAAGCTTAAAATAAAGTAAAATAATGCTTACTTATGGAATGTAATACGACAATTGGGTTTATTCTCTTTTTCACATCTATTTTTACAAGTTTTCATAGTACAAGTCAACATTTTGCCGTGTTATTTCGTAAAATGAACCGATGATGCCTCGACCATAGTTCGCACAAGAATGATGACGTCACGTTTTCAAATTTCACTTGAGGCCATATGCGAGCCCAGCCGGCTCAATTGAACCGGTATGGGGAGTGGGGATAATACGCTTTTAATCACTTAGGGCAGGTCTACTAATATTCATATGTCTATGATTTGTACGCATTTACTAGGTATTTGTTTCTAGATAAAATTCACTTTCACAAAACTATTATTGAAATCGGTAACCGTACAACTCAACACACCTTTAAAAGTGATAAGATACGGAGAAAAATGAGTTATGCTAGTTCATTGAAAATCTCATCAAATTGTTGGTAATCCGGTTAAAAACAGGACTGCAGGCCGCTTCCTGATAAACTTTTATTAAAATCGTAATGATATTGGAACACTTGTTCATGCACCTGCGTTTGTCTTAATAATATTACATAGTGACGAAATACGAAAAATTTTGGATTTTTATGGACACGTGTTATGACATCGTGAAAATTCATTGGTATTTTACTAAAAGTTTATCAGGAAATCTATTAATTCATTATTTGAGGGCCTGCAATCCCGTTTTTAACCGGATAGGGAATAATTTGAAGAGATTCTCAATAAATTTGCAATATTTCAGTAAGTTTTGTCCGTGTATAATGTCATGTATATTTTACGTAGTTTGTGTGAGGTTAGGTCAATAAGTTAGATAGATTTTTTCATCGCTTTGAATGATTTTATATCTCCTTTTACTGAATGTGCGTTGAGTTATCATGGATCATTTAAATCTCCTTCAGTTAATATAAAAGTGTACCAAAGCGAACACAAAGGTGTTCAATACTTGGATTACTGATAAATATATCCAAACAATTAACAATGCCGGTAAACTTGTAAAGAAATCAATAACCAAACATTTATTTATATTTAAAGCTAAATAATTATGTGTTTCTAGTGCAGAATACAAAGCGGTTCCGTTATCTCCATGATATGGAAACGCTAATTTATTAATTACAGATAAAATGCAGTGTGTCAAAAACTGTTCAATCTTTAAATGCTATCGCAGATTAAAAATGCTATCGTATTATAAATGCTTGTCGTTTGTTTTATAACAATGTTTAATAAATACGCGAATTGTGTTGATAAAATTCTTATATAAGTCTATAAAGATAGGTACCTACCTAATAAAGCACTTTTGCCCCCTCTGGTCTAAATATGATAAAAATACCCATACGTACACAGGTAGGTTTTGCTTGAATGTATGCATGTAATCGATATGTATATAAGTACTTAAAATCTCCAGTGACAACAAATTTAATTTAGTACCTACGTAGGTAGATAAATACCCACTTAAAATTATGATTAAATATATGGTACTCACTCTTTTCTTTTCAAGGAGTGATCCGGTGATATGGCATAAGGCGACATAAGACTGATAACGGGGGTTTGCTCGATGACTTCATTTAATTATTTCTAATGAACGCATTACTAAAATTAAAATATTTCAAAAGGATCTTTACGGATGTAAGTTTTTATATTTAAGATAAAACAGCACTTTTTATGGTTTTCGGTTTGAATATTTTATAAAACGCTTTTCAACTTTAAAATAAGCGGTAAGCACTTTACTTTTCTAGACGATGAATTAGTATCTACCCGAGAGATCCCTCTACTATTAAAATAAACCCCACGGAAAATTCGATTTTCTAGGCTTGCTAGGGTAAAGTCGACGATAGGTCCGTCCGTTACGCCGGGCCGCGAGCCGAATATTGTTTTTACACGACTTCATCACTTATGCTATTAAGATTCAAACATTATTTTAGAAATTTGATAGGGTAAAGTCAACAGCAGGTCTGTCCATATCTGTTGCATATTTTTTTGCACGGCTGCTTCACTTACGTCGTTAAGATTCTGGCGTTATTTTAGGGTATCGTCTCATCTTAACTAGTAAGGAAAGATAAAATATCCAAGAAAATACAGGTAAATCAAGAGGTCACATTTGGTTGTATTACGCATACCGATAATAAAGAAAGTATCAAAAAAGTTTTCGAACTAGCCAGGCAAATGCCCAAAGATAACAACCAAAATCATACTTCACGGAAAAAAATGAGTAGGTACAGCTGATTTATTAAAAACCATTTAAAAATGGGATGGCAAGCCAGTTCCCAGTAGAATATAAGTCCATTCAGAATATATCGGTACTTGTATTCATACAGATGCGCTTTTCCTGATAAATATATCGACGAAATGCGACAATATTGGAGCATGAACACTTGTTCCGAAATCCTCATAACACACTCGCGTTTTACTGATAGTTTGTTAGGAAATCTGTAATTGTTTTCTTTAAAGGCCTGCAGTCCCGCTTTGAACAGGAATACGTTTAATTTGACCAGATTTTATTTTAGTAAGTTTTCTCCGTGTATAATTTTGTACTGTACAAAAATAATTACTCGAGAACTTGCAGAAGAAAACCGTTTAAGTAAATTTAGACTCACGATTCAAGTATATTTACACTTTATAATGTTCACATTAATATGTTTTTATATATATACATGTATAGTATTGGGTTGACTGTAAGAAATAGGATGTACCTATATATAAGCTGTCCCTTTGTACTTTATATGTCAACTGTACAATAAATGTTATAAAATTTTAATTTATTTGAATTGGGTTCATCGTCTTAAAAAAGACAAGAAGATAAACACCTCACGTGATCATACAGCTGAAGTAAAAAAAAAGACAATCTAAATACAAGGTGGGGGGCAGAGCGAGGTGGTGAAGATGTATGGAAAATGTCTTTTTTAAGGCGTATTCCATTCATTGTCTCTTCAAATACTCCCAAAAAATCATGAGCCGTTATAACTGCGTTAACAGCACAAAATAAAATAAAAATAGTTCATTATTCAACAGTTTGCATTTAAATCAGTTCAAAGGTTAGTAATACAAGATGGCTGCCAGGCAATGTCCCCTCACTGTAGATTTGGCTTCAATGTCATTCATTCAAAATCGTACTAATGCTCTGGCCAGGGCTTTTTAGTTCCATGATCTTTAATTATTTTCTGTTACTTATTATTTGCAAAGGTACAACAATTGGATGAACTCCAAGGTATAAACACTATCAGTGTACTAACCATAATAATATGTAGTTAGATAATGGAATTTACGATTGTATCTATATTGGTATTTGGTAATGTCGTCTAATATGAGTAAGAGATATGACACTTATCAATTTTCAACTAAAGATAATATATATAAATAAAGAAGGTAATTGGCATCACCTTGGTGATGGGCACCTAGAATGTTACTAGATTACAGGATTTACCTATTTCCCTACGAGTCATAATATTGGTAAAATATCAAATTTCAACGTCTTGTTTTGTTGTGGAGTGTCTACAATAAGATATAGCTGCTTTCAGTATGGCCATCGTGAAAGGCCAGATCTAAATAGGCAGGTCCATCCCTTTATCTTTCCCACTTCCTTCAGCCTCAAAACTTACCTCAATTGGGGATGCCATAGTCCCACTGGCTCTGGACAGTGGGGAACCATTGGGACTCTTGTGCGGTATTCGAATTTAAAAAGGTTTTAAACGTATGCCATTGAGCTACATGCAATGTAGTGTAGTGAATACTGTAGAAATGCTGTAGAAAACCACGTATGATCGTTTGAGAAATGTGGAGACCCGCAAATAATGCAAGGTGATGTAAGGCTGGTGTAAGGCTGGTGTAAGGCTGGTGTAAGGCTGGTGTAAGCGCGATGAGAAAGATTATAAAAGTGACGCTTAGATGGTTTGGGCATGTAGAGCGAAGAAGGGAAAATATATGACGCAAATGCGAATGGTAGAAGAAGATGGGTGAAGACAATGGCCCAATCAATGAATCAGATATGTACTTGGATCGGGCCATCTCAAATGTCAGAATAATAATAGAGGAGTATGTAATTATAAGACGATGTGCGAATGTGAACGAGGCAAGGAGTATGTGCCAAGGCCAAGTTATTTGACGGTCCGTCCTCTCTGCCTACCCTTACTGAAAACGGCGTGATGGTTAGATAGTTAATAATTCACCTAAAATATTATTATTTTAGACGAGAGTTTTCTTTCTTTGAAACTACAAATATTGTAGTATTTAAAAATTCAACAAAACGTCTGCGTTCATACTACATATATTTATAATAAACTAATATATTATATTGTGATTAGTAAGTATGGGATAGTAGTTTACGGCATACATACAAAGTGCGCCAAACAGCTTGCGTCTCTAGGAAGAAATTTCACTTTCGTTCGATACCGGTATATATTGTAAAAGTTATTGCCGAGACGTGTAGCGGCACTGAATCAAGTAAGTACCTGTAGGCGCCGTCAGAGCGACATATATCTGGTGTCAACATTAAAATCAGTCACTCCTTTAATAAGAACACAGAAAGACAACCTTAAAATTTTATTTTATTTCCTTTTAAGGACCTAGATTCTCGACTAAGTCATTACACCTGAACAACGAGTGGTTTGACCCAAGTGGAATGACTTTTGACATTTGGCGTATGTAAGTATGTACCTTCGACGAGACTCGAGAATAAGAATTTCAACCAATGTGAAAAATCAATTTCCAGGACTTGATGCCTCTCTTATCTAACACAATAGTCATTAAAAAAAAACAAATGTTACACAAACATCCATGTATTAAGTGTTGGTACTCACATATCAACAAAGAAAGAACAGAAGTTTAAAAAAAACTAACATCAATTTGCTAATACCTTCTAACTTCTAACCATAGTACAAACAAAAAAATATATTAACCCATAGTATTTTTAACCCATTTATGGTATTTTGAACCTTAAAAAAATGCTCCTAGCATACTAAAATATATTGTATTCGATTGGCAATGAATGTTTATTATTTTTCTAACTTATCGTTTCAGAACTTGCAAACATGTTTATTTTATCTGTGAAAAAGCGCTTCACAAAACTCCATTATATCACATTTTTATTAACATTAGAATAAAAAAATATATTTCTCTGAATATAAGTAGATTGGATATATAAATAAATAATTGCGATAATTAAACGATAGGCATTTTGCCCCTAGCCTTCTAAGGGTTAATCAAATCTAGTATCCACTGTAATTTTTAATAATATGTTAACAATTAGAACATCAAGACAGTCGAAAATAACTCAAATCTAAAACTCTGCCTTTATTCACAAAAACAAAACACGTGCAACAATAACCAAATAAAATTCACTTAATAATTCATTAAAATTCCAGAATAATAGAAGAGTTTGTATGAGACGACGTGATTGTTATTTAGTTAGAATAAACAATTTTCAAATAAACTTCTTCCGCTTATGCGTAAAGGCAAAATCCACAATCCTCACAAAAAAAACTTTAAATAAATTCTGAAATAATGGGTTAACAAGAAAACTCCAATGAGGAAAACATTTCAAGATAATTTTGTTAATCTAAATAGGATCTGTATGTAAATGCTTCTCCACATATTAGATCCGCCTTTTGTATTGCATACATAACATTATTGGATAGCTACTCATTTGTGGAATTTGACCGATCTTTATTTCTGAGGGTTTTTACCCAACTTCTTAAACTAGAGATTCGTGACATTATTTGTAGTGATAATTTTACATAAAATTTTAATACCCAGTGATATTTTTTTTTGTTTTATATATATTTTAAATAAAAAAAGAAAAAAAAAACAGGCATTGGAAATTTAGGGTTGGGGTCCCGTACGGGAGGTAACTTGGCTGAATGATCAATGACGACACAACAGATGTTTTTGAAAAAAAAATACTAAAACATGTCATGAGATCCCTGAGGCGTATGTGTGGTAAAACCATGTATGATCGTGTGAGGAATGTTGATATCCGCAAAGAGTGCAAGGCTGATGTAAGCGTAATGAGTAAGATCAAGAAAGGGACGCTTAGATGGTTTGGGCATGTAGAGCGAATGAGCGAAGAAAGGAGTGTAAGGAGAATATACGATGCAAATGTGAATGGTAGCAGAAGTCGGGGACGCCCGAGGAAGACATGGCACGACCAAGTGAATCAGATACTTGAGTCGGGCCATGTCAAGAGTCAGAACAATAGAAGAGTATGTATGAGACGATGTATGAATGTGAATGAGGCAAGGAGTGTGTGCCAAGACCGAGTTGTTTGGCGGTCCGTCCTTTCTGCCTACCGCTGCGGGGAAACGGCGTGATGGTTAGTTAGTTAATTAGTTAGTCATAGGAGATAAAATTATTTCAAATAAAACATGGCCTTTTTCATTCAAAACATAAATTTGTGTTTGAGGCAAAAATGCCCAACCAAATTGAATAATTATTATATTAAAAGATGTAGCAAATGCAAGGGATTTGTGCTACTTTATTTATTTGTTTTTTAATTTATAAAATATACAACATTAATTACATTTTTCATGATTTTAGAGACAACCATTTTCTAGTATGATGAAATAAAAATGACCCATATACGTTACAAATTTGTAAAATATAAATTAAAATTTCTGTCCCAATTTTTTTTCTTTATATTAATTAACACAGGAGATAAGGCAAGATTATTTTATTATACACTTCTTGTGTCGGTTTCTTAGGAGTTTTGTTTTTTGTTTTTTTTTTCTCTGGGAAAACGTATTTGGAATATGGCATAATTGAATGTATATTATTGATAATTTCCAGGCGGTCGTGATGCGGTGATGCGGTGATGCGGTGATGCGGTGATGCGGTGATGCGGTGATGCGGTGATACGTCGCGTCGCGTCGCTGCGTATGAAAATGAAAGTAATGGTGCTGCCACACGCAAAGCTCACATCAACAGATAATATAAAGCACAATAGCGCTCGCCATACAATCCCATACAGACCCGACACACGTAAAAAGATAACGCGCTATAAGTGTGGTTCTGAACTTCGCTAACCGAATTTATTTTACGTATCCGCTCCCGAAGCGATATTTGAAAAGTTATGCGTCCCCCTCTCCGCCGTAAAAAGGAGAGGGGGTCATTTTAATTACGGAGCTACCAACTAAGTTCCGTGTTCCCTTAGTAAAGTTGTCACTTTGACAGATGAAATTATGTTCCTCGGCCGCTCTCGAATTCAACTGACCCCCTCTCCTACCATAGGAAGAAATATTTGATAGCGTCGTGTGTCGGTAGAAAAGATGATGCGCTGTACATTAACTTTTGATGTGAGCTTTGCGTGTGGCAGCAGCTTCAACCACGAACGGGGCTCGGAAGTAATGCCTACCGGTACACAGCGGCCAGGTAAGCGACCAGAGAGTGTGCACATAGTAGCAAGGTCCGTTCACGTTCGAGATCGCTGAATGAGAGGGAAACAAATGACCATACCGCATGATAAAGTAACTTGAATCTGCTGACTTTGTGACCCACATTATTCGCGCCGTCGAGCCGCAGAAAGAGAAAGGCTTGCACAGTGTACACTGTACACCCACTGTTAATAATAATTATAATATAACACATGCATTATATAAAATAGCAGAAAGGAATAACCCACATTTACCAAATATCCGATTTAATAGGCTACGTAAGTAATGTGGATCATAACCTTCTGTGTTGCTTTTTCACTTTCATTTTTTCACTTCTCTCCTTGTGTATTACCGGAAAATGCAGATTGAATTTGGATTGAACTGTAATATTTAACATAAGTGAAAATTAATCTGTTTATTGGACTAAATGTATTTTGGGGTATATTTTCAGTAGTTTTGGCGAGGGATCCATCTGTTCACAGACGGTTCCATGACAAGTCAACACGCCTTTAAAAGTAATATAATATCATTAAAAGCGATGAAAAAAAACTCACGTATAAACCTTACCTATTTAACCTAGTTTTTGTTTCATAATTTTTTATGACTTTATATAACTTTTTAAAGATGTGTTGTACTATCCTATTGATGAGTTAAGTTCACAGATTATTTCCTTCTTGTAGATATATTTATGATCCATCGTATTACCTAAGGAAGATGAATTTACTACGAATATTTTGATGAAAATGTATACATTTACAATGTATTACAATTTATTCATTGGTACGTATTTACTTACAGTCCATAAAACACAACACGTGAAAAAAATCAAAGCCAATACGTTTTCGGCCGCGTCGGGATTCGAACTCGAAATCTCATTTTGCAGCGGAGGCCGTCCAGTGGCGCAAAAAGTGTCCGCGGTGATGAAAGTTCCGATTAACCTGTCCTATTACTTAGACGTAGGTACAGAGTGACTGGAAATAATCTAAAATATTGTATATATAAGTTCATTCAGACATTTGTTTAATATGTATTTAAGGCCGATGGGTTATTGGTTATTGTCTATAAGACACCAGTTGTACACAGAAACATGTCCGAAAAACTGCTTTTCGTGTCATTATCATTATTGAATTAGATCTCCTGAGATCCACCTATATATTTCAGTACATTACACGGAGAAAAATGATCCTGATAAAAAGTGACAGCATGCCAACTTCCTGATAACATTTTAGCCATTCAGAATATATAGGAACACGTGGTCTTTTCCTATTACATATCATGACGGACTGCGACAAAATCAGTATGTCAATTTCAATATCAGTATTTTTATGAACACATGTTCCGCCGTCCTTATAATACATTCGCTTTTGACCGATACTTTGTTAAGAACTCTTTCTGTCATTCGTAATAGGCCTGCAGTCCCATTTTTAACGGGAAAACGAATAATTTGAATAGATTTTTAATAAATTAATAGTATTTCATATCCGTACGTTATCTCCGTACACTACTACATGGGTATTTATTTCATTTTCGTTGCCGAGACAACAATTTTCACTACAAATATAAGTTCAAGATGAAATATAAATTATTGATATTTGCTATTTTTCAGTCATCTTAGTATCATTTTTTTTTTTTTAAAAGAAAGACAAATATTCCCGGGTTACGAATAACCTGACAATATTTGAAAATCTCCTACTACCACCACAGTAAGCTGAAAATGTTGCTTGTGTTGTGATGGAGGACTTAGCCAGCCGAGGAATTGAACACACTACGCCTGAGTGAGACCCAAGCGCGATGTCAACTCGGCCACCGAAATGGTGTATCAATTATTACTAACCTAGTCCAGAGACTAGAGAGGTAAGTTCCAAGTGGAGCACTTAGCAATGTATGACGAGACTATACACTAAAATAAAGCCAGAATCTTAACGACGTAAGTGACGTAAAAATAGAACTACGGTCGACTTTGCCCTAGCAGGCCTAGGAAAAATCGATCTATCCGTGGGGTTTATTTCTCCCTTTGAAAGTTACTAAAATATGTTTTTATTAATTTTAAATGTAAATAATAACTTACATTCGTAGGGTTATTAAACTATCAGAACGTCATCAATAATATATAACAATGATTGCATAACTACCTGTTCGAAATCTTTTTGATAAAAATATCGATTTTTCGGCTCTGGATCGGATGTAGGTACATAACATATGAAAATATTAGAACAGGTTTGTACGTGCAAAAATGTGCATGCGATCAAAGTATCAATTCTCAGTGGATATAAAGATATCAACTTCTGAATCGATACGAACTTTGGACTGTTGATAACAGCACAGCCGTTGAACACAGGTCGAGGGGGGCAAGGAACAATTGGACCTCCTTGGATCGAGCAGGCGATCCCCTATCACATATTTACCTATCTTACAGATACTATCTATCTAAGTAATACAATATATATATGTTTTTAAATAAGTTCAACCATCTCCCTAATAATTAAGAATTGTTAGATAATATTACAATTTGTACATTTGGCACTTTTTACTATTTTTTTAATGTGAATACCGCAAAATAGTTCGAACTGCTCCGAACCACCTGGAGCCAATGAGACTATGGCATCCACAAATTGGGGTATGTTGTAAGGTTTAAGGTAGTAGGTAGGGGGAGGAGATGGGGAAGTATCTGGCCATTAAGATCTGGCTACCAAACGTTTCACGTTTCAATTCTGAATGTTGGTCTTACACAAGAAACTGAGAATATCTTCCTCTCTGGAACGTACCGCAAATATACCTTTTATAATTTAAATGATTAAATTATGAAATAACACAAATCAATCAAATAAAATTTACTTGCGCACGCCGGGATTTAAGCCCGCAACCTTCGGATCGCTAGTCGAGAGCCTTACCCTTCGACCACGGAGGTCGTGTACACATAAAAATATTATTTGCGATTTTTGTTGTTTTTTTAATACATGTTCTAGTCACCCTGTAGACGAAGGTACCTAACTTAGAAGGTCAAGTCGGCTGTAAACCGAAAAATATTTTAACCTTAAATATTTAAATTTAATCTCACCTTCAAAACAAATGGTAACTTAATATGTAAATTATTATTATATTTAATACAACAGAGACAAAAATTACAAAACACCATATTCCAGCGGCTGTGAACTTGGAACGAAATGAAACCGGTTCATAGATTAACTATATTATTGCGACACCATTAAATAGTTTCCTTGTAAAGTAGTAACCCATTTGTGGTTTTCATTAATAAATTATTCTTTTCTAATTACAATATTAATTTCATACACACATTTTGTCGATTTTCAATATAGTTATTGTAACCTACAGTCATCAGGTTTTTCATCTCTATATCAATCGTAAATAAATGCGTCCTTCGACTCTTGTCCAATCAATCGAATGGGCTTGGAGTATACCTCTCCAGTCGGTTTTACTATCACAGTATATTTAAGCAGTGTATCCGATCCTAATGTATTGAGGAAAATTTGAACAAGCGTATCCTACAAAACATATTTTTTTTAAATTGGCACAACTACCCAAGCATATTTAAACAAAATTAATTGGCCTTGAGTGTGACCTACCCCCGTGTATTTAGTCAAATAATCCTGTAATGTATCCTACCCCAGTATATTTAAACAAATAAGCCTTGAGTGTACCCTACCCCAGTATATTTAAACAAATAAACCTTGAGTGTACCCTACCCCAGTATATTTAAAAAAAATAAGCCTCGAGTGTACCCTACCGCAGTATATTTAATCAAATTAGCCATTAGTATATTAAAAAATAGGCCTTGAGTGTACCTCACAAAACATCAATGTAACACTAAAAGATGTTGAGTGAAACCTACCACCGAACTAAACAAATAAACCTTAGTCCAGAGAATTTTTAAACAATAGGCCTTGAGTGTATCCTACCCTAGTATATTTAAACAAACAAGCCTTGAGTGTACCCTACCGCAGTATATTTAATCAAATTAGCCATGATTATATTAAAAAATAGGCCTTGAGTGTACCTTACAAAACATCAATATAACACTAAAAGATGTTGAGTGAAACCTACCACCGAACTAAACAAATAAACCTTAGTCTATCCTACCACAGTAGCTTCCACTGAATATTTTATATTAAAAAAATGAAGAGCGTGTCTTTCCTCTCCTTTCCAAAAACTATTCTAATTTTAAATTATCAAGTGGGTCGCTACCATATTATTTTCATTTTGCATTAAATTACTAATAACCTTTATTGGTCAATGTATTTAAAAATATTTTCTTTAAATTTGACTGCGTTTTTTGTACATGAATGATGTCATTCAAATGGGTATTATATTACAGTATGTTTAGATTTTTATGTGTGTTTTAATCAATCAATGCGCGATGGACTCAAATATATAATGAAGCGAAGTACCTACCTGACAACATGAAGCACGGTAAGTACGAACCGAAATAAATAATAACAAAAACATAACATCTTAACACCAAGTAACACATCCATTTTTTTGTTTTGTTTAACTTCTATAAAGGAGCTAGACAGTTCCGACAATCTTTAGCCCTCTTATATCGGAGATTGGATATGGCTATTGTCAGTGCAAACTTCAACACGCAAGATGCAGAAAAACTTGGGTACCGCCGCCCCTGGAACCATTCATTGGTTGGTGACAGCAGGGGTTCCCGGATTCGTGAAATGAAGTTTGTCCAGGTTTTGGTGGCGGATGCCGGCTGCGTGGCGGGCAGGATTGGAACAATATTATTTATACATATTTACATTGTAATTGAATATGTACAAAAAGTTGACAAACTGCTTAGTTATAATTTAACGGTATAATACATTACATAACTATAAAATATAAAAAAAAAATTAAAAGTTCTGAAGTCCCTTTTTTAACCGGATTAAAAATAATTTGAAGAGATTCTTAATAAATTAGCAATACTCATTTTTCTTCGCGTATAACCGAGATGTTGTGGGTATTTTAGAAGATGCGCCTATATGTTTCCGCATTTCAAAGGCGTTGTGTGAATTGTAACTGTTTTTTTTAAGCTTTGGAAAATCACGAAAAACGTGAAAAATTCCCACACGTCACTGTAGTGTGCATTGAAATGCAAGTGACGCAATATCCGACGGTAGAGAGTGATCGGTCGGAAAAGTGCATTAATTGTTGTGTGAATAGCAGAGCAAGATGCCGTGCATCGCGTGCTGCACCAGACCAGCGCCCGGCAACACCCGGCTGTAGTAAAGCCAACATGATATTGTGAAACTGAAGAGAAATGTAATTTTTATTGCGTAACCGTACGCGTGCACTTGCTGCAACCGCAGAACAATTCCTCGCGGGTAATGACTCGGGAGCGCACTGTCTTGTGCATTTATTCTGTGGGAAGTAGACCAGAGAAATTGAACTCGGTGTGATCGGCTAAAACACAATAAACATATGTCATAATGCGGGATTATTCAGCTTTTCCGCGTTCCTTTTTCTCAGCTCGGAATTATTGCTCTGGCGGTTTGGACCATTTTACCGAGTTTTCACGCTGCAAGTTACTCTTTGTTTCGAATAATAACTGAAAGTTTCTACTGAAGCAGACATAACCATTGGGAGTGGAAAACACCATCAGTTGTCGAAAATATAAAGAGAATTATAAAAATAAATTCACCTGTTTGTGTATATGATGCATTTTTTCTCTCCTGTTTTTTTACGTATATTCACATTCTTACCGTGTTGGGCTTCCCCTTCTTTAGCCAATGTTTCGAACACAGTTACAGTGTCTATAATCCTGATTGTGGCGAAGTGTGTGTTTATATATATATATATAGAAGTGATAACATTTTGCGTGCGTTAATGCTGTGTGGCCAAATAGATGGTAAATATTGATGGCTAAGTTTACTACTTCTTGATATCTGATACTTGATTGTTATACCAAAACAAAACCACATTCATCTAAAATCACATTATTAGAAGGTACTCATCGTTTTTGGTGTAGCCGAATAGGTGGCTAATTTTGGTGGCTAAGCTTAATAGTTTTTGATATCAGGTATTTGACGGTTATACCAAAACTAAACGCTTGAAACCACATTCATCTCAGATCACATTATAAACAGTTCACAAAATATAGTGCTCTTGGTGTACATATACCTCTGGTTGAAGCCTTAGAAACATTACGCTGTATTACGCTGGATCTGTCACTTTGACAGATGACAGCCGCGTAATTAAGGCGCTCCGTAAATTGTATAATTTTCAAATATAGCATGGCTGGCAGATCACGGCGCATATCGTCGCCACTTGTAACACATCATCTTTTTAGGTGTGACAGGTATGTATGTGATTGTATGGCGAACAATATGGAGTTATGAAAAACACTTTGAAATTATAGCTTAATCTGTCACCCCCTTCAAGAGGTAGAACGGTTAACCGTAGGGAAGTGCTAAAAGAATTAGAGCGAAGAGCAACAAAAGTAAATACAACCTACAGAATACGGAAACCATTATTGACCAGATGTTAAAACTTTTTCATATTTCAGATGTTCATAGTCCACATTCATTACAATTATACCAGAATAAGCTTCAATTGGTATTGTGCGCTTAAAGCGAGTTACGGATGAGGCCATGAATCCAGCAGATCTGCGTCATCAAGGTCGAATCGTACAATACACTGCATACTGTACAATATACACACTCCACTGTATTAGGTACACTGTACACTAAATGTACCTATTGTATCTAATCTATCTTGTAGTGGTCAGTTTCACTAAGGATTATGTGTGTATTTATCTTCATTTGTACGGCTTTAGAGCTGGTCGATTTCTTCTTTTGATATCACTTTTATATTCTATAATTCAATCTGAAAATTTTGTTTCCGGTTCATTTATTTAACCCTTTCAATACCAGAGTTCTTCCCGATGAACATAAAAAATAATATCTCTTGATTTTGTGAAACAAATTTCACCGTATTTTTCATATCGCTTGTGAAGGGTATTTCTCATGGCGTCTGTTTTTTTCTGCTAGCTTGCAATTTTTATTCCAGCGACAAATATCGTGTAAATATAATGACAGATATATCATTTTTGCCGTTTTGCATCATTAGTTTTTTTAAATATTTATTTTTTTTACACTGTAAATTGATCTTAATATATAAAACTTCAGCATGCGTATGTTTGCGCTCGCAAAACTCGAAAAGTAGTCGACCGAACGTTTGTTCTTATTAGTGCCTGGAGTGTTTAGCGAGTGGATTTGATGGTAGAATAATTCGGGGTCGCCCGAGGAATAATTAACGCAATATTTCTACACCGGAACGAGACACGGAGTCGAATTAAAGTCGACGAAATTTAGTTTATCAACAGTAACATTGTGGTATACAGTAGTGAATGGTGGAATAAATCGGAGACGCCGGAGAATAATATCTGCAATAGCAAAGCATTGTGGGGTCCACTACTATTTTATAAGATTAAAAATTACTTTGGGTTTTTTTTCCTTGCAAATAAAAAAATAACCCTTTAACGCCTAAAAAAATAAAATCGAATTTAAAGTAAAAATTTAAATTAGTTTAGTAAAAATAAATTAAGCACCAAAAATGTTCATATAATTATTTAAGGTGTTCTTAAGCAAAACATACGGTACATAAGTGAAAACAAAAGGGCGATAATGAAAGAGTTAACGGCAACTAACAATAATAATTAGAAGCTGAAGTGTCGTTTGTAAGATATTTTATTCATGAGAAAAAAGATAAGATATAATTTACGGTGGCTTATCATTAAAAGTGTATAAATCAGCATGAAAGTAAATAACATAATTAATTTGGACGCTCACCGGTCCGAATATCACTATATTATATCGTCTAACACCTTTGTTAAAACTAGAAACATTTGCATTAAAACAGTAGACAAAAAATTAAACAATGTTGTAAAAATAAACGAGTTGATAAACAAGCGGATTGGGAATACCGTATCAGTGACTTGACCGTGGCTCGCTCGTGTTTATCCTCTTGGATTTAAATATTATTCGATCTCACAATGAGTTGCAAATTATCATTAGTATTATTTGTATATACTATTCTATTACATTATATTAGTATAAATAGTATTACACAAACCAGTTACACTACAGTTGCTAAATAAGGAACTCATTTAGAATTTATTATTATTGTTTGCTGTAGGAGTATTGCTTTGAATTTATGGAAATGCACATGACTATATTAAAATAAATTTATTTTACAAGCAATAATTGTTCGCCTGAAACACTCATCCACATTGAAAAATCTCCTGATAAAAGATACATGACGCCAAAGATTTTTCAATGTGGATGAGTGTTTCAGGCGAACAATTATTGCTTGTAAAATAATTGTTACCCTTTGTGCTATGCATAAAAAATCTTGTCTTAAAAACATTAGTTTGCCAAAAAATAATAATTAAAATAAATTTGTTTTTTATTGTTTTTCTCTGACTACCCCACAAAAGATTGTATTTTCAAGCAATACCAATGAAATTGCAAGGTAGGGAGTTATCAACGACGACTTTAAATACTTTAAATTTAGTAGGCCGTTTTCAAGTGATCCTCCTGTCATGAATTTGTGTATGATATCTATGAAATATGAGTATATGAAAGGTTGCCAATTCGTGGGGAATTCCCTAAATTGCTGGGAATTTACAAGATTTATCAAGAATTGGGTATTTTGCGGGGAGTTTTTTTTTCGGAGATTCTGGGCATTTATTTTCAAAACACAGTAGTTTAGAAGAACTAAGCGCATAAACAGACAGATGCAGAGAGCAACTTTGTTTTATACTATTTCGAGAAGAGATAAGGTGGAAGACACAGCACTATCAAAGTATTTAAATTAATTCTTGACTTTCCGTTATTAAAGGTGTATTTCCACAGTACAATCTCGTCTGCTCGTTATTTTCGGATTGATTTGCCGTAAAAATTAATTACTAAAAATGGAAAAGAATAATTAATTAATTGAAAAACGAAACGGTAGATGGAATAATATTATTACGACTATCAAAAATGCATTATAAAATATGTATTTACCAATTCAACGATTTTTACCTAAATTTACCTATGTGTGTGAATATCTCGAACCAAGAATTTTGGATGTTTGATACTTAACTGATTACTCTTTAAAGAAAGCATTCTGTCAAAACAATGTCAATTCATAACTTTTTCTTCTGGAAAATGGCGGAAACTGGAAAATGGCTTGATTCAGCAGATATGACCGCGTTGGACACTGTAAATCTGTCCGAAACATTTTCTAAATAAGGAGGAAGCGCGACGCGATTGAGAAATATCTCAAATCAAGTATTCAGGATCCTTGATGTTGGTTACTCTTTAAAGAAAGCATTCTGTCAAAACAATGTCAATTCATAACTTTTTCTTCTGGAAAATGGCGGAAACTGGAAAATGGCTTGATTCAGCAGATATGACCGCGTTGGACACTGTAAATCTGTCCGAAACATCTCTGGTCCGGAGCCCCTAAATACCTGAAAAAAACCCTTGACTCTGTGCAAAAACGGGCGGTCCGTTTGATAGATTCCCCAATCTTAACAAGCGGACTGCAATCTTTAGAGCACAGGCGTCAGGTAGGTATGCTGTCCTTGTTCTATCGGTATTACAATGGAAGATGCTCTGAGGAACTAGCGTCATTGATCCCTTCGGCACCGGTGCGTAGTCGGGATACACGCCAAACGCGCGCCCAACATTTGTACACGGTTGACATTTGTCACATGAGAACGGGTCGCTTCTACGATTCGTTCTTAAGTTCAACAGCTCGGCTGTGGAACGAACTGCCGGCCTCTGTGTTTCCTCCCTCCTACAACATGGGACTCTTCAAGACCCATGTTCACTCCTTCCTCTCCACAAAAAGACCCTCCACACAGCATCCCCAAAGATGACATAGGCCCTGAGGGAAATTATTTTCTTCAGGGCTTCCTGTGTGGAGTTAATATAAAAAAAAAAAAAATAAAAAAAAATTCTGGCAAAACAATGTCAATTCATAACTTTTTCTTCTGGAAAATGATGGAAAATAGCAGCGGACAATATGTCCATTAAATTAATAAATTTAATGTTAATATTAGTTTGATAAAATATTACTATTATAGTAAATATTAAGTGAATCATTGTTCTCCGACAGCTATGCAAGTACACCTGCCCACGAACTTGAAATCTAAAAGTAAGTAAAATATGTTTTGTAATTATTTATACGAATTCGGAAACATTATCAAAATTGCCTTTACACGTGCGAAAAAAAGCCCCGTTAAAATTTCGTGGGTATATTTAACACAATTGTTTTAACGACGCACAATGAACTGTGTATTATGAATGTGTTCTTATTGTATTTGTTTCAGCTACCGCACCAAACCACTTTCACGGACTTTTTCTTTGGCGTTTATTCCGATCTTAATTACCGCGAAAATCAAAAGTGAAGTTACTCGTAGGTAGGTACCTGCAGGCACGATTTATTATGGAAATCACAAAACATGGTCGCGTCGGTGATACTTTTAATGACTGCTCCATTATCAATTCAAATATTTACTATGTTAGTGGATTTTGTTCCATGACAAAGGTGAACATTGAGAACAGTGACCAAAAAACATACCTAACCTAACTGTACATATTATTTTATAATGTTTTGTTATCTATCATTTTTTATTTTTTCCGTGACAAAGGTGAACATTGAGAACAGTGACCAAAAACATACCTAACCTAACTATACATATTATTTTATAGTGTTTTTATCTATCATTGTTTTATTTTATCCATAACAAACGTGAACATTGAGAACAGTGACCAAAAAACATACCTAACCTAACTGTACATATTATTTTATAATGTTTTGTTATCTATCATTTTTTTTTTTTTTTTTATTTTTTTTTTTTTATTTATTTAAGGAGAAAACACAGATACAGACAGTAATTAAAAGATAATTTTGTAAAACAATAACTTGAGAATTCGCCTGCATCCTAACTATTTCTCACTGATTGACTGGTAGATAACAATTTTAAATATTTTTTACATCTAAATAAGGTAAAATTATTTTGTATATGGATAATGCTCAGTATCAAATAAAAGTGTACAAATATTTTTTATACAAGTTTAGAGATAAATCATAAAAAAGTACTTAAAGAGTATAGTGAATGAAGTAAGTACACATTTTCTTTTTTTTATAGTAAAACAGACTTCAATTTCCTACCAAAAGTACTATATGTATCAAAAAATATGTCGGAATCCTTCAGGTTTTGGTTTTTATTATACAATTCGCACATTCTTCTGATTGGATCTCTGACACCAGCATTTGTGCGCGTCCGGCCAATGTGGAATAAGTCATTAAGCCTCGTCGTTCTGAGTGGTATTTTAAAGTTTATTAGATTGAGTAAGCCAGGACAGTCGATAAAGTTGTTACAGATTTTGTACAAGGTCATTAGGTCAAGGTAAGTTCGCCGGTTAGTAAGAGTGGAGACGTTATATTTCGAGAGCATATTTGTGTATCCCCGTTTAGGTGCGCTCATTCTGTGGTTGAGGTAACGCAGAAATTTCTTCTGGATACTTTCAATATTTTCTTTATAGATATCGTAAAGTGGAGTCCATATGGAGGTGCAGTATTCAAGTAGAGAACGGACCAGTGTATAGTAAAGTAGAAGGTAGGTTTCAGGCTTTCGAAATACGCGGCTGTTTCTGATAACAAAGCCTAGCATACAGTAAGCTTTATTCACAATGTTTTTAATGTGCGCATCGAAATGAAGTTTGGAATCAAAAAGTACGCCAAGATCCCTTATACAGTATACACGATCTAGTGAATAGTTGCCTATATAATAATTGTGTATAATAGTGTTATGATTTTGTTTTATTTTATCCGTGACAAAGGTGAACATTGAGAACAGTGTTTTTATTTTATCCGTGACAAAGGTGAACATTGAGAACAGTGACCAAAAAACATACCTAACCTAACTGTACATATTATTTAATAGTGTTTTTATCAATCATTGTTTTATTTTATCCATGACAAAGGTGAACATTGAGAACAGTGACCAAAAACATACCTAACCTAACTATACATATTATTTTATAGTGTTTTTATCTATCATTGTTTTATTTTATCCATAACAAAGGTGAAAATTGAGAACAGTGACCAAAAAACATACCTAACCTAACTGTACATATTATTTAATAGTGTTTTTATCTATCATTGTTTTATTTTATCCATGACAAAGGTGAACATTGAGAACAGTGACCAAAAAACATACCTAACCTAACTGTACATATTATTTTATAATGTTTTGTTATCTATCATTGTTTTATTTTATCCGTGACAAAGGTGAACATTGAGAACAGTGACCAAAAAACATACCTAACCTAACTATACATATTATTTTATAATGTTTTTATCTATCATTGTTTTATTTTATCCATGACAAAGGTGAACATTGAGAACAGTGACCAAAAAACATACCTAACCTAACTGTACATATTATTTTATAATGTTTTGTTATCTATCATTGTTTTATTTTATCCGTGACAAAGGTGAACATTGAGAACAGTGACCAAAAAACATACCTAACCTAACTATACATATTATTTTATAATGTTTTTATCTATCATTGTTTTATTTTATCCATAACAAAGGTGAAAATTGAGAACAGTGACCAAAAAACATACCTAACCTAACTGTACATATTATTTTATAATATTTTGTTAACTATCATTGTTTTATTTTATCCATGACAAAAAAGATCATTGAAGAAAATTGAATAAAAGTTACGTAAATACCTGACCTAACCTAACTACACCACTACGTAAGCAAAGGTCTCGTTAAAATGATTTACCTGTATATGTATATTCTTTATCTACCTACGGTAATGTAAAATATGTATCGAATATTATTGGTTTTCTGTGAAAAATCACGGAATGCAATGCAATATGACCAAGATTTAAGTTGGGAAAATTTAGTTCATACAAAATCAAAAATATTTCACTTTTGAAATAATAGGGTGGGTAGAAACGACGGACCGCCAAACTCAGTCTTGGTATACACTCCTCGCCTCAATCACATTCATACATATTCCTCTAGTATTCTGACTCTTGACATGGTCCGACTCAAGTATCTGATTCACTTGATCGTGCCATGTCTTCCCCAATTTTTCTACCATTCACATTTGCGTCATATATTCTCATTACACTCCTTTCTTCGTTCATTCGCTCTACAAGCCCAAACCATTTCAGAGTCCCTTTCTTAATCTTACTTATTCCGCTTACATCGACCATGCATTCTTTGCGGATCTCCACATTTCCCACACGATAATTCATGGTTTTATCATATAAACGCCTCATTTCTACAGCATTTAATCTACTTTCATCTTTCTTCTGCCAGTTCCACTGCCAAACATCAGGGTAGGTACCAACACTCCATTGTGGACACTTTTTTGCTAGCGCCAACCACGTTCAGTCCTCCATTAATGGAGTTACCTGCATTTACCCTCTTTCAATATTTCTGTCAGCCTTCCCATCTTTCTAGAACATACTTCCTCAATACACAAACTCATCCACCTGCTCCTGTTTTCGTACTCTCTCTTTCAAACACCATTACTTTAGACTTACTACATTTAAAATGCATAATAAAAATAGTCGTCTGGTGAAATATAAAAAGATAAATACTGTATCGCTTGTCTGGATTAGAATATTTTTATGATTTTCTCAAATTTTGAAAATGTCACACACCGGGCACCCCTGCTAAGTAGCCAAATGTAGCGAATCACTTAGTTTGATCTGTAGTAGAGGTGTTGATTATCCAATAAATGGTTTCTATACCCGCCTCCCGAAAGGGAAATATTCTTTAATTGCAAATAATACGATAACTGCTATATCATAAGTTTAAATTTTCCGATGCGTTTCTGCAAAATGTTCAAATAATGCTGAAAGGCAATAGGCGATATACATAGGACGCTAGCCAACCGTGGGAATGGAATTTGAAAGAAGAATTTGCTGTAATTCATTTTGTGCCGCGGAAGCATTTTAAAAATGAAAACGTCTTTCATTACAATATTATTAATTATACTGATTAAATAACACTAAGCGAAAATTCCCAAGAAAATGAACGTCTAACCTATTCTTCGACTACTACAAAATCATGTTGCATACCTAAGGGTAAGTTGTTTAATATAATTTGAACAATTCATCAAATTTCAACATCCGTTTGCGAGTTCTGCAAATGTCCTATTCAAGTTATGTTATTATGGTTCCATGATAACTCAACACAGTGACAATTCAACACCCTTTTAAAAAGTGATATAAAGTCATTAGAAACGATGAAAACAAAAAAAATTAAACCTAACCTAACCTACTTAACCCAGTTAATAAAGTTTTTGTTTCATCACTTTCCATGACTTTATATAACTTTTTAAAAATGTGATGAATTAGCATTGTGATGATTTATCCGGTCACCATTATTATATCATTATAAGCCAGTTACCTACTTGACAGAACTGATGTAAAAACAAAACTAAGAAAGTTAACTTTGAAATTTGAAGAATTGTTCAAATTCTCTGAAACAACTTCTCCTAAGTGTTTATTTAACTTCGTGTATAAAAAATTAAGTTTTGATTTTAAATTAATAATAATAATAAATATCTTTATTGTGACAAATTTTCAAACTATAACTATGGAAATACATGTAAGACTGTTTTGTGTACATTGGTTTATAAATTAGAAGAGTATATAATTTTATCAATGGAAATTAATATATAAACAGTAGGTAAAATAAATGTTAATAATAGAAATGTTAATGTAGTTATATGTTAAGGTTTATCATAGCCCGCCTCACTAGGCTTAGCCTGTGTTGAGGCAGCTATCCACCAAGTTTATTTATAGTACTATAACGTACCTACAATTATATAAAAATATGAACACTCAATAGTTAGGTAGCATCAATATCAATACATCATATACCAAGTTCGTTTCTAGTCCTAATAATATACCTACAATTATATGAAAATACATACAATAATTAGGTTGCATCAATGACTGCGAATTTGGATGAGTGCACCGGTAAAGGCCCTATCATTACTTTTAATCCAAATTTTTACGCTATTAAATTAAATTAACATGGAATGTCTCTCAACGTAGGTACTTACTACATGTTTAAACGTTTTTTATGTGAATACCGCACAAGAGTCCCAAATGCTTAAAACAGTCTGGAGCCAGTGAGACTACGGCATCCCCAATCGGCGTATGTTATGGGACTGAAGGTAGTGGGGAGTGGAAGGAGATGGTAAAGAGGAAGGTAGGAGAGTATCTGACTATTCAGATCTGGTCACAAAACACGGCTAAAGCAGTATCTTCAGAACGTGCCACAAGTATACTACATATTATTTAAAATGAACAAACAGCTTATACGTATAATTCAGATATCTACTGAGCCCAAAAAGTTTCTAGGGCTACTTAGAGATAGGTGTTAGAAGCTGAAGGGGAGATGAAGAGGGATAGAAGATTCTCTCGATTCATTGCATACTGATGTATTTATTAATGATCGCACGCATTGAGTTATTGTGGGCAGAGATGTGCTTTATTTCAAATAAATCCATTTCAAATGGAAATGCAAAATGCAAAATGGGTATTTTGCATTTTGCATTTTAAATGCTTTTCTAAAAACCATTTTGCATTTTGCATTTTAAATGCTTTTCTCAATGCATTTTCCATTTTAAATGCTTTTTTGCAACATTCTTCCTGTTATCTCCACTCATCTTTTTATCATAGGCCCCGTATATCAGTCGGTCCTCAACCTCGCTATGAGAGATAATTTACGTCTGTCAAGTTGCTACTTGGTAGGAGCCCTGGCAATTAAGTGATACCATTAAAAAAATACAGATTCAAATAGTGAACACGTGGCCATGATGCTGTAATATTAAATTTTAGATAGCAGTTTCTATTTTTTACGTTGCCAATATTAGTCCCGAGCAAATTTTTTACTCTACTTTTAGGCACATGTTCATCAAATGCAATACTTGTCTTCCGAGTTCAGCACCAGATGAATGTCTCTTTTCAAATGGAGGTATACTCACGAGACCTCATAGAAGAAAGATGAGTGATGATGTTTTTGAGAAGCTCGTTCTTCTAAAATCTAATAATGGCTAAGGCTACATAATACCCACATTATATAGAATATATATTGGTTTTCTCAAAGTTGTATTATATTATCTGTGGGTTTTTTAGTGCGCCTGCTAGGAGTTTTTTGTGACAATCTATGGTCAAATAATGGGTGCGCACTAGAAAACAACATTTTATATTGTCTGATTGTCTTACTGTCCTGTATTTCTTTATTATTCACTGGTGGATGTCCCCTCACTAGAGAGTTACTACACAAATGATGATGGCCCTAAGAAAATGACAATATTTAGTTAATAATAGATTCTATTATATTCCACTCAAATACAATTGTTTTTTACACAGGACATATCAGTATGTATGATTTGTTATTCCACAAGTAGTTCTACATTGATGTACATTATTAAATGACAAAGTTGTTTAAAAATTCAATAATTATTTTGAACCTGAGAAACCATTTTGCATTTTCAATGCATTTTGAAAATAGGTATTTTGCATTTTGCATTTCAAATGCTTTTCTAAAAACCATTTTGCATTTTCAAATGGAAAAGTTTTGACCCATTTCCATTTTGCATTTCAAATGGTTTTGGGTACCCATTTTGCACATCTCTGATTGTGGGTCACTGTCACTAAGATCTTGTATATTATCACTGAATATAATATAATTTTACGATAGTGACTATTATTTTTTAACGTGTTAGTAGTTTTTCGATCTCACAATATTATTATATCAAATTTTTAGTTTTATCTTATAATTTACGAGCAATTGTTTTTGGAGCGAAAAAAGTCGTGTGCGGTCAGCGCGGTCGTGGAGAAAAGTAACTGTTTTACCAGTGTTGCCAACTAGAATTTAAATAGAAAATAAAGCTAGACGCCACCCGAAAAGGGGGTAATAGAGAGCCAAAACCTTGTATAGCCTATGCTGGGACCGAAAATGCATCATCCTGGGAAGGGTGTCTACAGAAATTCTGAGGAGAAACAAACCCGAATATTCATGCGTCATTTTCGTGTTGAGGATAGGCCAGAGAATACATTTTCGTTTCCTGGAGGGGAGTAGGTCATGGCTAGAGAAATTCTGAGGTATAAAAACGAGATTTTAAAACAGAAATAACCGATTCTGATGAAAAAAAAACGATTAAATACTCATTTTTCTTTGATAAATTTTGTATAAAAAGGGAGTTAGATTATTTGAAAAACGAGCCAAGAAGCTCTCGCTTGTTTTTGAGCTGATGGCCTTAATTTAGAGTTAAATCTACCTCTAAATGAGCAACACTGGGTTTTACAGCAAAAGGAAGTTATTAATAAATAAATTTAATGAAATGTGTAAAAATGCCTGTCCACAAATAAAATAATGTGCTCAAGAAATACGAGTAGAATTACAGAACAAGCCCTGAATTGTCTGCCCTTTTGACCTTGAACATTCCAAGAAATAATCTCCATGGCGGAGATAAAAATAATCACGATCTTGAAGCACTTTCTTTTTACTAATCTGTCTTCGTATGTAAACTGTTGCCTGTTTCAAACATTGAACTTATTGATTTGTTAGAAGCGGAAGAGTTATCGGCTAAAGGCGCTTGAGCTGGGTGATCTCGATAAATAGCGCGGTAGGCGGTAGGAATAAAGCGCAATCGCGGGGAAGTCGGAAGTAGCCTACATTTCCCCCTTCCCACCCCAACCCACCCCCCGCCCGCCGGGCCGTTGTTAACTATTCGAAAGTCTCATCTATGCGCTTGGAAACCATTCAATGGCAGGTTAAGTCAAATACAAAACGTGGTTCCATTGAAAATCTCACCATTTACAGTATGAATATGAAATATTCGCGCGATTGTACCTACATTAAATTCACTTTAACTGGCGATGCAATGAATCAATTTTCGCAGCATTGAAAAACTGATCTCAAAGAAATGTGTGGATGCTTTAATTAAATACTTTGATTAGACTAATACAACTTGGCATTTGGTATAATAGAGCATTGCCTTTTAAAAATATAATATACCAGGCGTATAGAAATAGCTTTGAAGTGTGAAATATCCTACTTGCAAATCCCCTTTTAAATATGATATATATTGTACAATGTTTCAAATAAAAATTAATGTTTGCGCCTGAACTTCGGGCAATAAAATAAAATAAAATTTTCGCGATATTTTTTGGCGTGATGTTAAGCGAGAATTACAACCTTATTGTCATCTGCATAAGGAATGCGTGATTTCGAATGTTACACGTGGAAGAGGATGGCCTTAAGTATATACTTACATCTTTGTCATTAGAGTAAGTCATCATAAACCAGGCATATAATTTTTTTGAACAACTTAGAAACAGACGTGTGAATCATACGAAATTTTATGAATATTACGGCATTTTTAGTAACTTTCAATCCATAAATATTAGACTTATAAAGTACTATGATAAATAAATTCAATTTAACAACTAAGCAACAATGACGCTGGTAAACTGAACGTCAAGAGAAGTCGACATCGTTAGCTTCAGACGTATTATTAAATTCATAATCGTTATATATAAAATTTGTTATTACGTGAACTTAGATAGCCCAAGATATATAATAAAACTGCGCATAGATAAGTTTCTGGCTTACTCAAATAGATAACAGCATTAGTACAAATCTAAGAGATCTTATTGACATTGACTGTGGACAGCTGGTGGCAAGTTGAAAAACGTAATAAACATTTTTTTATCTTGGTTTTAAAAGCGTAATGTTGACAAGATTATCTTACAGTAAATCCAATTGGGAAAATAAAACGTTGATGGCTAACGAATGCAAAAATAATAAAGTTGACTCTAGCAATATAAAACGAGTTCGGCACTAATTTCTTAGGTACATACATTTTAAGCTCAAAATTCCAATTGAATACATTAAGTATGTTAGTTTGATGAATCAATTGCATGTAATAACGCTGTCTGATAGGATAATTATGTCAGACCTGGTTGTATAACGTAGAGTCATAAACTTAATTGACAGCCTTGCCATCGTCGTCACTATTACATTCCATGTGCTGACTAGGAACACAAGACAAAATGTAACATTCTTCTGCAATACATACACAACCAACTACCAGACACACTCACTAACCAATAGGTTGCATGATCTAGGCATCTTACTTTGTGGGTACGATATATTCACTGACACCTTTCATAGAATTATGTGTAATCTATACCAGCACTTCTACAAATTATAGTAGCGTTGGTAATGTAGTTTTAGTGATTTGTCTTATATTTAGTATTGTACTAGTTTTAATTTTTTAGTTTTTATTAATATTTTTTCATATTTAATTTATTAGTTTAATGTTTTTCAAGCTTTAAAAACTTTGTTCTTTGATGTTTGCTAACTAGGTGGATTCTGTTTTTATAATCCATGTAAAAGCCCAGTTGGGCGTTAAACCGAATGAAATAAAATAAAGATTCCAGTTGCATCTGAAATGATAAAAAAGTGTTCAAAAAACAAACCAGAAATAGCTACTACACCGCACAAAAATGCTAAGTTGAAATCATAAAGTCATTTTATTGGAGGTGGCGAGGTCGAAAAAATACGTTATTAAGAAAGTGTACTTGAATGGAATGAATGGATTGAGAAAGGCTTTTATTGAATCCCAACCAAAGAGACGGACATATTCATTGACTCATAAAACTGACAGTCGACATGTTTATTTGCAATAAAAACCATTAGGTACACTGGGGACATAGTTACAACGCGGAAGGGGTATTGTCAGCTTCATGATGTGTAATCGAGTTTTTGTTTAAATTAAACAACGTTTTACGTTAGATATTAGATATTCACGGCCAAAAGCATTATGGTGATTTATTTTTAGGTTATTTTGTTGTGGTGCGCTTTCTCCTTCTTTAGCCAAAGTTCGGGACGGCGTTAAAGTGTCCATGCACATCTGCCCCGATGATGGACACTGTAACGCTGTCCGAAACGTTGGCTAAAGAATGAGATAGCGCAACACGGCATAATATCCCATAAACAAATCACTATAACGAAATCAATCACTACAATTCTTTTGACGGTGAAAATCTCAATTCATATCACAATTTTCCGTGCTATATCGTGCTGTTTTCATTACGAGCTAAGAAACTGTCAAAATCATTTTTGACTCCGTGCCATCATAAGAAAAACATAACTGGTAACTTAATCAATGCGCACACACTCACACACACACACACACACACACACTTACACACGCGCACACACACACACACACATACACACACACACACACACACATATATATATATATACACGGTGTCCGGAAACTCGTAGTACAAGCGGGAAACTGGAGAATCTACACCACATGGGGAACCCAAATAAACATAAAGTTTTTTGATTTGAGCATTTTCACAAAAAAAAAAAAAAACCAAAAAAAAATATTTTTCGGCTCTTTTAGGGTTAAAGTTTTTTCTGGTGTTTAGGGTTGAACAACAGATGTTTTAACCCTGCAGAGCAGAAATATTTTATGATTACACCGGATTAAATGAAGGGTGATTTCAAAATAATGCTTCAAATCCGAGTTTCTTTTTGTTTTACTTTCAAATAGTTTTAATTAGTTGGGTACTTTGATCTTCAGTAATAATTTATAAGAATTTGATAAAAAAAAAAAAAAAATTAACTTCTAACTCGATTTACTCGATAACGTAAGCTCAAATCAAAAAAAAATATACTACAAAATCGACTCCAAATGTGATGTAGATTCACCAGTTTCCCGCTTGTACTACGAGTTTCCGGACACCCTGTATATACATATATACAGCTTAACTACGTACTATTTTGAAGTCGTGAAACATTTGAATGACTGAATAATATAGTTAAAATCGCGCCGGTAAATTGTATACCTACATATAATCTCTCTAGATATTTCATAGAGACGTATCATTGGTACGGATCCTTATAATTATTTGTAAAATCTTGCGAACTGTTTTTATAATTTTATCTCTATTTACTAAAATATTAAAATAAGTCAAAATAAGACAAGACAACATTTTGTGTGCTTCATATTTAAAAAAAAATGGATAAAAGGATTTTGGTGGTGAATAATTTCTGATCTTATTTTGAGACATTTACTGTTGATATTTCTAGGGAGAGTAATCACGAAAAGCTTATGTTTCAAGAATAAAACTAGTTTTAAGGTAAATCTCAAAAGCAGTTGAACATCTCAATGAACTACAAACAATGATTCGAAATGTTCGATTTTTTAAATCTTTGCTCAAAGACTCACACTAAACAGACGCCTGAACTTCCTTCGTAGTTTAATGAGATTGATAAAGACTACAATTTAGAGAACCACAATTGAAGTATCTATATTGTGAATTATTTGAAACAAGTCAAACGTATTAAAACAAAACAGTAAAGAATGATTCATTAACAATACTAATGAAATTAGTTATTAACAAGGAATTGACTTCTGGAGATTAAATTTATGGATGACTAAGAGATTTCTCATAAACCAGCAATAATAATCATTTTTCTCCGTTTAATTTTATTTTCAGAGCCTCCTCTACTTCCTTTACTTGAACATAACCTTCACACAGCATCCCTAAGATGACATAGGTCCTGAAGGAACATATTTTTCCAGTGAGTATGTTAATGTAAAAAAAATACTACTGATAATAAATATCCTCTATGGAAAAGCTTAATTGGAAAATCTTAGTAGATTAGTAATCGTGTCAAATCAATTTGTTATACACAAAGCGTAAACCGTTAAAGTATTGTATACGCCGGAAGCTCGACAAATGAATTCAATCGAAACGTTAATCACTTATCGCAGTAGGCTAATGTCAAAATGCAGCTATCAACACAATGTTGCAATATGCATTATTAATTATGTTTCAGTGAAATAATAGATGATGCCGGTATGATGATTCCGCGCTCCCGTAACTCGCCACTACTGGCCGCTTTCTCTAATTTATACCTGCGAGTGTAGCACCTTCCTCATTCTGGCTTCAGACACGGAATACTCGGTGTACATTTCAGTTGGAATACATTATGCTTTGTAATTAGATCACTATTTCTTTCAATCGATAATAGCACCTACAGTAGGTAATTAGGGGGCACTGGGGCTAGGAACTATTCAAACTTTATAACATTTAGGACATCTTCAAAAAATATCTTGCGCAAAGATTTTTTTAATGTTAATGCACTCTCGTGCGTGCATTTTAAGACAGATCTAGTATATTTTATTTATTTACTTTATTTTACGAAAATCAACAGTTTACAATATAAATTGGTTAATGGAAAACAATTAAAGAGTTCCTCATTATACTAATACATTAACCCCTTTACTAACAAAGTTGTTATTAATTTTAAGACTGAATGTTGTGGAAATAAGATCGCTGAGGAGTATGTGAGGTAAAACTCGCAATTCGCAAATAATCCATGGCTGATGTAAGCGTAATGTTTGGGCATGTAGAGTGAATGAACAAAGAAAGGAGTATATGGAGAATATATGACGCAAATGCGAATGGTAGCAGAAGTCGGGGAAGCCCTAGGAAAACATGGTGCGTTCAAGTGAACCAAATACTTGAAACGGGGCATCTTAAGAATCAGAATAACAGAAGAGTATGTATGAATGTGAATGAGGCAAGGAATGTGTGCCAAGACCAAGATTATTTTGATCAATCTTAAAATTTAGGTACATATTATTTAGCACGTTAAAGGCAGCATTTAAATAGATCGTATCCATCAACCAACTATGTCAATTATTGTAACCCAATAAATTAGGTACAATTTGGCGACACTTTTTCAAGAGCAACAATGTTGACATATGGGTTCTGCCCTAATGACACATAAGAGAAACGAATTATAATTGGTTGGTCGGTTTGATCGAGGGGCAACTGTGGCCTGGTGTGGTCGGAACTGTAGGCAAGTTCCGCCGGTAGTAAAGAAGTAATATCGGAATGCCAGTCCGAGCAAAAAGCGTACGAAGGAAATGATATCCACAGCGAGAAGGCACGCTCTCTAGTTTTCACTCTCACTTATTAAAAAGTTGAATTTTATTATGCGGACCAACGAAGTGTGCGCGGGCACTCTCGCTTTCGCCCGGTGCGCACATGGGCGGCTGCGCAGCCTTGCGAAGCCAGTCGATGGCAATCAAATCACAAGCCTGCGCAAAAATCCCAAACTACTTCAACCAAATATCCACAATGAATTAATCAACCCGTTGGCGAAGTGCCATCTTAAAATACATATTTTCAAATAAAATGCACATAAAACTCACTTTTATCCGGATACAATCAAGCCAATACAATGTAAAATTTATGACGTCATGTCAAATTTAAAAAAAATGATGTTATTGTGGAATGCATACATATTTACTTTACATATCGATGTAACTGATTCAGCTGTTTAATCCGCGTCAATTATAAAATAAAAACTCTAAGTGTTCACACCACAACTAAACTAAAATATATAAAACGTTATTGTATATTATGTAATAACTCTTGTTGTAGTTATATATAACCTATACTGAGTTATTGTTAAACGCGTAATGTATCAGTGTAATGAGAAAATCTGTAATTGGTTTCTCATCCAACCAACAGTATTGGAAACTGTTGCAGACTAAAAAAAAACATGGATTGAATAAAAAAACTTTTTGAATTTTTGAGAATTGGCTCGAGTGTCATTAACAAGAACCAATATAATGAGTCAATAAGTCAGCCTAGACGCTTTCCTATAATTAGAATTCCGTTTAAGGCGCACAGTATTAATAATTGGTCTTAAAAGACAGTGATAGCAGTTAGGTAGATACTGCAAGACAGAACAAATCCAGCAGTAGCAATATTGAGTGTTACAACCACGCGTGCGCTCAGTTGGCCTAGTGGCTACTCGGCTCGCACAATAATAAAGTAATTTCACCCATAACCGAATGCTTTGTCATAATGCTGCACGTGTTACACTTTTTACGTGATTTTTTACATGTGGATTTCCGCATAATTCGAAATGCAGACATTTAATTGACAAAGCAGTGCATTTGTAGGTCCATCGTATGTGGCTGGTAATCCCTCAACCGCGAATGTTTGTCTTACGTCATCAATGGTTTTTATTACTTATTACCGTTGTGTATTGTGTCATCGCACATAAGATTGTAACTATGGTGATGAAGGGATTATTTTCGTTTTAGACTTTATAAAATAAAATATCAGTTTACAAATCAAAAGATTCTGTCGAATGTAAATATTATGTATATTGAACCACTTATGTTGTACAAGTACTTCAAATAAGGGTAATAAGGATCATGTTATCTTTTTCAAATTGGATTAAAAATATGATTTTGTACCATTCTCCTTTGATGTATACTATTCGCTTCTGGGTAAACATAATTTTACTTTCGAGGGCAGACCACATGCATATTTTGAAATCTTAATTCCTGGAGAGAACAGCTTTATTTCATGCAGGTTTTTTTATGGAAAATGTACCCTTTGGTCGGCCTGCGTAACGCCATTTTCTTAATAATACATTTACTACTTTCTTACACGGGGAAAAATAAGTATTGCATTAAGAATCTCTTAAAATTATTGGTAATCCGTTTAAAAACGGGATTGGTTTTGGTTTCTTAAAGAAATGAGTCAACAGGTTTCCTGATAAACTTTTAGTAAATTACGAATATATTATCACGATGTCGGAACACGGAATATTTTCGAATTTCGTCATGATATATTATCAAGTGCATTTGCCTATTCGGATTTTCATGACCACGTGTTGCGACATCGTGATAATATTATTATTATTATTATTAGGTACAATATTTTTTACAATTCAAGTTTTTCAGTAATGTAGGCCTCACTGGGTGGCTTGTATATATATATATATTCGTAATTTACTAAAAGTTTATCAGGAAACCTGTTAATTCGTTCGTTAATGCCTGCAATCCCGTTTTTAACCGGATTACCGATAATTTGAAGAAGTTCTGAATAAATTGGTAATGCTCATTTTTCTCGATGTACTCGCACAAGAGGGTAATTTTTATATGACAAAAAATAGCACAAAATTATTTTTATTCAACTTTACATGCTATTAAAGGCTTTTAATAACCACGTCTTGAATTAAGTAGTATTTTTTAAATTGAAATAATGTTAATTTATCACGAACTGTCAAACGGGGAAATTCCAGAATAATAGATTGTCTTGAATGCACGCCCCTACGACCTAGCTTATTTGTAAGTTTGCCTCTCACTGTTTCCGAATATCGCGGTAAAGCCAGTTGGCGGTAATTGAGTGAAGCTGAATTACAAACAGGGCGACTGCTGCCTGTTGAACAGCACCGAACAGCGAAGGATCTACTAGCCCGGGAAATGGTTCCACAGTGTTTGGTAGTGATTGTTTGGTAGTGATAGATGTGGCATTCTTCGAGCGTGTGGGAGTTCGCTGTTATAGCCACTAGCCACTATAGCCAGCCGCCAGCTTCCTCAAGCGGGGAATGACAGAATGAAACGAAAGAGCCATCAGCGGAGAAAGTGAAACTCGAGGTCTTTGCAAATTTAGCTGTACGTCACAGTGAAAAAAAGAGAACGACAACAGAACACGGCCGACTGTACCACTAAACCGCACTGCAAGAAGAATTATTAGATATTAAAACATATGTATTTTGTAACAAGTGTTCGCGTCACTTTCGCGTTCTTTGGCAGTGCATTCCTTCTGTCTTATGACGTGCGCCACCACGGGATATTTATATTGTGGGCCACATTTAGATCCTACGAACTTGTGACTACGACTTGTGCAGATAAACAGATCGATGGGCGAATTGTTGAATTAGAACGCAATCGGAGGATCTCTGTGCGCAGTATCTCTGGTTCCGGATATCTTACAACTCAACATAAACAACCTGGTTCAATAGTTCAATATACGAGTATATCTTCCCTGATAGGTACTAACATATTATGTCAGCAGAACTAATATCAATGCTGAATATCTTTAATACATTTTATGAACACATAATCAGATATAATCGAAATAAATAATATATTTCTGAATGAATCTTAAAGCGTCTATTTCACTTTCCAAGAACTTCATTAGGTAATAATAATAACGTACTATCGGCAAACCTTGAACTGTCACAACCTGTTATTATTTGCACGGTATGCTCTATCAGTACTTATGTCAAAGTAAACGTAAATAAGAATATTATCATCATTCCCGCAAGAGAAATACTAAAAAGATTAACTAAATAATGTTCAGTTACAACATAATTTCTACAATTATGTTTTAAATGTATCCAGATGTCAAAGTTTGTATTCAATATGTTCTTCGTAAATATAAAATATATACAGTTTCCTAAGCTTCTCATAATAAGTGAAAATTACACGGAATCCGTTAAAGAAAGGGAAACTGTACGCGGAAGTAATAACTTTGTATGTATTTGTATAACTTCTTATCCACGTATACAGATGTGTCTTCGGTGAGAACTAATGTATTGGTGCTGCGCATCAACATTTATAATTAGCGTTGCATAAAAAATGCATACGTAAGCCTCTTTTATTCTCAATCATACATTTGTGGAAATTTCATTTGTGATAAAATTAAAACGCAAGCAACAAAATCAATCTAAGAAAATTCAATATTCTCACCATTGAATATATTGTTAGGATTCCAGTAAATTAAAGATAATATCTATATATTTATAGAGCCGAAACGTTGAATATATAATATTCCCTCGGTAAAAAAATTACTAAAAATTAATTTTGTTCTGTTATTTAACATTTTATAGGTATGATAAAATTCACAATGTGTCTTTAAATGTAAATTAGGCATTTTTCGAGAGATTTTTACTGTATGTTAAACGAGTCGGGTTTTATTAAATATTTTTACAATTTTCTCGCTCCCAGTCATATGTACAAATCTCCCTTTCAAACCACCTTCTTCTTCTTTTTGAACGCTTACTAGGGAGCCTTAACGAGTAAAAAACTTTCTCGTCCGAATTAATGCCACACTGAACTAATTCGTACAAAGTTCGCAGGCACTCTTGAGAACAGAAAACCGCAGCAATTAAAAAAGGTTATCCGAGTCAAATTAGCGGATTCGGCAAATGAAACGTATTCGCCACATCTATAAAACTCTTCAAGTGCAGATAAGAAATTTCTCTTTTTCCTCAAAGGTCAAGTGAACAGTTTCAACATGAATTAAACCCAGTGACGGACTGCCTCCCGCGACGGCACCGTACCGCACCGCCAGCAATGTTCTCCGTAATCTCTGCATATTATTTTACAGCCTGCGTAAGGAAACTAATTACCACTAACAAGATGTGCCGACATTAACAACTGCATTTCTGCAAGTAGTACAATGATCATAATAATTATCGAACTACAATTTCTAAACAACTCCAGTTAACAACAAGTCTTTTGGTCTAAAAGTATAAATAACCCGGCACGTTATAAGGGCAATTAATATAATGTGATTTTATCTTCCGTTCAATCTCGGCTACCGCTGTATTTATTATAACTAAATGCCAACTGTTTTGTCTATCAACGCTTTCTCCAGAGGCCCTTTTTCCGTTTTGGTTGCTCACTTATATATATATATATATTTTTTAAATTACTCTATTACAGAGGAACTTTTACACACAAAACATGAACCCGACCAAATTATTTTTTAAATCAATTCTAAAATTATATCAAATATGTAGTGGGTACGAATGGAGCTACTTTATTTATTTGTGTTTTAAATTAAATATTTAGGCATTCGATTTTTCATGGTTTTGAAGGCAATGTTGGGAATTATTAATGAGTTAATCTAACCCAACCCACTATGTTAACATATAATGCAACCAAAAATACAACTGCAACCAATGGGTTGTGTGTCTGTCTGTAACTGTGGTTCAATGGACTCGGGTGGCTTTGAATTTTAGTTAAATTTTCAAAATTGTAGCTGATATGTTGAGAATTCAGATATACTTGTGATTTTTCACCGTAGGCAATTGCTGTTTTTTTCTTAATATCTAAATGAAAAAAATATTTTTTATTGGTTCCGATTTATTCTCAATCACCGCCAAAGGGTTAAGATAAATCCAAACAGGCGCGGCTCTACGGGTCCAGCCCAGAGTCCGGAGAAAGTTGTGTCTGAGAGTCTGTCGCCTCGTTCAGGCGGCGAGCAGTCTACTGACGGACACCTTGTAATAATGACGATCCGATTAATGTACAATCAAACGCTCTCTTTGAAGCTACGCTACCCTTTTATCGAAAGACCCTCGACTTGCACTGTACTCTCTTTGATATTGGCGCATACCGGTCGGCGTACTAACTGATACTTCCTGATGTTTCTGCGGTCCGGATACCAGTTTGGGCAAATCGTTCGCAGGGTGAAAATAAATGTCAAGAATATATGCCTGCGTTTCACTTAGGAACTTCTGCTTATTATACAAATATTTCATGAGAATTTGTATAAAAATTATAATTATACACATTAACCAAAATATTATATATATTATTATATTATATGGAATGTGTGCGACTGCACTAACCTCCCCACATACCGGAATAAACATTTATTATTATTATTATATACGGTGAACGTACTTTTCAAGATTAGCAACTATTCATTCGACCCGAAAAACCCGATATCCTAAACTAAATACATATATTTGCATACCCTAAACTAAATATACATATAAATATATCACCAAAAGTAAACACCTTTTCCCTTCACCATTGCACTCACCATGGAATAGTTTTTTTGATAAATTAGAGGAGCATTAATAATAAAATACAAATATTCCACTTAATCAAGAAGTATTTTAGAGGAATCATTATAGAAATATTCCCATAATATTCTATTGATATTTTTTTGTCTTAATATCATCATACAAGTATACTCGTGGAATTTCACGTGCACTTTTTTATGCTCCGAGGATTTCTTCCAAACAGAACGCGCCAAACAACCCAGCGACTCAATTGTTTAACGATTCTGCATTGACCATCGACATTTTCAACGTCACTTACAGACAGTAGAAAAATGAGTAAAAATGATCGTGTTAAAAACGTGATTGCAATTCATTTCCTAATAAAATATTAGTCTATTCAGAATATAACGCATAGATAAAAAAAGAATATTCATGCAAGTGCCCCATTCCTGATATGTATGTTGACGAAATGTTACAACAATAGAATATTTATAATAATAATAATAATATTGGACAATTTGCATAGCGCCGCTTTTGTGAGATATCACCTCAGGGGCGCTGTTAATAGTTTTTTAGGAAACCTGTCGATACAATCGTTAAAGGCACGCATTCCCGTTTTTTACAGGAATTCGAATAATTTGATTTTCGAATGATTTTTAATAAATTGGCAGAATTTTATATCAGTAAATTTTTTCCGTGTAGCTGTCTTTAACGATTGAATTGACAGATTTCATAACAAATTATCAGTAAAGCACAATTTATGAGAAAGTCGAAACACGTGTTTTTTGGTTTTCGCATTTCGTCCTTTATATTTATTAGGACAAGGCCACCTGCGTGAACATGTTTTCAGATAATTTTCTGAATGACTAATATTTTATTAAAAGTATTTTGTGTAGCAGAAGAAAAAACTGAAAAGTGATGCAACGTGTTGATATGAAGTATGTTGTGAAAAAAAATAATAGGCAAATTGCTGCATAATTGTTATTAAATTAACATTTTAAGGTGGGTAGCGTTAACGTAAGTCTATCGGAGAATGTTGAATTATAAAATTTGACATACGAAATCTAACCCAAAGCCGCCCGGTCGTTTTACGAAACCAATGGCTGCGTTGAAAGTAAAAGTTAATCATAAAAAAGAAATTTATTAACGAAGCGTAAACAATTTAGTAACTAAACTATTTATTGATGTAATTCGGAAAATTTTACACATCAATGCGTTAAAAGCTTTATTTCTGTAACGGAAACAATGATATTATTTGCCGAAATGTCCGTTACCTTCTATTTATTTATCTCAACCGTTAACACCTTCAGCATCGCACTTTTATTTCAACATATAGACCATATTTTAAACTTGATAACACCTTAAGCAATTATTAGAAATTTTTTGGAGTAAAAACATTTTTTTTATCACTAATTTTAATTTTTTTATAATTTGATTTGTGTTATTTTTAGGTCTCAAGGGCTTAATTTTTATTAGTCAGGAAAAAACCTATTGCACAAGCAATGTTTTAGTTGAAAAAATATTATTTTACAGTGTAACATGCATAAATATAAAGATAACATAAAAAAAACTAAAAATAATAATGAATCCAAGGCCAAGCAAAACAGCCAAAGCGGGATCTGTCATTATATTTACAGTATTTGTTGCTGGAATAAAGTTTGCAAGCTAGCATGAAAAATAGACGCCGTGAGGAATATCCTTCACAAGCGATTAACAAAATACGGGACGATTTGTTTGACAAAATGAAGTTTTTTTTGTTCATGTTCTTCAGGAGGAACTCTGGTATTGAAAGGGTTAAAGTAGAAAATCTGGGAGTCAGAATCGCAAAAAATCTTGTTAAGTTTGCTTTTCATGTATAAATACTGATCTCTAAAACATATTTTCATTGCTTGAAGTATCTTTGTCGTTAGGCCCACACCTTTTAATAAAGGCATTAAAGATTTTGTATGAAATCGGATTTGTCAAAAATATGTTTTTATTCATTTACGGACAGGAACCTTTAAATACAGAATTAAAAAATTACAAAAAAGGGATTACAAACAATATTATAAAGTGAAACATACTAATATAATAACTAAATTTTACAATTAGGCTATAGGAAACAAAATGTTAAGTAAGAACTATTTTAAAGAAATCGGTTTTAATCCTCAAGGCGCGCCAAAAGATGTTTCATTTCAAAAAACATTTGGCACTGTTATCGGTGTAAAAATTACAAAAAAGGGATTACAAACAATATTATAAAGTGAAACATACTAATATAATAACTAAATTTTACAATTAGGCTATAGGAAACAAAATGTTAAGCAAGAACTATTTTAAAGAAATCGGTTTTAATCCTCAAGGCGCGCCAAAAGATGTTTCATTTCAAAAAACATTTGGCACTGTTATCGGTGTAAAAATTACAAAAAAGGGATTACAAACAATATTATAAAGTGAAACATACTAATATAATAACTAAATTTTACAATTAGGCTATAGGAAACAAAATGTTAAGTAAGAACTATTTTAAAGAAATCGGTTTTAATCCTCAAGGCGCGCCAAAAGATGTTTCATTTCAAAAAACATTTGGCACTGTTATCGGTGTAAAAATTACAAAAAAGGGATTACAAACAATATTATAAAGTGAAACATACTAATATAATAACTAAATTTTACAATTAGGCTATAGGAAACAAAATGTTAAGTAAGAACTATTTTAAAGAAATCGGTTTTAATCCTCAAGGCGCGCCAAAAGATGTTTCATTTCAAAAAACATTTGGCACTGTTATCGGTGTAAAAATTACAAAAAAGGGATTACAAACAATATTATAAAGTGAAACATACTAATATAATAACTAAATTTTACAATTAGGCTATAGGAAACAAAATGTTAAGCAAGAACTATTTTAAAGAAATCGGTTTTAATCCTCAAGGCGCGCCAAAAGATGTTTCATTTCAAAAAACATTTGGCACTGTTATCGGTGTAAAAATTACAAAAAAGGGATTACAAACAATATTATAAAGTGAAACATACTAATATAATAACTAAATTTTACAATTAGGCTATAGGAAACAAAATGTTAAGTAAGAACTATTTTAAAGAAATCGGTTTTAATCCTCAAGGCGCGCCAAAAGATGTTTCATTTCAAAAAACATTTGGCACTGTTATCGGTGTAAAAATTACAAAAAAGGGATTACAAACAATATTATAAAGTGAAACATACTAATATAATAACTAAATTTTACAATTAGGCTATAGGAAACAAAATGTTAAGCAAGAACTATTTTAAAGAAATCGGTTTTAATCCTCAAGGCGCGCCAAAAGATGTTTCATTTCAAAAAACATTTGGCACTGTTATCGGTGTAAAAATTACAAAAAAGGGATTACAAACAATATTATAAAGTGAAACATACTAATATAATAACTAAATTTTACAATTAGGCTATAGGAAACAAAATGTTAAGTAAGAACTATTTTAAAGAAATCGGTTTTAATCCTCAAGGCGCGCCAAAAGATGTTTCATTTCAAAAAACATTTGGCACTGTTATCGGTGTAAAAATTACAAAAAAGGGATTACAAACAATATTATAAAGTGAAACATACTAATATAATAACTAAATTTTACAATTAGGCTATAGGAAACAAAATGTTAAGTAAGAACTATTTTAAAGAAATCGGTTTTAATCCTCAAGGCGCGCCAAAAGATGTTTCATTTCAAAAAACATTTGGCACTGTTATCGGTGTAAAAATTACAAAAAAGGGATTACAAACAATATTATAAAGTGAAACATACTAATATAATAACTAAATTTTACAATTAGGCTATAGGAAACAAAATGTTAAGTAAGAACTATTTTAAAGAAATCGGTTTTAATCCTCAAGGCGCGCCAAAAGATGTTTCATTTCAAAAAACATTTGGCACTGTTATCGGTGTAAAAATTACAAAAAAGGGATTACAAACAATATTATAAAGTGAAACATACTAATATAATAACTAAATTTTACAATTAGGCTATAGGAAACAAAATGTTAAGTAAGAACTATTTTTAAAAAAATCGGTTTTAATCCTCAAGGCGCGCCAAAAGATGTTTCATTTCAAAAACATTTGGCACTGTTATCGGTGTAAATAAAATTTGTAACTTCTACACTATGAATATACTGTATTGGATATCACCTAATAACGTATCCATTCTTCATATATATAATATAACATAATTAAATTAATCAAAGAATCATTGTAATATAATTTAGGGAGGGTAAAAAGTGAAGATATGTTGATCAATAGAAAATCTCATTATAAAAATATATATACGTACATTATTGTCAAAACACTGATACATAATTTTTTAAAGTCCATACAATACAAAAACGCATATTTATCACCTCTGAACACAATTGTCTATTCTGTATTAATCTATACTTTATTTATCAATGCTATCGATTATTTTCTAATCACCGAACTATATTATAAACTTATAAACTACCCTTCCCATTTTTTCTACCTTACAACTCCTGCGGTGATCTGTCTTTTTATTACTACTATCTGGTTGTTATTTACTTCACCGGTTTTGTTTTATATTAAGTGCTAAATTATGATATGAACTAAACTTGTCAATTTGACTGGCCTAAAACATGATCCATTCCTAGTTGGCTAGTCAATGTTTCCGCATGTTTTATTGTATGATTTTTATGTGGAATAAATTTATTATTATTATTATTAGATGTTACCTAAAAATGGTCATTGAGACACTTACAATGATTTACGTAACAAAATACTAACACACGCCTTGACAAAATTTTCCGTCATTACAAACATAATATCAGTGCAGTAACTAGAATAAGTTACCAAACTGTCGCGACACAAGTTGTACAGGGTGTTAAGAGATGTACCTGACAAACTTTTACCATCGAGTTCTGACCTTATTTGAAGTAAAAAATATTAATTGAATTTTGGTCACCGGTGACATTTTGTTGTTGTTTTATTTTTTATCATTTTTTTTTTCAAATACAAACAAAAAATTAACTACCTCAAGCTTTTTTGTGAAAAAAGTCACCGAAGTGCAAAATGCCATCCATATTCTGTACTCTAAATAAGTTGAGGAAAGTAGGTCGTCGTATCTAGAACGGTCGATAGATAAAGGTTTTATCGATAATGTCGGTAACTGGTCATCGCTCCCGAGCTTGACCGCAGATCGCTAATGTACAAAACAGTTCAGAGTTCTTTATTTATTCGACGTGAACTACGTTAGCGATCTGCAGTCATGCTCGGGAACGATATTAAGTTACCGACACTATCCATAAATCCTTTATCGATCGACCGTCTTAGATTCCCTAGTACGTCTCTTAACAATATGCATGGGTTGAAAAAAATTGTAAGCATACACCCGAAAGCAGAAGAGCATCTGGAAAATATTTGTAAAATACGTTATACTCGCGGCGCGAATAGTGAAAAACTTGACTTATTACCATGGAGTTTGTTTGGTTAAAACGGTCTTAAACCAGGCTCCAGGCCGGCTTTACCACACCCACGTTTAACAGACGTGTAAGTAATAGTTATTACCTTGTGTCATCCAAAGTTTTACAATATTATCTGGTTCATTATTAGAAGCTTACTAAACAATCGATATGATGTTTTGTCTTATTATTTAACAGAAGGCATTTCAAATCACCGTGGTTTGTGATAGAAATGATGTTACAAGTTGAAAATAGTTGGACTGACCTCGATATTTTTCTCGACAGAAAAGCTGTTTAAATTTCATGATGCCAGAGAGATTAGAGAGTTTTTGGATGCCCTATTGTCATCACTTTGGTAATTAAGTATATACATATTATGATGTGATTTGTGGTAGCATTACTCGACTTTCGTGTTCTTATATACTAATTATCTATGTTTATGATTGCATATATGCGTAAATATCAGTTAAGTGACAATTTAGCAATCGGCAAAAAAAGAAAGTCAGGAAATTCATAATATGTCTCCGATAAGTTTTTTTTGTAAAGATGGAAAACTGAACAATAGTGTTTCCTCAAATTCCTTGATAAAAAGCACAATTCATACAATGTATAAGGCATGGTATTCAAATTATTCAGATAAGTACTTCTAATGAAATTGTGAAATTTAAAATAATTATATACTACCAATCGGAAAACATAAAACTTGGCTTGTGGAGGACTGCCCCTTAGTTTGGGGTTTGGTTGGTCATTCTGACTGTTACAAAAATTGTTTTACAGCCATTGAGCATTGTTAATAAAGCGAGAAAACGTTTCTAACACGATCCATTTTGCTAAAAACACACGCACCAATTTTTTAAAGCACGATTTGAATAATTTGAAGAACCTAAAATATGATGTGATAGATAGTCCATACCTCTAGGAATGCTATCTTCATGCTATGCTATGTACATGCTATGCTCTGTTCATGCTATGCTATGTTAATTGCTATGTTAATTACGATCATATAATCACGATAATTTGATTACGATCATTTGATAACGATCATTTGATTACGAACATTTGATTACGATCATTTGACTACCACCCTTTGATTACGATCATTTGGTTACTATAATTTGATTGAGATCATTTGATAACGATTATTTGATTACGACCATTTGATTGCGATCATTTGATTACGATCATTTGGTTACTATCATTTGATTACGATCATTTGATTACGCTCATTTCATAACGATCATTTGATTACGATAATTTGATTACGATCATTTGATTACGATCATTTTTTGTACCAAACAACTACCACTGGGTGGCACCACGAATAGCATACCACATGACAGAACAGACGTTTTAGCTAAACAAGCAGGTCATGGGGTATGGTGCAGCTAAATAACACGTGTCTTGCTTGATACCGTGAACATAAACCTTGAAAGTTTCAAGCGAGAGTAATTCTGGTTAACTTTTATGTTGAAATAACATATTACCGTGTTTTGTAAAGTAAATGAACGGCACCACGTCTTTTAATTTAAAGGGGTGTTATAATGTGTGAAAGTATCTTTAATTCGGTTTGGCAGAGTAATGCTACCTGGAAACGTTTTGCATACTACAAATGCTCACTATTTGTATCAGAAACCGCATTAGAGTCCCAACACTAGACACACTGATCCATAGATTCGTACCCACCCCTCATACCTTTTTCCTTCCCAGAACTTCATCTCCTAAAGACCCTCTACACAGCTTCCTCAAAGATGACATGCCTCTTGTGTACGTGTATTTATATTAATAAAGAATTAAAAAGGTACAATCCAACAAGAAGCAGTTGGAATTTAACTAAGCATACGACGCTATTTTTAATCTTGTTGATAAAGTTACGTATAGATAACAATAACTAGTTATTAGTAATAACCTTTCGAGTCGTATATTGATGTGTATTTTAAAATAAAAATATAATGGTTTTAGAAACATTGGAGAAATAGGTTGATGAATCGAAATGTATATATATATAATCGAAATATTGCGATCTTGATTCGGAAACGGAATATTTTTAAAGGTTTTTTTGTAACATAATACATATATTTAAAAATTTATTTTAATAATCTTTTTGTTTGGCTGTGGATTAAACCTTCCTACCCAGGGACTGGAGTCGACACCTCTACCAGCCGACCCAAATACCGATTGGATAAGACCGACATTTGTTGAATATATTAACTGTTGTAATTGCATCATATTTCAGAGAAATGCATACATTATTTACAGATGACCACGTGTGTGTGCGTGATTCCTACCAAGAATTGATAGAATGCATTGTGATCGACAATGAGTCTATTTGCCGAATTTCAGCTCGAGTACATGTCGGGAAGTTGATTAATTTACATCACCTATAATACTCACACGTGTTTTTCTTTATTCTATGAGATACTCTAGTTAAATAAATTGTTACGTAGAAATATAATAGTCCATGTAATCAGTGCAGTACAATACAGTACATTTGTTTATTTCACCCGATTTTAACCTAATAATGCCTACGTTATGCATCATATATATATATAACACGTTCATTGAATTTGGAAACCTATTGCCTGACCATATTTCAACACAATGTAATTAAAATGCGATTAAAACAACAATGAGGAATTACATGTAAAATGCTGTTATGTATATAATATTGACAAAGACATATTTTGTGTACTTTGACAATATTTAGTGTGAAGCTTCGTGTGCCTAATGAGATAGTGAATATGTATAATACACATTAATTTGAGAAACAAGAAGTATTTTATGTATTTGTCGTCACGTTTCACTTGTTGATGTATTATTATTCTACCGACCTCCGAGGACATCCCCAGGTGAGGATTCTAGAGTAAATACTAGAGTAAGTTAAAAGGCTAAATCTAAAAACTTTGAAACGGTAATGAGATTTGCATCTGACATTCCTTAGTTAACCTAACTGTTTTTGACTTAAAATGTCATTTGATGAATGAATATATATTTAATTTCTCTAAGAATCTCTTCAAATTATTCGTAATCCAGTTAGAAACAGCATTGCAGGCCTTTAACGAATGAATTGATAGGTTTCCTAATAAACTTTCAGTAAAACACAAATGTGTTATCTCGATTTCGGAACACGTGTACATAAAAATTCTAATATTTTTTCATTGTGTATTATCAGAAGAAATGCATGTTCATGAACACGTGTTCCGATATATTGGGAATCTAGTAATAATTTAATAAGAAAATGCCTACAATACCGTTTTAAACCGGATTTTAATAAATCATCAATACACATTTATCTTCGTGTGAGTGTGACAGTATTTTCTGCCAGGAACTACTTATACTCGTACATAGTCACGATTGGAGCAGTCCGCTCCGGGCGCCGAATTGCCAGGGCCCTAATAATAACCAACACCTTACAGTCCTAACACATCGCCCTTGAGATTATTTTTATGGAAACGCGCTACACAAAAATACCAATCATCCTAGCAGTTATTTTTGGAGTAACCGTTGTCCTTTGTAGGGTGGTATAAAAAAGATTGAGCTTTGAAATGTTCACTTATATTAGGTGTTACCAAACATAGCAAACCTAGCAAATATCATCCTCACCGTTTTCAGCCTAAAACATATTCAATCATGAGCTATGAAGCTTTGAAAGGTAAATATTTATATATTTAAATTAGATTTTCAACAAATAATTTCAAAAATTGTTGAAATCTCTGACGAAATCGGGTATTAAAACCAGTTATTCGTAAGATCCGCTTTTTGTACAAATTAATTTGATAATTGATTTTCTTATCTTCGTGCTAACTCATCAAGGCTAAGAGGGACGGAATCTCGTGGTATATCTCGTATACAGGCACAGGCAGAGAAGCTGATAGACGTTGGAACAACCACATTTTTTAATTTTCATTTTGATATTGGGATTATCGTGCAGCATGTGACCCAAAAGCAGAAAAATATTGAACTGAAAAAAATTGTGAGGCTAGAGAAAGTGGGGAGGAGAAGAAAAAAGAATTAAAAGGATTCAAAAGTTTAGAAAAATAAATATTAAAATGAAAAAATAAAGTAAACTACGACATTATCAATTCAGTCAATGAAAAAATACATGGCTTTGGATTGCACTGTATTGCATTGTCCTTTTCACTTTCATAGATAATATAAATAAGCAATTATATTCTTGGTTCGAATTTCAGGCAAACAAACAAAATACGGAGAATAATGAGTATTGCTAATTTATTACGAATCTCTTTAAATTATTTGTAATTCGGTTAAAAGCGGGATTCCAGGCCGTTTCCTGATAAACGTTTAGTAAATTCCTAATATATCGGAACAAATGTTCATGCATCTGCATTTGCCCTGATAATACGTAAAGACGAAATAAAATATTAGGATTTTTTAGGAACATCGTGATAACACATTGGTATTTTACTAAAAGTTTATCAGGAAACCTATCAATTCATTCAGTATTCTCTGGAATGTTATGAGTCAGATATGTTTGAAAGATAACCTGCATCACCCAAGTCGAGCTTAAAAAGCAACTGAAATACCGACCATTTGTCATCCAAATCAGAGGAGTCAGCTGAATCGAAAAGTCGAATCCACGCGAGGTAAATCCAAATTTATAGCTGTCGCGATATAAAGTCAGCCGTGGTACAATCCGTACCCAGAGCATTCATTAGTCAGGCCGAAAAGTGAAAGTTATATCTGAATTTTGCCCCATAATCTTTTCTAAACAAGTTAACTTTCTTTTTGTTTCGACTGCGCTTACGATGGCCCATGCTGTTCCGATTCAGAGGTACAAATGTATCGGTTCACGAGCTTAAATCGACATTATGAATTTGACAGTGTAATACAATATATAATGTAATACTATCCATAAGTTAACGATAACGCGTACATACTGGTGCACATAATAGTGTAAAGACATACCTATGGTATTATGCACTTAAAAGTAAGGCGTTAAATGTCTAATAAGAAGAAAAACCAACAAATAACACGAAGGTCAAGGTGGGGTTTAAGGACATGCTGACATCTCATCAAACTTTAACAGTGATTATAATAAAAAGTGAGGAGTTTGGGAAGTAGTTTCTCGCGTTATGTTAAAGGTAATGTTGCTACTAAGAAAGTGTAGCCGTACCAAACGTTTGCTTCCTCGCTTAAAGGCAGCACCAAGAAAGATGAAAAAAACAACTTTACAAAAGTGATTCAAGAAATTGGATCGAAAATCGTGATCCAACTAAAACATTTTATAATCTTGAACTATGCATCGATAAATCCTACATCAAAGATCGTTTAGCATTTAACTTGTTTATGTGTGTACACTGTATTGACGTACCTACACAGTATACATGCTCCCAGAATAAAAACGTAGGAGTAGTTTGTACAGATAGATTATTGATCAAATCGTAACATCGCACGCTTGAATTAAGTGTTTCCCGTTATCATGTATAACAAGTTTAAGGTTTAGATGAATAATAATTGCTGTAGATAAAATCTTATCAATCGTTCAGCTAATCGTCTCACCAGAAACCACGCAACTCTAGTCTTCTCCGAAGCGAGCATCACGGAAATTAGTTAAATACAATCACGTTATAATCGTAAAATGACCACATAATTATATCAGGTACACAGCCGAAGGTAAACCGATTCCTGAGTTTGAAGGCGAGAGTGAATAATAAATCACCAAGTCCGAGAACGGTGCAAAAAGAAATGGTTGATTGATAATGAATATTGGGCGAAAGTTTGCTTGGGTCTGACCGTTGATGTAAAGTTGCTGTCTCCAGAACTGGTGATACTGGTCGGCGGTGGGGAGGGTGGGCTGCGCGGGGGGCGGAGGTGCGGGGGGGCCCAGCGGGGCCCCGTGTTGGTACTCCATACTCCTTACTTTCTCCGTGTCTCCTTATCCTCTCCTGGGAACCACTACTGTCTAGCACTGGCACCGGTGCATGCTACACTTCCGGTACTGAATAGTTTGCGACACTCACGATTAAACTAAACCCTGACGATTGTTAACTGAGGGAATCTAAGACTAGTTGGAATAGTCTAGCACTTGACTGCACCACTTGGAAGGTTGTCTGCAGGGTTGTTTGTGTGTGCGAACTGAGTTGAGCGACTGGTATTGCGACCGGAACCGCTGCTGCCGGAGCGCTGGCGGGCTCTGCTTGGTGGAGCGGGGCGGGCGGGAGTTCAGCTCGCAGTAGAATCGGCTAAGACCGGCGACCGCTCAACTTGCACTGAAGGCTCGGCCTGTACTGCCTTCGCCGGCTGACAACTCGCCACCGCTAGCCCCCACCATAAGGCTTCTCTTTCATCTATGTATTATCGCGCAAATACATTTCATACTTAATAAGATTAATATTATTCAAATAATTTAATGAAATATCCTCATCAAATTTATTTATCTAGATTTTTTTGGGAACCACAAATCCAATTCCAGTGATTACTTTTCTAGAAATATTCTTGACAGACTGAATTCAGAACGTCGAGGTTTTATCATAAAAACAAAATGATAACCTCTCTGATATCAGCAGCACTTACTTCTTGGGATAATATTGAAATTTGATAAAGTCTTAGGTTCCTAGAACTAATTAAACTTCACAGATAAGATATTTGTTATTTGTATTTCTCTAACATTCCATTCTTGAGATTATTCTAAACAATAAACAAATTCAATTATTTTAGTGGATAACTCAAATTGTAATATTTCATCATTGAAGACTAAAACTAATATGAAATAAAAAATGTTGGTCCGATCAGTTGAGTGGTCAAACCAAGGACCCGGTAAAACAGAGGTCCTGGGTTCGATTCCCAGACGTATCCTTTTCTGTCTTTCCTGTTTCACATTATCCGTTTGAGTGTGGTTAATTCAATTCAATTCAGTTTATTCATTTTAAAAACATTACAAAATTATTAATTTTAATGCGTTTTTATTCTTACCTTCATATAAACAGTGTGTATATCAACTTTACTATACCAGTAATAATACGCCTTGCCTTAGGCAGCTTCATTGATGTTAAAAATGTCGATATCCAAATTGATTCTGATCGACAGCATTTCTTATATTGTCTTAAATGATTAATAGAACAATTATAATTCCGCATATTTTAAAATGACATTTTCAATTTACAAGAACTGTAAAATATTTGATTTAGGTTAAATTAGCTGACATGTACTCGGCGTTCCTTCCTTCCGTAAAATATTCTCTAAATGATAGTTAAAACCCTATCAAAATCCGTTGCGTAGAAGAACTAAGCGCACAAACAGACAGACGCGAATAGCGACTTTATTTGGTTACAATAAAGATGAACAATTAACATACTGCATAGCGAGACTACATTTCAATTATTTTTGATGTATATAGAATCTTCACCAAGATATGAAAGGATAATTTAATAAAAGAAGTCAATAGGAGAATAAGAAACAAAATCTCTACAAATTACAAAATAAAACAACACCACCATAAACGCTTCCGATAAGAAGTTTAGATAGATAGAAACCTACCTGTAACCTGTAACTATTGTTGAAATAATTCTAAAATACTAGCGCAGACCCGTGAAAATCATGGATAGTCTTAAATCCGCCATTGCATACTAATATTTCATCGAAACATCTTCCACTATTATCAAGCGAGTGGTGCGCGGGGACCGGATTCGGTTGTTTCCTATCGTTCGTCGATAAAGCATTAGGCGCGTTGGAGGTCGAATTGTAGGTAAAAAAAGTGGAACCATTTTCTTCATGACTCAATTAAATGGAGATAATTCTCGAAAAGCATTAAAATATATTTTTTTTAAATATTATATTATAGGCAAGTTTATCGCTCGACTAATTTCTCCAAACAAACACTTCCAATTTTGAAACTGGAACATAAATTCAAAATAAAAGTTCTAGAGTTCATTGGACGTGAGTAACAGACAGAGTCACAACCGAAAATAGTATTTTTAATGATTAATTAATTCCTATTGGTAATTGAACATAATCGGCGTGTCTTTAACCGATATTCTCTACCAGAAAACAAACATTTTAACTGTCCATTTTAAAGAGGAATTTTTTTCATTGAAAAAATGGAATATATTATTGTATATTATAAAATAAATAAAAATCGTATATGTTTATCCGACACAATATGTAGGTTATAAACCAATTCATTAGAACTATGTAAGCTGCCAATAATACGGGGAAAATTATTTGCAAGATAACATTGTTAATTTTGAATTTTAAATATGAAATCGACAAAATGACGTATAATAATTATGTGTCAATGGCTGAGTGGTTAGAGGCGTTGTCCTGGTAAGACTGATCCTGGTTAGGATTTCCAATTGAGACCGTTACCTTTTCTATGTCTCAATGGCCGAGTGGTTAGGGGCGTTGTGCCAGTGGAGATAAATTAAATTAAATTATTCGTAGAATTTTAAAAGGGCATTGTGGAATACAGAGTGACAATCGCGTCGACGAATGTGAAAAGTGATTATTTTGTGAACTGTGAACGAAGCTTTAAGGCTTCCCTGCGTCATGTATCATAATTGGATATACATGGAAAGTAGGCTCTTGTATTTTGCAATAATTATACAGAACCCATATTTAGACGCTTACTTAGAAATCCGAAAATAAAATTTGGTGTTAGTAAATTATAAAGATTTTTCCATGGAGTACAAGAACAATAATTAATTAAGGTTTGGGTATATTTTTTTTCAAATGTTTATGACTTTCACCCTTCGAGGGTGTTCTAGAGCAGCATTTCAAATTATGGAGAGAGGGAAGGTGAATTTATATATCAATTTTGTTTAAATGGGTAAATTTCAAAAGCATATTGAAGATTGGAGTCCAATTCAGTCTTAAAAGAGATGAGCTGTTCAATGGAGAGGAGGCAATTTTACATAATGCTTGATAGAAGAGAGGATACTTGGTTAGAGAAGGACAACCAAAAAATATGTGATAATAATAATATACTATGACAAACTTAATCTAAAGTTCCCACTTCTAGACTACAAAATGTACAATCAGAGAAGGCAAGCACGTGAATTGTAAAAATATGAGAATGAACGGAACAATGTCCAATCTTCATTCGAATAAGTAAGGAAAATTCTTGTTCGGAGAAGTGGGGGAATTGTTGAATTGTTGATAGGAATGTGGTTTACGAGGGAAACCATAGGGTTGGATGCTCCTTGTTTTGCAAGGGGATCCGCAATATCATTACCCAAGATGCTAACGTGTCCAGGAATCCAAATCAGAGTTACGGTTTTACCAGAGCTTTAAATGGAGGCTATCAGCACTCGAAGAAGGCATACAAAGCGATCATCAGGATGAAGAATAGGACTAGATTTAAGTTTTAGGAGGGAACTGAGAGAGCCGTAAAGAACGAGGGAATGTTCAATATTATTTTTGATTATATTTCAAAGATTCAATTATTACACTGCACTAATTAGAAGTGTCGTGGTAAATGTTAATACCTGTACCAAAGTTAGGAGAGTCTTTGAGTGTGTTAAATGTGCTAATTCTAGAAGTACAGATTTTGATAAATTGTTTTAGGTACCAGAAAGTATTCTAAAACATCTCTTATTTGAATGCTATGAATACATGCCAGGTCATCTGGGCCTTATGACTCATGTTAATGTTAAATTAAGCATTTGTGAGTTTTTTTCTTCTAATGCTCAATATATTAATGTTGCAAAGTACCAAAAAACTGTTTATTCATTGTTTTTTTATTTTTTATCACATTTTACTTGTACTTGTAAGTAGGTTGTAGGTATATATCTGCCCTGTTGATGGACACTGTTACAATGTACAAAAAGATGGCTAAAGAAGGTGGACGCGCAGCACGGTGCGAAAACCCAAAAATGATTGATAGTAAAAACTTATTGTCATGCCCATATTGAGGGGAAGGAAAATTGTTTTTTTTTTTTTTATGTGAATACAGCCCAAGTGTCCCTACTATTCTCAACCGCCTGGAGCCAGTGAGACTACGGCATCCTCAATTGAGGTATCTTTTCTAGACTGAAGGTATTTGGGAGGGGAAGCTGGATCTGATCAATTCTGAATGGTGGCCTTCCACCAGGGCGGTACATGTCATGGGAGTATCAATCACAATTATTTCAGTGCGTAATTCGACATCGATCATAATAGAAACTGACTGAAGCAGTGGATACACAAGTGAAACGATTTAAGCTCGTGTTGTATTATAACTGACGCGACGGTGCTATTAAAGAGGGTCTACCGCGGAGGTCACAAGGCCAATATGCAATAAACTTCAAGAAGCATCCTCAATCTAATCTCAGACTATGTTGTAACTAATTCAGTTGTCTGTGATGATGTGCGTGATGTGAAGAATTCCCGCCAAATGCAATAATGTAATGTAATGCGTAAGTTTGCTAACAGTGTTCATTCGAAGGTAAATTTCTGATTTTTATTTTATGTTATCAGGACGTATAAACACGAGTTCCGATATATTAGGAATGTACTAAAAGTTTAACAGGAAACAGCCTGCTGTCCCGTTTTTAACCGGTTTTTAATAAATCAGCAATACTCATTTTTTTCCGTGAGTGCAAAAAGTATCCAACGGTTGTAAATTTTACTATTAAATAAGTACAAATTGATATACTTCTGTAAGACGGTAGTTATTAGTTATAAATCTGTGGCGAAACAACTAGGCTACGGGGAGGTTAATGAATGTTACACATTCGTTCCTTTTTTCTCGAAAGCAAGTTAAACTTTTATTTTGTAGATTCGTACAATTCGTAACTACTGCCAGTATTAGAGATATTGCAACCAGAGGTTAAGGCGAACTCATTACTCTTACAAATGCAATCAAATTAAGTGGCCAACACTCCATCTATAGGGAGCTTATTTCCGGTTTCCCCAGGGATCGCCAGCTACCCCTACCCTATTTAATATATACACTCGCGACTTACCCGTCTCCAAAAAACAGACACAACGTAATTGCACACTTTGCCAATAACACCCTTGTCATATCCGGCTCAGTAAGCGACCTAAACTGCATCCACCGAGTCCAATCACATCTATCACTTCTAGGGGAATTCAACAAAAAATATAAAATTTCTTCAAACCCCACCAAAAGCGTAGCCACAATGTCTCTGGCATCCCCATGTTAAGATAATTCTTTTAAAAACAAGCCTAGCGCTTCTACAACGATATTCAAAATCACAAGAACCACTATTCTATCTTACTTTTCTGGTATGACCAATTCGTTTTGCACCATTGACGTCAAAAGAGAGTCCGCACACAACATAGGAATCACAAACAAATCCTCTGAAAGGATTAACAAAGCAATAATCTCCAGCAATTATATTTAAAAAAAACTTCATAAAAAGTAAAATAATAACAGCAACCCAATAAAATCATCTACCACAACACTGTTAGCACTTCTGTGAATTGTAGACTTCGAGGTTGATCACTCGCCTTGACAGTTCGCAACCCTCATACGCTCCGGTGGAAATAAAGGCACTTCCAAACACGGCTACCATCTTCATAGTATTTATCGGACACGGAACACACTTACAGTCACAAAATTACAGTCAGACGAAATGCAGGGTCAAAACGAGACTTCGCTACTCTCAATCAATGAAGGAGTTAATTACTCTATTTACGATTCCATCAATTTGCTTTGAAATAAACTTGTGTCTATCTTGAACTGTTGTATCGATATAATTGTGTAAGTTACTTAAGTAATATTATTGATTACCATATTGTCTTCATAGCTTTGTAGGCGATCAGAAGAGAATGCTGGCGTGAAAATATTTTCATTTGGGTTTCATCAAACTTATGAAAATAAACTTTGAAATTTGATGAATTGTTCAAATTTTCTGGTTGTTTCATAGAATTTGAATAATTCATCAAATTTCAAAGTTAAAATTAATTAAATGAATTGAAAAAAAATATTGAAAAGAGTTTATAATTTAGAGTGGTTACTACTGTAGGTATTAATGGACCTATTAATTGATTGAAGGTATATTGATGTTCAATAATTAAGACATTTAGATTAGGTTAGGTTAGGTTACCAGGTGCATTTTATTTTCATGTTATTGTGATATTGCTATATTAGCAAAATAATACTACCAAGAACTCCTAGGGGATTTGTTCTGCACTGCCATTCCTAATATCTATGATGTAGACGCCAACGACTGCAAAGTTATCATTGTCAAGCTTGAATGTAATATCTTAGGCCCGGTATATCGGTTGATTTAAAGCTCGGCTTGGTTGGAATGTGGAGCTTAGCGCGGCTTGGAATATACTCCGTATATAGGTCGAAAACCTAGATATTAGCAATATTACACTTATTGTCTATGATTTTACTAGAGGAAATTACTTCTATGTTGCGTGAGTGGTATATCTATGCTCCTGCGTCATCGGGAGATCGAGAGCTTTCAAAATGTCAAATGTTTTAAGAGGGCTAATTTACGAGTTGATATTTTGATAAAGTTCCTTACTTCAATCAGCATGGTGCTATGCGCGACGATACTAATTTTAAATAGTATTTGTTTTTCTGTAGTCAATGCACTATGCATGAAATTGTGACAAACACTGCTGATTATATTGTCCTGGCGTTGAAAAATTCCTTGTATAATACCTTACCAGACTATTTGTCTATTTTAGATTGATTGTCAATTAATAACATCAACATCCCCCATCGCTTGATGAATGAATGTAACAGCCCATATTGATAAAATTATGCAATGTACGTATTTTTCGGTAAGATTGGAGTAAACATCATATTTGACATTTGTTACTGCTAGCGCCTCGGTGTCTAAATAGGGAACTATTCTGAGGCTCACCAAGGCTTAGGCGGCCGATTTAGCCAGCTTAAATTTGCGCGAGGAATGTTACACAGCGAGGATACGGGCTGACTGGTGCACCGGGACTGCATAAGACTCCTAAATAATAATAATGTACGTATTATTTTATGTTGTTGGTCGTGATTTTATGAAATATTAAATTTTACATTTATATTAGAAAACTAATAAATATTAAGAAATGTATCCTCACCATTCAATAACGAACATCAAAATCATTATATCTGACATCATGAATAATGTATTATCGCCCTTTGTTCCGATTTGCGCAATTTTACCCTAAAAATATACTAAACAGAAAAAATACGAGAAATGGTCGTAAATGGGAACCGAACTCAGTTTTCTCTATTCTTAACCCAATGCCTCTACTGATGAAGCTATTTATTTTATTTTATGTCGTAAGATATTATTCCAGCACGACTTATGTATAAATAACTATATGTACACAGCTAAATGAACTTCAAAAACAGACCTCTATCGTAAAATATATGTTCACAACTAAATAAACTGCAAACACCATTGAAAAAACAGAGTTAAAATATATATTGACAACTAATGAACTTCAAAAACCGACTTCTACGTTAAAAAATATATATGTAACAACTTAATAAACTTCAAAAACCAGAGAGTTAAAATATATGTGCAATACTAAAAGAGTTTCAAAATTCGACTTATATATTAAAAACACAAATAAAAGAACTTCAAAAACAGACTTCTATGTTAAAATTTGGAGAAAGCGCAGCATAGCTATTTTACACTAACTTCTGTATATTTAACTGGCCACGAAAATCAAATGGTCCAAACCAGTTAAATAAATATTATTAAATTATGTGTTTTATGATCTGTGCATGATATTATCTTTAATATTCGTAGACAAGTACATTTCTGCAAACGTTATCTAAAATATATTGTATGTCATCTATCGTTCGATTGTTTAAGTGCTATCCAAGACTCAAACCGATTAATAAATAAATCGATACAATATAGTTTGAATTATATGTATTTTCATTTAATTTCAACAGAGCGACACAAATAGTGCGACATTTTTTCGGTGATGGCGCTGTACACGTTTTGCTCTCTATATTATTTTAAATAATAATATGTATATTATTACAGCGTATTCACGCAATTACACGCGCGGAATCCACTATGAATAAAGAAATAAATTAACTGATTTTTTTACGTTTTTTATTGAGGTCGACCGGTTTCGGTTGCACTTAATCTTCTTCAGGACAATGGAAATATACTAATCTAATACAAACTAGATACTAACCATATATTTAAAATACGGGAGTCCAAATAATTCATAAAAATAAAATAGGAATACGTCTTAATAATTTAGAAGCATTAGAAATATCCATTAAAATAACCCCCACCCTTCCCCAACCCCTATACATGCCACTTCACCAGACTGTATTTGACGCTCTCTTCCTCTCGCACATGCTTTCTATTTTCCTTTTGTTTATCTTGTAATTGTCCTCTATATTTAATATAGTTTATATTTCCATCGTCCTGAAGAAGGTTGAGTGGTATATATAACTCAATAAAGTGGTTTAAAACAAATATTGTTGGTTTAAAACAATATACATAATATCAAGCCACAAAGACTTCGACGCACAGCGCAGTCAGGGGACGTAACCAAGCTTTTTTGCTGAAAATTTGTATTTAGTGCATGTGGATTCGTTCGCTAGGAATTCTGCCGTACCGCGCGTGCGAATTCTATATTGTATATATTATTCTATGGCGTATGTTTGGTAAAACCATGTATCGTGTGAGAAATGTGGAGATCCGCAAATAATGCAAGGCTGTTGTAAGCGTAATGAGTAATATTAAGAAAGGGGGGCATAAATGCTTTGAGCATGTATAGTGAATGAAGAAATTAGTTTAAGGAGAATATATGACGCAAATGTGAATGGTAGCAGAAGTCGAGGACGCCCGAGGAAGACATGTCACGATTAAGTGAATCAGATACCTTAATCGGGCCACGTCAAGAGTCAGAATAATAGAAGAGTATGTATGAATGCGAATGAGGCAAGGAGTGTGTGGTGTGACCGAGTTGTTTGGCGGTCCGTCCTCTCTGCCTACCGAAACGGCGTGATGGTTAGTTAGTTATATTGTAAATTGGTAGGTATATATCTAGAGAGATTTTTATAAAATTATTTTGTGTTTAGATAGCTGATTAGGTGCATGACTTGTCCGAGAACATTGAGAACTTGTGTGAGACATTTTATATATTCTCCGGGTAGTGAGATTTCAGTACAGTAAAAAAACGGTCCGCACCATAGAAGAAGTGCTCGAGCACAAGAGGGGAAATTTGGAAATAATTATTTGCAGACGTAGAAACATTATACAGAACCGTGTGCAATAAATAACATTTTACGGCTTATGGCTTGATTTTGGCATAGTGGGTATTAGTATTACGTGTGTACAGAATACATTTTCAACGATCCATTCTTTAATGTCCGGGGCGACTCAGCTAAATTTTGTAACTAGCCAAAAACCGACAGCTTGTTAAAATATGAATGTTAAGGAATGACTAATAACTCATAACAAGACATAAAACTCATAATTTATAAATAAGAAAACATTAGAATGCGACACTTACTAAAGAATGTAATAAGCCGCAAGAGTAAGTTCCTGCGATTATGTAACCTACCTATGGCCTATGTTTAGTAGCACGAGAGTTATTTACGAGTTTTGACTGATGTGTTTCGCGGTGCAATGAACAAATCCCACCCTCGGGTCCGTGGCCGTTGTGTTTCACACTGGCCACACACGAGACTATAATTTATATAAATGCCAATTATTTTTATGAGACGACAAATGTTATTCAGTCTTGACAAGAAGGATGGAAGTACCTCAATGCTTCCGGCGTTGCTCGGGGACTTCGGATGAATGGTTCGGGGTAAAGTTTTGAGTAGTAGTGTCTGACAACTGGGTGCATTTTTAAGGTGGAAATCATATTATTGTATTGTAATAAGTATTTATTTCACTTGATCGTGCCATATATTTCTCGGGCGTCCTCGACCATTCACTTTCATGTCATACATTCTCCTAACTCCTCTTTCTTCGTTCATCACGTACGCCTCATTTTACCACCCTCGCTGAGTTTTTCTAAAACTCACTTCACGTAGTATCATAAAATCCACATTGTTACTATTAAAAATTACATTACGTCGACTTTAATTCGACTCTATATCACACTCCAGTGAAGAGATAATGCGTTAATAAGTCGTCATCGGGCGTCCCCGACCTTTTCTCCCATTCTCTACTGTATTCCGTATAGTTACTTTTAAAAAATCATTGTATTGTCTTTAATTCGACTCCATATCTAATTCCAATGTCGATTATATGAAGGAAGAAGAACAAATGCCGGTAGCTTGTTCCACATAAACAAAAATGAGTCTTACAAGTTCTCCCGTTCTTCAACTGTTAACGGGTGTTCCGCTAGTGCACGTCGAGCACACACGCGTACACCGGTGCACCGAGGATCAATGCTGCCAGCTTCTTAAGGCACGTTCCATTAAAATACTTATAGAACAGACTCAGTGTGCCCACATTGCGTCTGTCCATTAGAGATGGCTATCGGTCTGTTGACAATGTATTGTCAATCAGACGGACCGCCCTCCTTTGCACAGAATCAAGTAAGTTTATCAAGAATTGTGGGGCTCCAGCCCAGAGGTAGCTCCAAAATTTAATTGTTGGGCGTACTTGATATTTGTATAGGGTTAGCAGCTGGTTACTATAAAAGAATCTGCTGGTCCTATACAAGAAGTCCAATTTATTGTGCGCCAGATTTACTCGGGCTTTTATAGAGCTCCAATACTTGAGCCGGTCTTTATTGGGGAGGGTGCTTCCATCAAATTGCACCGGACAGTCACTGATCTCTCTCTGTACCGAAATTAGACACGCTTGGATTTTTGAGACATTGAAACTAACCAGGTCCCCCAGGCACAAACCTTCTCGAGGTAGTGGTCAACTTTTGTCTCAAAACTTCCCTAACCGTACGGAAATAATGAAACTAATTTATTTAATTTCTTGAAGCAATAAATTATTTTAAAACAATTACAATTTTTGAGATACGTGTACTTACTGATTTACTTTTTCCACACAAATTCTTCCTGATAAGTTTTTTTTCTTGATCTCTCCACACCTTTTCCTCCTATTTAGTACCTACATCATTAGTAAGTATTAGGAATAATTATGTTCATCCCAGACGAAGTTACCCAGACATTTTAAGGACATTCGTATTAGGTACATTAACTATGTATAATTATATATTTAGTAAACTTGTGGTAAAATGTACTGTGAATGAACAAATAAATAAAATTAAAATAGCAACTCCTACTCTTAAAACTACACCAACTCATTATTACCAAATCGTATTCTAAAAACACTAAGTATTAACATAAGAAAATCAAATATACATTTTCCAATCGCTTAGAATTTTCATGAGGAATAATTTTATTGTGCATTTATTTAAATTCCTTGAGTTTCAGAAACGAAAACAAATCTACAACAATATCTTCCATAAGAGACTATTTAGATTGGAGAGAATATTCAAGTTGAATAATTCATGAATGCACTCGAGCTGGAGGCGTCACAAAAGGCGGCGCGACGCGACGTGCGATGCGAACCGACGCGTTGCGACGCGACGCGGCGGTTCAGTCTCGACTCAGTTTCTTGTGTTTTGCAGCCGACTCCGGAGCGGACGCTAATACAAATCACCTCCACACACGCGGAAGTTTTCTTTATAAAATTCTCGTCAATTATTCATAAAGAAATTCACACGGTCGGAGAAACGCGGTACGACAGAATAATTCTAAGCTCGGTCGTTTATGGAAATTCAAACATTTTACCCAATAGGTAAATTTGAATGGAGGTAGGGTAACATCCAACGGAAATTTTATGGGGCAATTTATTTGATTGGTCTCCGAAGCTTATATCGGTAGTCGGCGGAGTCCCTCGGGAGACGGCATGGAAAACGTTCATTTTTTTTATGTGCCCGGCCCGGTTTTAGGAATCACCTTTCAAGAGAACATAATATAGTAAGCATGAACGCATTTTCCACGAACTCTGTCAAATTAAGACAAAGAGCAAGTCAGGAAAAGAGAAAACATGACTTTTGAATTGGGTTTAACACGAGTCTTGCATAGGGAGCGCGATTTTTAATCAATCTTAAGTTACTTCTTTAAACACACCAACATACGTTTATTTTTAATAATAGTTTGAAAATTTTGCACTGTGATATGAATGGTGACCATTTAGATAGACTTGAAATTTTATAGATAAGACAGTGTAAAGGAGAATTTAAATATTATCAATAATCCGGAAATCTTTTTGAACGACCCTTTGTTAGACGTGCATAGCTTTCAAAACTCGATTGTACACAAACAATAAAAATAGTTAAAACTAAATATATATATAAATATTTATCATAGGTCACTTCTTCAACAATTGAAAATTCCTTTAATGGCGTCAGTTTAATTAAATGAAAATTACAAACTTTTTTCGTTTCGAAACCAATTGTTTCTTCATCGGAAAAGAGTAATTGATATTATTATTTTCAAATTATTGTAAGTAAGTCGCTTGAAATATACATACAAATTGAAAATATCTCCCGAGTAAAAATAAATGCCACCGACAGGAATTGAACCCGCGCCTTCTGATGTTACGATGTTCTGATGTTACGATGTTCTGATGTTTTCTGATTACGTCGGCTTATTAGTCTCAGAGCACCTGACCGGACATCAGAAGGCGCGGGTTCAATTTCCGTTGGCGGCATTTATTTTTATTTCATTTATTTTTTCAATTTGTTTGGATATTTCAAACGACTAATTATTACTTCTAATTATTTGCCGATTCTCATGTATTAATTTTCAGTATACATAAGTTGTTTCCCGATGAAGGAACAATTAGTTTTGAAACTTGTTGATAAATTTGATGAAATATTGGTGTAAACAGAGTTTGTTATTTTCATTTAATTAAGCAAGTTAGACCGCACGGTAGTGTCCTCCAATATAACTTCAACCAACCAACAGTTGGCTAGACTGCTTATCTTTTGATATACCCAAGTACAGTAATTAGAAGTGAGAATCTATGAAACTTCTTTTAAATACCTTTTTTATTCGGTTCTTCGCTCGAAAATGTGTATGTAAATATGAAATAAATAAAACTTTAATGCAAAGAAAAGTTTTTTTCAAAATTCCAAGGAGTGCAAGGCTGATGTAAGCGTAATGAGTAATATTAAGAAAGGGACGAAGAGAATATATGACGTAAATGAAAATGGTAGCAGAAGTCGGGGACGCCGGGGGAAGACATGGCACGATCAAGTGAAAAGAGAATAATTCAAGAGTATGTATGAGAAGATGTTTGAATGTGAATGAGGCAAGAAGTGTGTGGTGTGACCGAGTTATTTGGTGGTCTGTCCTCTCTGACTACCCCTGCGGGGAAACGGCGTGATGGTTAGTTACTTAGCCAACCATCGACAGCCTCCTTCTTAAGCTCTCGACTCCAATAAGAAATTTGCGGGTTCAAATTTTCAAATCAAGTAAATTTTATGTGATGAATTTGTGTTATTTCACAATTCATTAATTTAAAATAATATATATATAGTATACTTGCGGCACGTTCCGGAGTGGAGGACACTCTCAGTATGTATCTCAGTTGCTTGAAATGTCTTTAGCTGTGCTTTGTGACAAGATCTGAATAGCCAAGTAATACCTCACCTTACTCTTCCCCATCTTCTTCCCCTCCACACTACCTTCGGCCTCACAACATACTCCGATTGGGGATGCCATAGTCTCGCTGGCTCCAGATGGATGAGAACATTTGGGACTCTTGTGCGGTATTCACATAAATAAAACTAAAAAAGGCTCATTTCAACTAGAACGACTAGGTAATCTCTAACTGCGAATTTCATACAAAAATTATAAATTTGCAAATAAAAATAGAGTATTTGGGTTTTTCAAAAAGAAGCCAATAAGTTTTTACTCTAGAGACTCGTAAAAAAAAGTCACGGCACGCCCCTGTTATCAAATTAACTCAGAGTATATCCGTCGGCACAGTAAATATTGTGAGTGCCTAGTTCAGAGGTTACGGCTGAGCACTTTGTTATATTAACTGAATCCCGCGAGGCATTGTGGTACATGCCTAACGATTTAGAATACTGCCTTCAATATTCACAAAATGTACCGGATTCAAAACTCATTCTGGGAGAAAGTAAAAATATTGACGAAACTAAATTATTATATTACCATACTTTTATTTAATTTAATCCTTCAGGACTCTGGCATATTGACCGTTATATTTTTTAAAAATGCTGTCAGAGTATTTGAGATTCTCAATAAAATCCAAATGATATTTCTGAATCTATCCGAAAACTAAAAACTGTTTTTTAAAAGGTGTAGAAATACGCTTTCAAATTTTATTATTCAAAACTAACTTAATTTTTAAATCATACATAAAAATGGCTCACATTACATTTTTTTTCGTTTAAACCACTCAACTAAACTTAGTGATAGCAAAGAAAAACTTACTCAATAAGAAAAATGTATTTTAAACATTACTGTCACCTCGCTTTTTGTCGTTTCATATAAAAATAATGAATACAATTTTCACAAAGTTTCATAAATTTTCCTCAAATTGAAGTTGGAATCTTTCATAGAGGCGAAGATTTTAATTTATTTTTCTGTAGTTAACTTCTATATTTTAGTAGGTTTAAAGCTTTGTGTTTTCTCTTTCTAATCCCGTTTAGTCCATAACACTAACTATGAGGGTAAGGGAGACAACGATTTGTTTGAGACCGTATGAGCTGCTCCGAAAAGCGAACAAATTAGGCCGAGGAGTTAACAATAGTTTACGTGAGTACCGCACAAGAGTCCCAATTGTTCCCAACCACCTGAGGGCAGTCAGACTACGGAGAGGAAGATGAGGAAGTACCCGAATGCTGGTCAAATGAATTCATTGTGAAAATAACACAAATTATTAAAAATAAAATACTTGAGCACGTCGGGATTGAAACCCATGACCTCCAGATTTGTAGCCAAGTATCGTAACTATTCAACCACGTAGGTCAGAGACCTATATGATATAAATGTAATGTATATTTACGAATATCATTTTTTTAATACCGATTTCTTTTTTTAATAAATTAATCTTATATTGTCCTGTTGTGAGAAAGATAAGCATACTAATTTATTTTTGTTTGCAAGATTTAATTTTGACAGAAAGTAATTACGCTTACGCTTTCGTTGAAATCCATTGCGGCCTAATAAAACATTTACAGAAATTGAAATGTTAAGAGGAAGCTACAAGCCAAAAATTTGTATATTCTTGGTATACCTTATATTGTATTTTTTTTAGTAGCTTACATTTATGTTTTTCATTGAGTAATTATTATTTTTCTTGTATTCTACTGAAGCGAAACGATAGGAGAACTTTCAATTTATCTAAAGCATATTTTTTGGTATGTATATTGTACACCAATTCGTTATAAAGATTAATCAAAATAGTGATTTAGCATTAAGCTTCGCCTTAAAGCTCGGAGGCTATTCGTCCAAATTAACAGGTTAAATTGTATATGTACTTAGGTAAAATAGACCGTTTACTTTCAGATACTGTTACGCTGTCCAAAACGTTGGCTAAAGAAAGGCATAATAACCCAAATATTAATCACGATAATATGTTGGCTTTAACATTTATTTTTGTGTTTAGGTCAAATGAAAACTAGTACATTGAAGCATACTATGTTAACCCTTTCAGCACCGCACTTTTGTTTCCACATATATACCATATTTCATGCTGTTGATTCCACATATAGACCATGTTCCAAAGAAGAACCTTGGCATTATGTTATATTAGTTTTACAAGTGTTAAATAAGTGAAGATTTTAAATTTTGATACTCTCAAAAGCAAGATATCATTTTTACCACGTTCCTAAGGAAGAACCTTGGTATTGTGTTATATTGGTTTTATAAGTGAAGATTTTAAATTTTGATACTCTTATAATCAAGATATCATTTTTACCGTGTTCCTAAGGAAGAACCTGGGTATTCTATTATATTGGTATTATAAGTGTTATAAGTGAAGATTTTAAATGTTGATACTCTTAAAAGCAAGATATCATTTTTACCACGTTCCTAAGGAAGAACCTTGGTATTGTGTTATATTGGTTTTATAAGTGAAGATTTTAAATTTTGATACTCTTATAATCAAGATATCATTTTTACCGTGTTCCTAAGGAAGAACCTGGGTATTCTATTATATTGGTATTATAAGTGTTATAAGTGAAGATTTTAAATGTTGATACTATTAAAAGCAAGATATCATTTTTACCACGTTCCTAAGGAAGAACCTTGGTATTGTGTTATATTGGTTTTATAAGTGAAGATTTTAAATTTTGATACTCTTTTTTTTTTTTTTTTTTTTTTTTTTTTTTTAAATAAATTTAAATAAATAAGCTTTATTGACTGAAAATTTAACATTTTTTTTTTAGACAATGTATAGATAGTCCCACGAAGCTGCCACATGGCTGCTTGTCTGCAGGTTGTTCTATCTCAATATACAATTATAATTTAATATAAGTCTCCCGTTATATAAAATAAATAACAGACTCTTACATACAACTACACTAACATAGGACAATATAGCACACAGATAACACACATTCAAAAATAATACACATACGATCACACACATTGAAAGTGAATAACATCGTACTGTAACATAATGTAATAGAAATAAAATTCTAGTTAACTAAGTGAAAAATGTTATTTTAATTTATTTTTTTTCTGGAAATAAAAAGCTTGTTAGTGAAAAAAAAAAATAAATACATTAATTTATATTAGCATTAAAACTTTCAAATAATGTCTTTCCTTTTCTTCTTTGTTTGCTCTATTTTTTATAGATATACAGATTTTTCATTTATAAGCCACATCTTTACATTTTTCATGCTTAAACTCTTATTTTCTGAAAAAACAAATTTATTTTTGAGCTTATTAAAAATCACTGGTACACAGTACTCTAGCGTTCGGCTTTCATACTTATTTGTTATTTTAGGTATTTTCAACCCTTTTTTTTCTGTAAGACGTGTGCTGTGACTATGTACCAGTCACAGCGCATCTTATAATCAAGATATCATTTTTACCGTGTTCCTAAGGAAGAACCTGGGTATTCTATTATATTGGTATTATAAGTGTTATAAGTGAAGATTTTAAATGTTGATACTCTTAAAAGCAAGATATCATTTTTACCACGTTCCTAAGGAAGAACCTTGGTATTGTGTAATATTGGTTTTATAAGTGAAGATTTTAAATTTTGATACTCTTAAAAGCAAGATATCATTTTTACCACGTTCCTAAGGAAGAACCTTGGTATTGTGTTATATTGGTTTTATAGGTGAAGATTTTAAATTTTGATACTCTTAAAATCAAGATATCATTTTTACCATGTTCCTAAGGAAGAACCTTGGTATTGTATTATATTGGGATTATAAGTGTTATATAAGTGAGGATTTTAAATTTTGATACTATTAAAAGCAAGATATCATTGTTTTTCATGTTCCTTAGGATGAACCCTGGTATTTATTGTGTTATATTGGTTAGATAAGTTTTAACTAAGTTAAGATTTTAAGTTTTTAACTATTTGTATCATAATGTAAATGGTCATCGACCGTAAATTAATAAAAGTGTTCGCTCAAGATGGTTGAGGTATTAAAAATCCAACCAGACCGTAAAAGGACGTAAGCCTCAAAAATCCTGTAAGGTTACGAGATTTAAAAGTTTTCTTTAAACTGACTATTTAATTTAGTTACCTACTTACATTATTTTAACTTAATGTTTTATGATAATTCACTCGCAGGTTTTTAACCTCTTGAGCTTTCTTAACCTCCGGCAGAATAACAAAATCGAAATAATTAAAAGAGTATGTTTCAAATCAGGAGTGTAAAATCTCCAATGGGGGTGTTTTCTTACTGTCAACAATGGCGTCCTTTGGCGATACTATTTTGACGATAATTGTCTGAAAAATGTCGTCGGGAAATTTTTGCTTTTTAATATTTTGTGCTTTGCAATATTTATATCTCATTACAAATACGTATATCAAACACAACTGAAATACTGAAAATAAAATAAAATACTAAAAGCTCCTTCTCTTCAGATGGAATACATATAATAATTAAAAATCCGGTTCAATAAATTCTAGAAGGATCTGCTTTGAATTTAAGTCATTTTCAAAATTGGAAAATTGTTTTATTATAATTATCTAAATAATTAATTTTCTAACATTTCAAAAGCGAATCTCTAATCGTAAAAAAATAGTTTCAAAATTATTATTTTTTTTTTTTTATAGTGAATACCTCACAAGAGTCCCAACTGCTCCCGTCTGGAGCCAGTGATACTATGGCATCCCCGATTGGGGGATGTTGTGAGGCTGAAGGTAAGTGGGGAAGGGAAAGAGGAAGGTGAGGAAGTACCTGGCTATTCAGATCTAGTCACTAAACACGGCTAAAGCCATTTGGAGCAACGTTTCAATTCTGAATGGTGGTCTTACACCAGGGCGATACTGGTAGTATCTTCCACTCTGGAACGTGCCGCAAATATACTATATATTATTTTAATTAATTAATTGTGAAATAACACAAATTAATCAAATAAAATTTATTTGCGCACGCCGGGTTCGAACCCGCGACCTTCGGAATGGCAGTCCAATGCGTTACCACTGGACTATGCACATAACGTGGATTCATCTTAATATAATTCCTACTACATCATAAATTATATACATTTATATTTATTTAAAAGAAAGACAAACATTCCCGGGTTACGAATAACCTACAATATTTGAAAATATCCTACTACCACCATATTAAGTTGTAATCTAGTAATGTTGCTTGTGTCTTGATGGAGCACTTAGCCAGCCGACGAAGCCACTGATCGGTCATATTTATATTTTGTTTTATTTTATTAATTCGCCAAAAAAGGCTTTAACATAACAGTTAAATTGTATATTAAATACAATATTAATAACATAAATTATATACAGGATGTCAGGGGGTAAATTGCACTAACTTCAGGAGATGTTTCTACATGATGGTAGAAGTGAAAAACACATAACTTTTTTCAAAATTTCATTGCTTTTTTTCCGAAATAATCTTTTTCCATAGAACAATTTATATTTTTGCATACATATAATTCAACGTTTCTTATCTGAAAACTACCGTAAGACTTTTAAATTTCGTAAAAACCATTATTTATTTATTTTATTATCATGTAGAATCTACTGAAGTTAGTGCACTTTACTCCCGGACAGCCTGTGTATTAAAGTATGCAATTCTGAGATAATAAACTGTTTGGTGTAAGGTGGTGTGGAAGCAAGAGCCGACGGCGAGGGTGACGAGAAGCTTCCTAACCAACACGGTGGAGAAAGTACCTGCAAGGAACCTCTTGGGCGGCGGAGGCTGGAATCCGGAGTACTGGGGCTGTTCGTGCTGCGAGGGGGGCGCCCAAAGGGGCCGCTGCCACCCCTCGGGCGCTATGCGAGACTCGGCTGCCATGTCCAGGTAGCCGTGCTTATCCCGTGGCCATGCCAGCCTGCTTTAACGATCCGCACGCATGTCTTTAATTGAACAAAAATTTTAAATCCCAAAAACAATTATTTTTGTCTTTAAAACACTTTGATTTTAATTTTCTTTAAATGGATACACTTTTTAGCTTTTAAAGTTTATGTTAGAAAGGTTTGTGTGGTTCCGGACAAGAGGGTGGTGGTCAATGGGATGCGATCGGATCGACGCTCACAATGCAAGTGACGAGTTATGGCCCGACAAGGGAGGGGAGGATAGCGGGGAAACAACGTGAGTGGCCGTTCGCACGCGCCCAGACACGTGACCCGGAAGAACCACCACCCTTTAGCAAACAACCAACTTTACTGACCCCCTAGCAAACTAGTGTTAGCCCTTTTCAGCAAAGTACAGATATCTACAATAACTAAATAAGATGGCTAACATCTACTGTACGTAGGTACTGTAATACCCTATCAAGAAGGCAGTGACGTTCTGCGACTTGTATCTGTATAAAACTACTATCTAGTGTTCCCGGCGTTGCTGGAGTTATGGATTGTTAAGATTTATCATCGGGTACGTACAGGGCGTGTGGATATTAAAAATGACACCGAAACCAAAATTGGGTTACGAAAACATTTATTAAAATTAAAGTGCATTATTTCACAGTCCAAGATCGCAAGAAGCATTGGTTTTTTTCCTTTAGTTGGTCTGCAAGGAGCAAATTTGTCTCCCGAGATATTTTGCTTTGAAATCGAGGTGACGAAATCAGTTGGGGAGTTTGGTTAACCCTTTCACACCAGAAAAATTATAAATTTGAATGAATGTTGAAATTTAGAAAATTTTAATAACATCGTATATATATATATACATCGTATATGCACCCAAATAATTCATAGCAATAAAGTCATTAGTAAATAATTAAGAACTTATTACCATTTACTGAGGGGAAAACATAGATTGGTTTAACCAACAATATATCATGTCATCGGTTTAAACAGTAATAAATCAATGTATGCACCTTCAAAATTTACATTTGAAATAGTATAAATACGTCGTCTCACTGTGGACTAACCACAGTTTGAAAATGGCCTTGTAAGCCGAAACAGCTGTCACAATAATAAAAAACTAAAACACTTGCAGAACTTAATAATAATATTATCAAATTTAATCTAAATTAAATTTATAAAAAAATTAAATGGAGTTCTACGAATTAAACACAAAAACAATAAATAAAAAAATTTAAAAAAAAACCCATTTTAATGTAGAAAAAATAAGGTTGTTACGTAATACAAGTCACCCTATAAAAAAGATGCATAATTTAGCCTCGCTTTCCCCATGCAAACGATCGTGGCGTACGTGACAAAACGCAGCTAGCCGCCGCGTGATGGCACAGACCACCCAGGGAGCGTTCTCGGCTCAACACTGCCCGCCACCGCCGAGCCCCGCCAGTCGAGAGCGGACCTCGGTCATGGCAACAGTGTGTTTCTCGCAGAGCGAACCACAAACGCTCACAATGTTCGAGCGCGCGGAATTACGTAATAATAGAAACAGACGCGATCTCGTGCCAGTTTCCTACTAGATGCATTTCGCCATCAAACTTACTATCATGTTTATTATTACGGTTCGGGCTAACTCAATGGAGTCCCGTTCCCGTGAAAAATCCCGAGTGCACTTCACCGCCTCAACTGACCCGCCGCCTGTGAGCGCGGGTACCTCTGGCTCAACCTGATGCCCCTTACCACATCGAGACGATTCGTAAGCTTTCAACCTTCCCCTTTTTCTTGTGTTCAATTCTCGTAAATTTCATGTAGAATCCACGCTTTATCTGGTCGTCATAAATTAGTAGAGAGAGTTAGTAGGGAGATCCATGTTAACCTGTATTTCTCGAGACATTTAATATACCTTGTGCCTTTTACTTATGTGTTATTATTGTGATGTCCTTTTCCAACCTCCTGACCGATGGACGAGCTGCTGATCAAAGAACTGCCCACCCCTGATTGTACACGAGTCGCCTGCTCTACCATTTTATCTGAGTTTAGCCAATTTAATAACCAGGTTCGAGTCCCGGTTTATCCATATCTTAGCACTGGCGCAAACGTGGTTTTTTCTCTGATTATTAATCGTCCATCGGGAGGTCAAATTGGAAATAATCTTGAACTCTTTCACTGTGTTTTATGTCTTGCTTTGTATTAACAATTGAATAACTATGTTTTCTTCCAATAAATCATAGCTGTTCTACAAACCATCGCGTCAAATCTAAAACAACCGTGTCACATTAAAACTATTCTGTGTTAAATTACAAGTTCTACGAATCGTCACTCGACAAAATTTAATTACCGGTATTCTATCACAAGGTGCGCAACCAACATTTACTTCTTTTCGGACATCTCAAACATCACATAGTGATCTTTAACCATGAAGGTTTACTTTCCGAGTACAACTATTAGAGGAAACGAGCTACATTAAACTACAATTCAACAATTTCAAATCTTGTACATGATACAAAATAAATTCCTTGTTAGTGGAGCCATAAGCCAGCATCGTTCTGCAAAATTCATAGACAAGGAAAACTAACGCCCTTCTGTCATCTGATAATTTCGCTTTATATGTAATAAAGGTGGGTAGAGTATCCTTTTTGAAAGAAAAGTCTTGAAAGCCGACTTACCCTTTACATATAATTGAGATTCGCGATTGACGTAAATCCCCGACTCTCGGCCCTTCTCCGCCTCGAGCCTGTCGTGTCCAGGGAAAGGGATGCTTGCGTGTAAATAACCAAAAGCTGGTTCTGCCTAAATTCAGACAATTGGTCACGAATCACAAACAACCCTCCATTAATTGTTGAAAGAAAAAACAATACTTCCTCGAAATCTGTATTCGGAAATTTTTCGGAATTTTGAAAATTTTTTCGGAAATTTGGTTTTTTCGGAAATTTTTCAAAAACGCACAATCTCAGGGACTTTTCCATCAAAATCCCAGGGTAACCCCTGGCCATTTTTTTCAAAAATCAAGGACTTCGAAATTTTTCGGAAATTTTAATTTTTTCGGAAATCTGTTTTTTGGAAATTTTTTTTTCAAAACGCACACCTCAGGGACTTTTCCATCAAAATCCCAGGGTAATCCCTGGCCGTTTTTTTTTTTTCAAATCAAAGACTTGGAAATTTTTCAAAAATTTCCTTCACTCATCTAGGACTTTGAAATTTTTCGAAAATTTTTTTCAAAACGCACAATCTCAGGGACTTTTCCACTAAAATTGCAAGGAGACCCCTGGCCGTTTTTTTTTCAAATCAAAGACTTGGAAATTTTTCAAAAATTTCCTTCACTCATCTAGGACTTTGAAATTTTTCGAAAATTTTTTTCAAAACGCACAATCTCAGGGACTTTTCCACTAAAATTGCAAGGAGACCCCTGGCCGTTTTTTTTTTCAAATCAAAGACTTGGAAATTTTTCAAAAAATTTCCTTCACTCATCTAGGACTTTGAAATTTTTCGAATTTTTTTTTCAAAACGCACATCTCAGAAACTTTTCCATCAAAAACACAAGGAAACCGCTGGCCATTTTTTTTTCCATATTGGGACTTCAAAAAATTTTTCACAAAATTCTACACCCATCATCACAAGCTCATCTTTTTTTGAAAAAACTCAGCCACAACACTCTTGACAATTCTTTTTTCTTTTCACAATGTCTAAATCAACTAGCCACAAAATGAATCCTCAAAACAACACCTTAGGCATAATAGCCAACATCTGCTCTCGAAGTACGCAAAGTTTAGAAAAGGAATTGAAAGACAGGAATATTTCTCCTTTCAACAAAACCAAAAACGTCCTGATCAAACACGCAAAATTTTACAACAGGAAATACATAAAAGGGCTGCAATTTCAACCCGGCAGTATAATCTCTGTCACAAACAGACACAATTTACGCGGGAAACATGTTACCTTTAAGGAAAACGACATAGTTTGGAGACGCAACAACACACTCTCACAAGGTGCTCTGTATTTCTCTGCAAAACTAGCTCCTCGCTTTGTTAAAGCAAAAGTCCTGAGAAAAATCTCCGATGTAGTGTACACCCTATCGGATGCCTCTGGGAAACACATCGGCAACTATCACGTGAAAGATATTGTCAAACTAGGAAGTGTGGACACAACAGACACCACCTTCACTAGGTCACACTCACATAACTAACAAACTTTTGGCTCTACCTTTGTCCCACGAGACTTGGCCCTCGTGCAGACAAATAGCATGTCTTAATGCGTTAGTTTCATATAAAAACTCGCATTTTCGACCTCTGCAAGGTAACCTTTTTTTCTAAAACACAGAAGTGTCAACTGTGGTTTTAAATCATTTCTCACCAATACTTGTACTATTATGCTCTTTTGTATAAACCCTTTGTTATTTTTGTTTCTTTGTCACACCTCACCGTGTAATGTTTATAAATTGTACTAATATTTTGTACGTATCTTCTCTGGAACTGATATCATTCCAGTCAAGAGACTTTTTCCACTTCCCGAACAATTTATGCTCCCGGAGTCATGACCCTGGACATCATTTGTTAGTCGTCACCATTCTGACACTTACGACACTAAATACATAACTATTTTTTGTCATAAATACCACAAAAGTCACGTACAACATTGTTTTGTAATTATTTTTTTTTCTCTTTTGTTCTTCACATTGTTCTTTCACTTTGTTCTTCACATTGTTCTTTACATTGTTCTTTCACATTTGTTCTTCACATTTGTTCCAATGGGTTCCATCGTACATAAAACAATGGCCCCTTTGCAACATACACCCAATTGAGGTGAATATTCTACCCCCTGTAACTTGTAATCATAATGCGTGTGTAAATTCCAGTTTGGTATCGTCATTTGATTCAAGTTTACATAGGTGTAACAAATAAAAAGTTACAATTACTTTGTTTTAAAGTTTTTTCAGTTTTTTCTAAAAAATTGAATGGCGCTCAACATTCCCATTTGCTCTAATTTGTTGTTTTTTCAGAATTTGATATTGACACGTCAATTCTGAAAAAGGTTGTTGTAAAGGAGAACAAACGCCGATTTGTCCTCCTCATCAATAACAATGTTACATACATAACACCTTTCGGTCACATTGAGTATGTAAAATCTTAAGATCTCAACTTCCTGACCCCAATTTGTTATATTATGTACTTTATTTTGACTTAAATAAGCATTAATTTGCCTTGTCAAATACACCGAGCCAGGTCACTCATATTAAGTCATCCTGTGTCTCTAGGTGCCTTCTGTATCAAATTTGTAACATAAAGTTCACAACATTCGTGTTTGTGGCAATTTTGGTAACACCAAGTGTGTTTCCTTGTTTTTGTTTGGTCATTTTAAGTAAGTAAAACCCAATCAGGTCTTAAATAAACCACTACAAACCTTTTTTGTAAGCAAAGAGTAAGTAAAACCGATTAGGTCTCTTTTGCTATATGTGTGTCTTGTTTAAGACATCCTTGTAGGCATATGTTTTGTATTATTGCCAACTTAAAGCATAAACCCAACCAAAGGTTATGCCATCACAACATTTTGTAAGCAAAGAGTTAGTAAAACCAAATAGGTCTCTTTTGCTATATTTGTGTCTTGTTTAAGACATCCTTGTTGGCATATGTCTTGTATTATTGCCAACTTAACGCATAAACCCAACCAAAGGTTATGCCGTCGTCATTTTTTGATAATACCAATAGCCACTACTTGATTGTTGTTGACATTGTGTATGTATCTTTTTTCCGGTATTGAAATGGTACTTTTTTTATTATTGAACGTTGATATATTATTTTCATGATACATGAGAATGTTACAATATCCACCATGAGACGAGGGATCGTTATAAAATCTAACACTATACATGAGAATGTTATAATATCTACCATGATACGAGAAGTTCGTTATAATTACTTTTTTTACTGGCTTACATACACTGTGGCCAAAGAGATAATTTGTTCCATTAAATGGTTATAAATATCTATGTTGTACCTTTCCTTTCAATACTAGGGTTCTTTCGTAATTCGTTCAATTTCTACATGAGACGTGAAGACGTTATAATACTTACCATGATTCGTGCGAACGATACAATATCTTGTTGTTGTCTTCTTTAAATAAGTTGACACTATGTACTTGTTCTACCGGACGTAGATCATTTTACCCTGACTTGTCACCCTTAATTGGGGCCCTTTTTTGTATAACTCATGACACTGAGGGAAATGTCTTTCACTGTAGTGAGAATTTTTTTGTTCTCTTCAAACAAACATGAAGCTGTGCATTCAGCAATTTTTTTACGCTAACTGATACCTGTGGACTTCTTGTCAGCGGACCCAAGAACCATCCACTATCCATTGACCATGGACTAGCCATCAGCTTCACTGTTGGTTATGAGGTATCGTGTCGTGGGAGTTAATTGAGACAGTGACACAAAACCACCTAACTCGTTGTCTGGGAGACGAATAAGAAAAACTCCCAGGTTTGTGAAACTTGAGCAAGGGTCTGTCATGTTCTCACAAACTGTAGAAGATTAAATACGACCCCTAATCTTTCACCAAATACACGTGAAAGATTAGATTGTTATTACTGTGTATTCTCCTTCACCTTCTCATCAAATTCATGTATTTGTGTAAAGAGTTAGGAAATTTGCTGGTTGATATATTTCGTCCTCACATAGAGATCGAATTGGGAATTAGCTCAGTCACTATCAATTTTCGCTACTCAATCCTCCATCCTTCACCCCTCCATCAAACTCTTGTACATTTGTAAAAGTTAGGAAATCTGCTGGTTGACCACATTTCGTTCTCTGAAAGAGATCGAACGGAGAATCAGCTCCATCACCAGCAGACCTTCTCACTCATCGCCATTTTTTTTTCTCCCTCATTATCCTTGAGGTTAATTTCATGAATCTGGAAGGTGTACCCTACGCACATAGCGTATCGTCTGTCTATAAGACAATCTTTATCCATGAAATTTGCTTCAAATCTCTCCTTTTCACCCCATACCTAGGTAATCAACACATTTCTTGTAATTTTGAAAGTCGTAAGTTGTTATCGCTCAAGCGCTAACACCGGCCATGGAAGGCCAACTTCTTTCAGAAACTTGGTGTTACTACTGTACAACCACCTACCTATACCTTGTATATCAAATAGGTAACCTCACGCCAGTCGTGATAGTTTTTTTGTCTCCCCAATCTCGGGATACTCATGGTATAGTCAGCATATTGGATCTCTCTCTACTCTCTCTCTCACTCCTCTCTAACCAACGACATTTTTTTTGTCTTTTTGTCTTTTCTCTTGAACACAATTTGTTTCTCTCCAAACGTTTTGCATCATTGGTCTACTAGGCAGGTAAACTTCAAGAATTTTGGCTCTAATAATAACCTGTCCCTGGATTAAAAAGAAGACCAGCAGCCCTTCTCATCACCTGCAAGCTGAGCTTCTCTTCTTTGCCGCCTTCACTTCCATCACTCACATCCCTCCAATCTCTGCGTACCAAAAACACCCGACCGCACCCAAATTAGGTGTGAGTCGTGCGTGCAGTTGCAAATCAAGTTGTCTCATCATTCAAACCACATTCAAAAGAACCAACCTCAGAGCATGCCAGCTCAAGGTTAATTATGTTCCTGCAATCAACCACTTGCCGTTTGTACAAATCAACCACTTGCCGTTTGTGCAAATCAACCACTTGCCGTTTGTGCAAATCAACCACTTGCCGTTTGTGCAAATCAACCACTTGCCGTTTGTGCAAATCAACCACTTGCCGTTTGTGCAAATCAACCACTTGCCGTTTGTGCAAATCAACCACTTGCCGTTTTTGCAAATCAACCACTTGCCGTTTGTGCAAATCAACTACTGGCAGTCATACAAATCAACCACTTGCCATTTGTACAAACCAACCACTTGCCGATGCGCAAACTCAACATAATAACCATTACACGCATCAACCATCAATCAACTTATTGGTATTACTCCATGTTATTACCAACTTCATTTCACCTTGACAACCACTGCTCCACCGCATCAGCATAATGGAATTCACGCTGGTACAACAACAAAAACCCGGATACTTCTGGCCCTCCGCATCACCATCCCTCAACCACAACCAAGAAGCACAGTTCAATTTCTATGACCCTAGTGATACTTGAGTGCAATCTCAAATGGGTCAAGTTACAGTGAAAATGTAACTTTATAACTTCAGTGAAATTACGTCTACTTGGTACTCTACGAAAACACTACGCTCTTCAAACTTAGCTTACAGACCAATGAAATTTTAGAGTCAGGTTGTTGTCTTTTCATCACTGCATAAACTTGTATGTTTGTTCTTTTCATCACTGCATAACCTTGTATGTTGTTCTTTTCATCACTGCATTACCTTGTATGTTTGTTTTTTCATCACTGCATAACCTTGTATGTTGTCTTTTCATCACTGCATAAACTTGTATGTTGTTCTTGTCATCACTGCATAACCTTGTATGTTGTCTTTTCACCATTGCATAACCATGTATTTTTTTTCTTTGTTTTTTTTTGTAAATCAACACTGTTTTTTTCTTCTCTCTCTACTTCCCTCACGACAAGGTGAAGAGGATTTTTAGCGCCTAAAGCTTCATTACCACGTCGCCTTTTACTGGCGGAGGGGGAATGTGTTACGTAATACAAGTCACCCTATAAAAAAGATGCATAATTTAGCCTCGCTTTCCCCATGCAAACGATCGTGGCGTACGTGACAAAACGCAGCTAGCCGCCGCGTGATGGCACAGACCACCCAGGGAGCGTTCTCGGCTCAACACTGCCCGCCACCGCCGAGCCCCGCCAGTCGAGAGCGGACCTCGGTCATGGCAACAGTGTGTTTCTCGCAGAGCGAACCACAAACGCTCACAATGTTCGAGCGCGCGGAATTACGTAATAATAGAAACAGACGCGATCTCGTGCCAGTTTCCTACTAGATGCATTTCGCCATCAAACTTACTATCATGTTTATTATTACGGTTCGGGCTAACTCAATGGAGTCCCGTTCCCGTGAAAAATCCCGAGTGCACTTCACCGCCTCAACTGACCCGCCGCCTGTGAGCGCGGGTACCTCTGGCTCAACCTGATGCCCCTTACCACATCGAGACGATTCGTAAGCTTTCAACCTTCCCCTTTTTCTTGTGTTCAATTCTCGTAAATTTCATGTAGAATCCACGCTTTATCTGGTCGTCATAAATTAGTAGAGAGAGTTAGTAGGGAGATCCATGTTAACCTGTATTTCTCGAGACATTTAATATACCTTGTGCCTTTTACTTATGTGTTATTATTGTGATGTCCTTTTCCAACCTCCTGACCGATGGACGAGCTGCTGATCAAAGAACTGCCCACCCCTGATTGTACACGAGTCGCCTGCTCTACCATTTTATCTGAGTTTAGCCAATTTAATAACCAGGTTCGAGTCCCGGTTTATCCATATCTTAGCAAGGTATAATCGACACGTTTCAAACCAACGGATCCTTCGTCATAATAAACGTATAATTAAAATTAATACATATAAGAATAGACAAATAAGTAGGTATATATAGACAACCAATATTGAATTATTATTTTAAAAAATTTCATAAAATAAATAATATTGTTAATTTGATTTTCATAAAATTAAAATAACGCCACAGGTGATTTTGTAAATTGATGAACTAGATAACATTGTTTTTCCATTATTTTCTTTATTTCTTTTCCATTATTCACTAAAGAAGAGTTTTAAAAGGAATTAACATTATGAAATTAACGCAAAATATACAAATTATGCCAGCCATGCGTAAACCTAACCAATTGACTATAGTAACGTACAAAGTTCAGTAAAAGGAGAGAGGCCTTATCTGTACAGGCCTTATCGAATGCTACAGGTTAATAATACCAACATGATTAGGAGGGCAGGTACTCAGTTGTTATGTTGATCGACAGTTTTATGGCAAAATAAGTTATGATTCGTCATAAATATTATGTATATATTATGTGCATATGATTTTTTTACTTAATTCAAATGTGAACTTTTTATGAGGTATTCTAGATAATTACCTACCACGATTAATCTTCGTATTTTAATCTTACTTTTAAAATTTTAGATTTTCTTGAAAATATCAGTTTAATCTTTATTTTATATTTCTAATACTGTGCAATATAAATAATATGATAATAATAAGAATTTGTTCCGAATGCATGCAAGGGGTAGAGCAAGGCAATACATTCCATATTTAAAATAATATACATAATTAGAGTAAGAAAAATAATAATAATACATAGGTGATTCCGATAGACACAAAAAAGTGGAATTTAAGTGAAAAAAGATAAAATATAAACACAAAAATGAGTGTAAGCAGCCGTTTATGGAGGATATTTGCACATCTCCCGTCTCCAGAGGGCCATCAGGGGGGACTCCATCCAGGCAACCATGGCAGTGATGATTTTGTTACTTGATTGGCGTAGTCTGCGCCATAAGCTTCCCATGTGATGGCGGAGAAGCGCTCTGAAACAGTGTACTCGTCCCTCCAGGAACATTTCCGTGGCACTGCAGTATCTCGGTAGGCGGAACAGTTGGCGATAAGCATTATTGTAAGCGACTTTTAGCGTATGCCATTTGGGATGCAGTGTAATCCACCCACAGTTATGACGTGTACAGCAATGTGCAAAATGCGTTGAAAAGTATATTTTTCACGTTTGTAATGCAAAAGTGAAAACGCATTGACAGCATACCTGCTCTAACGGATGTCGCTCTTCTTTGCCTTTCCATATCTTTCAGGTCGCCTGTGATAATATGTCCCAGGTATTTGACGCTACGACTAACATCCATTTTCCTTCCATCTAGCCATACCTACTGAAGGTGTTAGCATGTTTTCGTTTTTGCATTTGAAAACCATAACTATTGATTTGAACGTATTATTTACAAGGTTATGATTTTTTGCAATATCTTCACATATTTGGAGTAGTTTCATTAATGCGCTAAGTGAAGGTGCTTGAAGAACCATATCATCTGCGTAATTAATATTGTTTACAGATACTCCTCGAACATGGCAACCTATCTTACTGTTATGAAGTCTTTGAATTAGTTCGTCAGTGTATATACTCGTATTGAAGAGTGCTGGAGACATGCTTCCTCCTTGCCTTACGCCACTTTTCAAATAAAATGGGTTGGAAAACTCGCCAGACAATTTCACCACATTTTCTTGCTGCGTGTGCCAAATTGAAAGAATCGCTATTATATCTTCCGAAACTGCTCTCTTCCAGAGTTTATTGTGACAAACAAGATCAAACGCTTTGCTTAGATTTAGAAAGCAGGTATAGATTGGCGTTTTCCTTAATACATATAATAATATGTATTTTTGTTTTACCATAACATGTCCTTTTCCCTTATGTTTTATTATTTGTTCTACAAAATACTATTTTGTTAGTTCTTACATAAATCATGTACGACTACCATAATACGGGCATGAGCCTTGTATGGAAGTTGAGAAAATCACAATCACAATCAAATTTATTAAATAAATATTTTAAGTCAGTCATCCCTTTTAACAAAAACTTTGATTTCCTCGTGTATTCTTTGTGATTACGGTTCATTTCGGTCAAGAAATGCGTCATAGAAATAAAATCTATGGATGTTAGCAATAATTGCCGCTGAATAGGAAGCTTTAATTAAAGCTTGAAAAAGTTTGGCTCGTTTTACAGGATTTTGTGAACTCCGGTACCAGTCAAAAGATGCCATAACACTTGGAAAAATTACAATCAACGAAGAATAACAAAAGTCAGAAACTCTGGAACTTTCTTTCAATCGTCCTTAAAGTGTTGCTTTGTGTCACTAAACAGAGGAAAATTAAATAAATTGGCTCGATCAGTCTTCAAACGTCTGATGTAACGCTACGAACAACTTACATGTGTAAGCAACAGAAAAAATGTCCCAAAAATTTCGAGTGGGCTTAGTTTGTTCTCAAAATAAAACCTACAACCTTTATCACCTTGCTAAAAATATCCCAAAAGAACATGACATAATATTATAACAGATGAATGGTTAATTTCAAATATACATTAATTTTAAATTATTTTAATTATTCATTCCAAATAATTATAAAACTGCCTACCTGTATACTGTAACGCCTATGTGCCAAAAGAAACGAATTTGCAAATTTAAAAAAAACGGTGTCTTTAGATAATTTGACGATTTTTTAAACATACGTAAAATCAAAAAACTGCAAATACAGATTTTTTGCTCTGTAATCTGTATAAAAGAGTTTTAGTGTTTTTTTTTAAGTAGATTTTACCATAAAATATATTAAATGTGTTGTAATTGCAAGCAAACGCATTATTTAATAATAATGTGAAATTAAAAAATAACATGTGTTATTTTTTACACAACAATGGTGAATTCACGGATATTTCTGCATTTTAAACATAAAATCTTCATAATCACAAGTGTTTTTTTGCAAGTGGAGTGTATAAATTGTGCGGCGCATAAGGTCGGAATAGTGAAAACTTGCTGAAAGTATGGTTAAACTGGGCTTAAACATAATATGAACGGTAAACCGGTGTATATGAATTTAATAAGTAACACGGTGCTAGTTTATTTTTTGTATTAAGTTCGTAAATTAATTTCTTGAACTGGTAGTGGGTATTTGTTCGTGAACAACTTTTATTTGAACTCATGCAGTCGGTTAATACACATCAATAATATCATAATGTTGGTGAACTGGAAGATAATGTTATGCACAGTGCGATAAGATTCAAGTGTTATAATTTGTTTATGAGACAGCGAGTAAATACAGGGTGTCCTGGGTAAAGTGTGCTAACTTCGTGAGGTGATTCTACATGATTGTAGAAATAAAAAAGAATAATAATTCTTTTCGAAATTCCCATGTTTATTTTCCCTTACAAAAATATTTTTCCATAGAAGAATATTTATTTTCCTACACGAATAATTCACTTTTTTACATAAAAATTACGTTAAAACGTTGGACTTTCGAAAAATTTATTATTTCTCTTTTCCTATCATGTAGAATTTTTCTATTTACTGTAGTTGTGGTATTTAAATTTTTTGCTATTTACTATAGTTGTGGTATTTAGATTTTTCCTATTTAACTGTAGTTGTGGTATTTAGATTTTTTTCTATTTACTGTAGTTGTGGTATTTAGATTTATGCTATTTACTGTAGATGTGGTATTTAGATTTTCGTATTTACTGTAGTTGTGGTATTTAGATTTAAACTGTTTACTGTAGATGTGGTATTTAGATTTTCCTATTTACTGTAGTTGTGTTATTTAGATTTTTCATATTTAACTGTAGTTGTGGTATTTAGATTTTTTCTATTTACTGTAGTTGTGGTATTTAGATTTATGCTATTTACTGTAGATGTGGTATTTAGATTTTCGTATTTACTGTAGTTGTGGTATTTAGATTTATGCTATTTACTGTAGATGTGATATTTAGATTTTCCTATTTACTGTAGTTGTGGTATTTAGATTTTCCTATTTACTGTAGTTGTGGTATTTAGATTTATGCTATTAACTGAAGTTGTGGTATTTAGATTTTCCTATTTACTGTAGTTGTGGTATTTAGATTTATGCTATTTACTGTAGTTGTGGTATTTAGATTTTCCTATTGACTGTAGTTGTGGTATTTAGATTTATGCTATTTACTGTAGTTGTGGTATTTAGATTTTCCTATTAACTGTAGTTGTGGTATTTAGATTTTCCTATTTACTGTAGTTGTGGTATTTAGATTTATGCTATTTACTGTAGTTGTGGTATTTAGATTTATGCTATTTACTGTAATTGTGGTATTTAGATTTTCCTATTTTCTGTAGTTGTGGTATTTAGATTTATGCTATTTACTGTAATTGTGGTATTTAGATTTTCCTATTTTCTGTAGTTGTGGTATTTAGATTTATGCTATTTACTGTAGTTGTGGTATTTAGATTTTCCTATTTACTGTAGTTATGGTAATTAAATTTTCCTATTTATTGGAATTGTGGTATTTAGATTTATGCTATTTACTGTGTTGTGGTATTTAGATTTATGCTATTTACTGTAGTTGTAGTATTTAGATTTTCCTATTTACTGTAGTTGTGGTATTTAGATTTTCCTATTTACTGTAGTTGTGGTATATAGATTTATGCTATTTACTGTAGTTGTGGTATTTAGATTTTCCTATTTACTGTAGTTGTGGTATATAGGTTTTTCGCTATTTACTATAGTTGTGGTATTTAGATTTCTCCTATTTAACTGAAGTTGTGGTATTTAGATTTTTTCTATTTACTGTAGTTGTGGTATTTAGATTTATGCTATTTACTGTAGATGTGGTATTTAGATTTTCGTATTTACTGTAGTTGTGGTATTTAGATTTTCCTATTTACTGTAGTTGTTGTATTTAGATTTATGCTATTTACTGTAGTTGTGGTAATTAGATTTATGCTATTTACTGTAATTGTGGTATTTAGATTTTCCTATTTTCTGTAGTTGTGGTATATAGATTTATGCTATTTACTGTTGTTGTGGTATTTAGATTTTCCTATTTATTGTAGTTGTGGTATTTAGATTTTCCTATTTACTGTAGTTGTGGTATTTAGATTTATGCTATTTACTGTAGTTGTGTTATTTAGATTTTCCTATATACTGTAGTTGTGGTATTTAGATTTTTCCTATTTACTGTAGTTGTGGTATTTAGATTGTCCTATTTACTGTAGTTGTGGTATTTAGATTTATGCTATTTACTGCAGTTGTGGTATTTAGATTTTCCTATTTACTGTTGTTGTGGTATTTAGATTTATGCTATTTACTGTAGTTGTGGTATTTAGATTTTCTTATTTACTGTAGATGTGGTATTTAGATTTATGCTATTTACTGTAGATGTGGTATTAAGATTTTCCTATTAACTGTGGTTGTGGTATTTAGATTTTTCCTATTTACTGGTTGTATCTTATTTTTGTATTCTATTATGGGTCTATAAATTTAATTGCACATCCCATTTCGTAGCAGCAAATTAAACTATTATTATGTAAATTTTAATACACTAATGTAATTAAGACTTGTTTTATGTAAAAGCTCTAAGGGCGTAAATAAATATTTTACTAATATAAGCCACACCAACGAAAGGTTCCAAACGGCCGTCCTGTCACACGGCGGACCACGTGACGTGACCACGTGACGGCGGCCCACGCCCCGCCCACCTCCAGCCCCCGCCGCCACTGCGCCCCCTACAGACATATCGTAGATAGGTAGTCGCTAATAGTGGCACATGTATCTTATGTTATATTACAATGCTTACATTACAAATAGTATTACGTTATTATATGCGATGAATGTAAAGTTTTGTTACGTTAAAGAACCGCAACAAGTCGCTTGTATATATAGACATTTTGTTACGTGTTCTAGTTTCTAATCTTTTGAAATAATATTAGAAGAAGCTTTTCTTTAAACTTACATCTTACAACTTTAAATTCTAATGTAATTTTTTTAAAGAAACACAAATGTGTTTTCGGCTACAATAATCTATAATCCATAAAGAAATTTTATCTTTTTTCTGATCATGCGAAAATAAGTAATTTTATCGACGTTAGAAAGAAAAATTATCGTTATTTCCAATGTGATTCAAATATTTTCTGGATGGAATAAAATCCTAAAAATGGCCAAAGTGAATAATCCACATTTCGCGCCGCTACCGTTACATTCGGTTAAACTTATTATTTTATAACATGAACAAAAAGTAATAAAAAGTGAGATTACAATTTTCCTAAAAACATAACGTGAATAAAATAAACTAAATTTAATAATCTTTGTTCAGAGGAAGCTACAAGACAGAAATGTGTATATTCTTAGTATTCCTTATATTGTAGGCAATAGGCATTAAAATCGCTTGACAAACGGAGTCTAGAAACGTTCGATTTCAAGCACAAAACTGGATTTTATTTATTTTGTAAATAATTTTTTAAGAAAGCAAAAAAGTAAATCAAGTGAAACTGTCACAGATAATCTTAGCTATATACTGTAATTTTTAAAAGTCGATTCCTTTATGCGTTCATACATTTCTATTGAAAATATATATTTTTAGTAGTTGACATTTATATTTTACATTGAGTAATTTATTTTTTTTATTTGTATTCTACTCAAGCGAAACGATAGGAAAACTTTCAATTTATCTAAAGCATATTTTTTGGTATTCATAATGTACACCAATTCGTTATAAAGATTAATCAAAATAGTGATTTGGCATTAAGCTTCGCCTTCATTACGAACATCAGCAATGTGAAATGCACTAAGATTTCTTTGGACGCACTCCATCGCAAAGCTCAATAATGAATGACAGATAAAACAATGCGACCCTTATTACTGTTCATATTATTTATATGCAGGGGTTATCAATGATGAGGTACTTGCAAACTAACTTTGCCGAAGTTTAAAAAATGTTTGTTCAAATCCTTTTTCTTTATAAACTTAATTTGCAAAAATTATAATGGCGTTTTTAATGTCTTATATGTTCTATATTTGAAACTTGAAGACGCTCTGCAATTTTCATGACAATTAAGCTCACCTTTCAAAATAAGTATAAACATAATATAAAGACACGCCATACTCAAAACCTGAATACTTTTATTAATTTCTTCCACTTTTTATTAATGATCGGACCGGTTTTACCATATCAATGTTATAATTTGAACTAAATCCACAGATTATGTATACAGCATAATATATATCGAGAAATAGCTTTATTGGATCACACGTATACCATAGATTTAGTTCAAATTATACCAGTAAGATAAGGTGAAACTGGTTTGGTAATATAAAAATTGAATAAAGTTATAAAGGGTGTTTGAATCTATTAAAATGAAACCACGAATAATAATTATTTGCTATTGCAATCGTAATGTATAAAAGAGTTATAAATAATCAATAACATTGCAACAGTGTACGCATATTACAATTGTACTTCAAGCCTATTAATATATTGTTACAAATCATTTTAATTATAAATGCTGGACCACCAACGCAAAACAGGGATCAGAACGGTCGACCTCGCTAAATCCATCGAACAAAGTACAAAATAATGCAGCAATTAATATAATCTAAATATGAGCTACACATCAGTAATACATTCGAAGGGGTGACTGTTCTTGTAGATGTAGGGGTAGGCAGAGAGTCTTGGCACACACTCCTTGCCTCATTCACATTCATACTCACTTTGTATTATAGGCACAAACAGTACATTGGTTACAGTGATGAAACAATTAAGATACATTAAATACTTCAAGGTTTCCTCGTAATGTTTCATATGCGGTAAGTATAATCAGTAATTACCGGGTGACGTGTGTAGTGTATAATTTGTGTATATGTGAGTGTGTGTGCATATATATGCGGTATATATATAACAGATTATAATATTATTGACATAATGCTTCTTTTAAATTTAAAATTTCATACATGGTCTTCTATTATTCTGACACTTGTCAAGTTTTGCTCGGGCGTCCGCGACTTCTTCTACCAGTCACATTTGCGTTACAATCGAAATTAGTATTTTTATAATTAATACAAAACAAAATTATAAGAGTGACAAACATTCAGCATTGTCCTACTCTGGCCAATTAGGCAATTTACCAAATTGGTAAAAAATATCATTCGTTCCTTAGTTAGGCACCTGTAGATATAAGTGTGTCAAACTGTTCCTGTTAGAGATAAAGTTATTGGAGATGCGGCCAGCCCCGTGACAGGGTGGGCCACGTGACCGCACCGCGTGACAGACGTCCAGGCACCACCCAACTCCCATCCTTTGGCTCGGCGCGGCGTGGCCTCCTATCTGCTACGCCGTAGAGACGTAAATAGTACGTAGCAGTGAGAGCTGGATTTTGTTATATATTTTAATAGTTTCTAGAATCTATTTTTTTATGATTTTTTTTTCAGATCACCACTTTTATGTCTGTGGATCGAAAATGGAAGTTCTTGTAATCAATGCTACTAAACAATGTAATACAATCTCAGTAATATCAAACTCCAATGAAGCAGAGAATGGACGGTTATCTCGAGAGTATTTCCTCATGGGGTAAAAATAATCTCGTCGAATTTAATGTTTCAAAGACCCAATCCTGTCTGATTACGTCTAAAAGGGATCCAAATGATAATCTAGTCTCCTTCAACGGAAGCAATCTTCCGAACAGGCCATCCATTGATATGCTTGGTGTAACTATAAGTGACCAGCTCAGGTACGGGGGCTCCATCGAAGCCAGAGTAAAGTTGGCCTCTCAGAAGCTGGGCGTACTGTACAGGGCCCGCAGATACTTTAATAGTACACAACTGCTGACCCTGTACAAATCGCAAGTGCGCCCTACTGTCGAATTTGGCAGCCATCTCTGGTCCGGAGCCCCTAAATACCTGAAAAAAACCTTGACTCTGTGCAAAAATGGGCGGTCCGTTTGATAGATTCCCCAATCTTAACAAACGGACTGCAATCTTTAGAGCACAGGCGTCAGGTAGGTATGCTGTCCTTGTTCTATCGGTATTACAATGGAAGATGCTGTGAGGAACTAGCGTCATTGATCCCTTCGGCACCGGTGCGTAGTCGGGATACACGCCAAACGCGCGCCCAACGTTTGTACACAGTTGACATTTGTCACATGAGAACGGGTCGCTTCTACGATTCGTTCTTAAGTTCAACAGCTCGGCTGTGGAACGAGCTGCCGGCCTCTGTGTTTCCTCCCTCCTACAACATGGGACTCTTCAAGACCCATGTTCACTCCTTCCTCTGCACAAAAAGACCCTCCACACAGCATCCCCAAAGATGACATAGGCCCTGAGGGAAATTACTTTCTTCAGGGCCTCCTGTGTGGAGTTAATATATAAAAAAAAAAAATACAACAAGTCACTGATAGTGTTTTTTTCATTGTTTTTTTAAATGAAACAGAACACATAAATCAGTATATTCACGCCGGATGATAATATTTTTTATTATTTTAATTTTTTGTAAATTAATAAATCATATTAATGTTATTATTAGGTTCTGCGAGAATTTTGGGCTTTTTTTCCATTTTATTAGGAACAACTTATGGAAGAAGATAATATCAATAACTGTTAATGAAAATATAAATGAGACAAAGTTAATAGCTGATACAGTCACACCAAAAAGATGGCAGCCAAAAAAATAATGAAAAGGTAATGCTTGTAATTTTAAAATCTGAGATTAATCAAAATTACGGGATGTAATTAGGTGGCAATAGTTCAATATGTAGGAACGTCACTCCAGCTAAGATAACATGATCTGGGCTTGAGTCGCAGCTGCGACCGTTACCTTTTGTGTTTTCTGTTTCTTTGGCCTTTTCTTTGAGAGTTGTTGATTTTATCTTCTTTAATGATAAAGATTCAATTTTTTATTAGTATTGTGACAGCTTTTTCTGCGTTCAAGGCCAGTTCCAAGACAGTTTGAGTAAAAAAATTATAACGGTCGGCTATCGCTAAAATAAACACTTAGGGTACGGATATTCTGTCTTTGTTGCCTTGAATGAAATTTTTTTTTTTTTTTTTTTTTTTATTTAATATTAAATTTGCAATTACATGTTATTACATTACATTAAGTTTATTTTTTATTTTTTTTATTACAGTACATCGTGATACACCTTTTTTTAGAGCAGATGCTCGTGTTAAAAAGGCGGAGAATTGCGTGTAAATAGTAATTTAACATATTTTTTATCAAGATAATGAAAAGAATTTTTATTTTTTAATATAATAAAATAAAAATTTTATTTGCAACAAAATTTTATCAAATAGAAAAGAGAAAATAATGTAGAAGAAGGAAAGAGATAATAATAAGAAATAAGAGAAAAGGATTTCAATATAATAATAATTGAGAGATTATATTGTATTTTTAAGTATAAACGATTTTAATATGCTATTGATATAGTGTTTTTATTGAGCTTTTGAATTTTTTATAATTCGTTTCCAATCTTAAGTTAAGAGGTAATTGGTTAAACCATTTGATACCAAAATATTTATAAAATTGTTGGGCTGTGGTGGTGTTACAGCGCGGGATAGTTATAGAGCCAAGAATACTTTGTCTATTGCTGTTCGAAAAAGTTGTTAAGTTGTCAATGTTGAAACAATCTTTATGTATTTGAAAAAGAGTTATTTTTTTATAAATAATATGAAGTGAAGGGACTTTAAATTCTTGAAATAATCTAAATGTAGGGTAATCATACGGTTTTTTCAAAATTATTTTTACTAATATTCTTTGGATGATTTCTAAAGGTAAGAGAGAAGTTTTGAATGCTCCACCCCAACCAACAATTCCGTATTGTAATACTGATTGAATTAGTGAAAAATAGATGGTTCTTAATAATTTTAAATTTAGTATGTTTCGTATTCTAAGAAAAATGTACAATAATTTTCTTAACCTTTCTACTATTGCATTGATTTGTAATTTCCACTTTATGTTACTATCTATAATTACACCTAGATATTTTACATTAGTTTTAACAGTAAGTACAGAGCTGTCAGGTTTACATAAATTTGAAATTCTATTACAATTACATGAGTGTATACTTATCTTTAAATTATCAGGGAATGAATTTTTATTAATGGTGAAAGGTATTATAAAAGTTTTTTCAGTATTAAGTGTTAACAAATTTTTATCGAACCATTTTTTTAGTATGTTTATATCTAACTCTGCTGTTCTTTGGGTTTCATTCCAAGTTAATCCCTCAGTTAAAATTGCTGTGTCGTCAGCGTATGAATCTAATGAAACAACACTGTTATAATGTAAGTTTAGACAATATTTCACTTGGTTCAAAGGACAGTATACGATAATGTCATTTAGTAGATAAAATCTACCAAACATCCGTAAACCTCTGGATGGGCTTCGATTTAATCAGGTGTAGTTTTTAAAATCTGTTAAAGCCGAGAAACCATTATCTGGCTTGCAAATGGAACATCCCGATTATAAACTACATCCAGTACGTACAACATACATTTTGCTAGATGTCTGTCAAATTATGAGATATAAGACGACACAATACTTCAAAACAAAGTACAAAAATACCAAAGTACTTCATTTTAATATAAATACTTTCATCCCGAGTGAATCCGTTTAAAACAAAGATATTGTAGTTAATATTTGAGCTTCGGGCTAAATCCCCGATTAAGTTATTCATATTTTCTCTTAACTTTGGTTTAATCGAAGATTTGTGCATATGTAAATTGTAAGGATTTTTTAAGATTATTAATATATAAATCATTTACAGTACTTGTCATTCTCACTTGAATATTACACATTACATAATATTGTTGTTAATTGAACTTATTTATAATTTAATTAGATTTTTTTTTATTTTTTTTTTTATAGAGAATACCTCACAAGAGTCCCAACTGCTCCCGTCTGGAGCCAGTGAGACTATGGCATCCCCAATTGGGGGATGTTGTGAGGCTGAAGGTAAATGGGGAAGGGAAAGAGGAAGGTGGGGAAGTACCTGGCTATTCAGATCTAGTCACTAAACACGGCTAAAGCCATTTGGAGCAACGTTTCAATTCTGAATGGTGGTCTTACACCAGGGCGATACTGGTAGTATCTTCCACTCTGGAACGTGCCGCAAATATACTATATATTATTTTAATTAATTAATTGTGAATAACACAAATTAATCAAATAAAATTTATTTGCGCACGCCGGGTTCGAACCCGCGACCTTCGGAATGGCAGTCCAATGCGTTACCACTGGACTATGCCGGCCGTCGATAGATTAATTAAAGTATACAATAAATAGAAATACATAACATTGAAGAGGAAGATTATACTAATAAATCTAAACGAAACATGAAACAGAATAAGACACAGAAAAATAAAAGATAACGGTATCAACTAGGAATTGAACGCAGGATATCTTATCTTATCGAGACAGGCTTCTTAAATCACTCGACCATTGGGACCTATTCATGTTTTGTTTAGTTTTGTTTCTTCTTCTATGATATATTACTCTATTATTACTGGTATAGTAAAGTTGATATACACACTGTTTATATTAATGTAAGAATTCTTATTACCAAATGTATTTTAAAAACGCATTATAATTAACAATTTTTTAATTGTTCTTAAAATGAATAAACTGAATTGAATTGAAAAAAACCTTCAAAATAAGTTAAAAAGAAAAAAGTTGTTCCAAATATAAATAAATATACTTTCTAATAAAAATACCTTTTAAAAAGAGACCTAAAATAATGCGTATTCAAAGCGAGTCGTTAAAAATAACTCGCCACGTCAAATAAATGAACCCAAAATAGATCCTTGCATTATGAATTCAAAATTAGCACAAAAGACTCAAACTCCATTAATACAGAAATTACTTCGTTTTATCTTTTAAAAATAAGTATAAACACGTAAATAGTATTAAAACATATAAAAATTCCACTCTTGAGAATTGCTCTTAGTAAATAATGAATCCGACAAGTTATATGGAAATCTATGTAAAAGATGTAAAGCCTCTGTATGGGATAAGGTAATTTACTGTAGTCACTACTCAATGCAAAAACACATATCTACCACCGATAATTATTTAAGTAACTACTGAAATTTAAAAAATAATAAAATATACGTGTTAGAAAAACATACAACCTCCATTGCTTGTACCCTTCGTGTTAATGGTCTCTCAAAGTGTAATAAACGGCAGTATAAAGGTGTATTAAAACTATTTTTAAAGAAACATGAAACAGAACAAGACACAGAAAAATAAAAAGATAACGGTCACAACTAGGAATTGAACCCAGGATATCCTGTCTTATCGGGACAGGCTTCTTAAACCACTCGACTATTGGAACCGTTCAATTCCTAGATACGATAGTAAAATATAAGTGTTATGAATTCATACAACCTCCCTTGCTTAGGTACCCTTCGTGTTAATGGTCTCTCGAAAGTTTAATAAACGGCAGTATAAAGTTGTATTAAAACTATTTTTACTCTAAATTGATCGGGAGTTGATTTTATTTAAAACTTTGAAACAATAAGGCAATATACAATTTTGTCAAAAATATTAATCCATATTGACCCATAAATCTACATTTATGGAAACAATTTCGTTGTGAAAATCTCAGAGACAATGTATTGCCATGGCATGGTTTGTTGTATAATTTATTTATTTTTAGTTTATGTAAATCAATAGCTACAATAAGGGGTCATCTACAATGATTTTACCAGTCAACATAATGCTAACACTACTAACTCCTCAAACTAATGGTTTCGGTTTTGCGTACAAACAACTATTACCAGTAGAGTCAGTTTGTTTGCTTTTCGAAACAACTCATTTAACCTTATAGAAATCGTTGTGTCTCCCTTACTCTCATGGTTAGAAATATGATGTAAACGGTGTTTAAGAGAGAAAATACCCCGCTTTAAAATCAAATCTAGAAGTTAACCATAGCAGATATAAAATGTACACTTATGTAAATGAAATATGAAACCAAAGTTTAGGTTGATTTAGGGTAGATTAGGTTAGGTCGAGTGAATCAATTATGTACTTGAGATGGATAATGTACGAGTAAGCTGTCGCAACTAGGTACTTCACAATAACGCAATTTGAAAACATTTTATGTACATGTACATTATTTTATTTAATATGAAATAAAAAAAGTGAGGTTTGTAATACATATATCTAATTAAATATGTATTTTATTGGTAATTTTAGTTCCGTGTTTAGACGAAATAAACGTAAGGTGAGCTATTTTTTATGTTTTATTTTAAAAAGTTAACATTTAAAAAATGATGTTTATTTCTAATAACAAAATCTGAATGCGTATTTCATCACCTTTCTAAAACAGTTGTTTAGTTTTCAGATACATTCGGAAATATCCCATTTATTTGGCTTATATTGTGAACCAGTAATTAATACACACAATTTCTCCGTCTTTGTGATAGCGTCTTTAAGAAATATTACAGTCAATATATATGCCAGAGGCCCGAGGGGCTTAAGTGACTTCTCAATGATTCTGTTGGGAAGTTATTCAACACCCACCGAATTCACCAAAATTTTGAGATATTGAGAACTTCATCAGATTTTCATATTTTCTGCTTAAGGCCCCGTAGATTGGTTGAAAGGGAGAGCGCTCTAATATTAAAAAAATTATAATAATTAATGGTGAAAATATTTCATAAAACACGAATTATTTGAAATAGATCATAAATCTCTTGACAAATGCTTTAGTTGCATTTAAAGATAAGCTGTTAATTTTTTCATGCCTATAACATATTAAATAATGAAACAAAACATGTCTCCGATTTTTTTCTATCGAGGGAATTTCATATAATTAACGTTTCGGCATAACAAATCTTCAAAAATAACATTTTTAAACTTAAAAACTTTAAGAGTTAACGAAAAACTTGTTATAAATCGATAAAAATTTGCTATGCAGGGGCTTAAATCAATGATTAGATACAGTTCTCTGTGAATTGTTTCAACGAAGATGATTCCGTCTATGATTACTTTATGGTTTATTTAGAAGAATTTCAATGATTTGTGAATGACTTTCTGGCAATACTCAATTTAACCAATTGTACCTACTAGACACAGGTCAGATCAGAATAGGTTGAGTTAGGGCAGGTTAGGTTAGGTCAAGTGAATCAATTATGTACTTGAGATGGGTCATGTAAGCTGTCGCAACTATTTCACAATAACATCACGATTGGTTAGGTTAGGTTAATTTTATTTGCTTTAAGGATTCCACTTTAAATTAATAAATAAATATTTATAGTGACACAAAGGAAATATTGAAGTTATAAATAACATAACGTAATACTTCGGTGATAATTAATGAACCAGTATTATTACTACGTTCGTTGTTTATATACATCCATGACTAAACCACAATAACCAAATATTATTATGAAATGAAGTGCATGCAGTACACAATGAAATTAATTTTAAATTAACTAACAGCAGTGACGTGCGGTGTGTTTATTTTTTATTTCCCAGAATAAAGAATTGTCCGAAAAATAAACCTAAATCAAAACTTTTTGGTTTGACATATCAATGAAATAACACAATAATAACTTTTTGTATTACCATGAACTTATTTAATTTATTACAAACGACATGTTTTGCTTAACACAAGCATCATGAGAGTACAGAATAATGGGTTTGATCGAAAGATACAAAGATTCAACTAAATAGGTGTTTTAGGAATAATGGGGGGTTTTTATGAGTTTAGGGGAAATATTTATTTATTTATTTATTAAAGCCCTTTTTCGGGGCTTTTACGTGAGAATATTAAGAAATATACATTCTTCATTGTACAGAACTGAATTGTTTCATTAACAACATTTTATATTTGTTTAAACATAAATTGAAGATGTCCACTGACTTGGTATAATTGTTTCCCTCCATTAGAATTCTGGGCAAAGAGGAATACATATGGTAGTTAGTCCCAGAATATCTGCAATGAAATAAATCCTGACTTCTAGTATTACTTTGTGGAATCCGAAAGCTTATCAATTCTAGCAATACCGGACTATCAACTAAATCATTTAGAATTTTATATAGAAATACCAAGTCAGTGAAAATTCTTCTGTCTGACAATTTGAGCATATTCATATAATTTAACAGAGTTGTTGTAGTTCAACATAATTGCTGGAATACCCATTATAAAATTTATAAAACGTAAGAATTTGTTTTGTATTCTTTCAACGGCTTGTACATGTATATTATAATGTGGGTTCCAGACAGGAGAATTGTACTCATGTTGACTTCTTACATAACAACTATAGTCTCTCTCTCTTTCTCTTTCTCTAATGTAATATATGTAATGCAATCTGAGTATGTATGCAATCTGAGTATGTATATATTACATTAGTTCGATGCTCTATTTTGCCATTTTGTTAAACATTGATATCTGATGGGGAAAAATGTATTTCATTTGGGTATGCGATCAAGTGCCTGCGTCGTAAATTTCAGTTTACAATGTGTTTGGTTGATAACGTATTGATAAACGTAATAAACTTTTATACACGGTTCATTAAACACGTGATTTTGAGATAAGACAATAATTTATAAAACGATCCGGTTTCAAAACAGTATTCATCCCAGAGGCGTGCTGAAGCTTTTACGAAAAAAAATTCGAAAAGCAAACAAATTTTGTTTCGAAATTTTAAAGCCAATTCACTACATTAAATATTATCTACCAATACAACTCATTTATCTATAAAAAAAATTCTTTTGTATTATTTTAGGCTTTATCAAAAAAAAATCGAAGAGCATACAAATTTTTATTCTAAATTTTAAAGCCAATTTACTAATTTAAAGACTATCTACCAATACGACTAATTTATCTATACAAACTTTAATTTTCAAATTAAAAATAAAATATTATTTTTGTATTCAAAAATATTATCTACGGCACACCCCTGGAAGATGCGTAGTTTAAAATGGCTACCTTTGATTATTAGTTTGGTTTTGATAACAAGATAACGATAATGGACGTTTGTAATATTTTTCGTTTTACGACTCTGCATGACGTTTTAATTACTACGAGTCAAATGGCTTATTTCCTAATGTCGTTTGAAGATACGAGTAAATATGTGAGTAAGAATTATTTACAAGAAACTACTATGATTTACTAGAGCTTTGGTCTGCTCGTAAATCGTTAAATACTGAAAGGTGATATATGACCACAAGAACTAACAAGTAGTAGTAGGTAATATAATTAGTGTATATTGGAATTACTTAAAACTATAACTAATTAACTTAACAATCACGCAGTTTCCTAGCAGGGGAAGGCAGAGAGGACAGACCGTTAAACAAATCGGTTTTGGCAAGCACTTATTGCCTCATCCACGTTCATACATCGTCTCATACACACTCTTTCATTAATCACTTGATCGTGCCATATCTTCCTCGGGCGTCCCCGACTTCTGCTACAATTCGCTTTTCTTAGCTCATTTGTTCTACATGCCCAAACCATATAAGCATCCCTTTCTTAATCTTACTGATTAAGGATCTCCACATTTTAAAAAATATTATTTATTTATGTGAAAGTATATCTTTTAAATAATAATAGTTATTAAATTGCTATTTTTTACCATAAAGACTAATAGTCTAGACTGCTTTGTTTACTATGCTGATTTATTTGTTAGTAGTTCCATGATAATTTCTATATATGTAAGTTCTTTAAATTTAAAATACCTAGAGCATACATTGAAGAACTGTTAAAATACCTAGAGCAAACATTAAAGAACTGTTAAAATACCTAGAGCATACATTGAAGAACTGTTAAAATACCTAGAGCATACATTGAAGAACTGTTAAAATACCTAGAGCATACATTGAAGAACTGTTAAAATACCTAGAGCAAACATTGAAGAACTGTTAAAATACCTAGAGCATACATTGAAGAACTGTTAAAATACCTAGAGCATACATTGAAGAACTGTTAAAATACCTCGAGCATACATTGAAGAACTGTTAAAATACCTAGAGCATACATTGAAGAACTGTTACAAATACCTAGAGCATACATTGAAGAACTGTTAAAATACCTAGAGCACACATTGAAGAACTGTTACAAATAACGAACAAAAAAGTGTGAAAAAAATAGTCCACATGAGACGCCTAGCAGATGTGAAACAAAAAATTGATTTAAGTGAAAAAGCAAGTAAAAAGTCTTCATATTTTGATATCCAAATTAATATTTTATTATTATTAAAATATACACAATAAATATTTTACAAATTGAAATTTCATCTGTTAGAATACATTCGTTGCCAATTTTAGTGAGAACAGAAGCAAATATACCGCACAGAGATTCCGTCGTTCCGTGCAAGACCGTCGTCCCGTTCCCGTGCAAGAGTGTCGTCCCGTCTTGCCACGAGAGTCGGTTTTACCCCCCTAGACGCGCCAAAACACGTTTCACGCCAATAAACCAATATTCTCAAATTTACTAATTTATTGAACTCTAACATATGTTTAATGATAATAGAATGCCTGATTCCGGGGAATGGGGTGCATTTAAACTTACTTAAACAATGCGATTCGATTAATCCGTTTTTACAAAATACAAAAGAGATACAAAGTGGATCAGTTTATCAAATACATCGACAAATAGAGCACATTTATTTGTAATCACAATCAAACTATTCAAACAATCGAGAATGCACACAAATACGCTGGAATATTTTATGTGTGATCCTTAGATCTTTTTCGTATTATTTCAATTCAGTAACTATATTGCTAGCCCGTGTTTTATCTTATACTTTAAACATGACCTAGTTCCCCTCATATCAAATCAAGATAAACAACAAAAAATTACCTATTTTTTTAAATTTACAAAATAATTTTGTGATTGCAATTTTTAAAACGCAGCGCCGGTACGAAGTTGAAAACGTATCGCTTTTCAAAACGCTATCTAAGCTTTCAAGTTATCTATCAATCTACTCTTTTATTACGAGGCTGATGAAATTTTGCACACTTGACCTACAAAATAAGAAAAAAATCACTATACATTAGATTTGTGCCCAGCACTAGATTTCTAAAAAGCATTGTGTAAAGACCGGGCAAAAGCCGGGGACATCTAGTTTATTATTATAAAGAATATTATCCCGGTGTGAGCTTAAGCGTGGAGGAAAATGAGTATGACTATTTATTAATATCCTGTTAAAAACGAGATAACAAAGCATTCCTAAATTTTTTTTTTTAACACGTATTCCTCGTAACACATTTGTGTTTCACTGATAGTTTGCTAAGAAATCTGTCAATTTACTCGGTTAAAAGTCTGCAGTCCCGTTTTTAACAAGAATGCAAGAAAAAAATTTAAGAAGCTTTTAAAAACGTAATATTTTATATCAGTAAGTTTTCTTGTGGGTTTGTATTTTAAACAAATCTACAGTTTTATTCCGAAATTGATGAAATTTGACACACTTAACCTTCACAAAGGTTTATGTGAGATTTATAAAAACCACCCAACCCTCTATTATCACCCCTTTAAACAGAAAACACTTAGGATGGGTTGTTTCAAATTTCAACGTTCATTTTCGGGTTCTGTGAAAGACTTATTCAAGTTCTGTTTTTATATCATTGTAGGCTAGTTGCTTGACAAAACTGAAATAAATCAGAACTTGAAAAAATCTTTCACAGAACTTGAAAATGAACGTTGAAATCTGATGAATTGTTCAGATTCTCCGAAACAACCCGTCCTTAAATAAAAATTTTCCGCTTCACGTTAAAAATAAGAAGAATATCTACATCTGATTTCGAAAAACTCTTTTTAAATCCCGGGCAATTCCGGAGACTTTAACTAGTTATATTATAATAATAAATACAAAAAATTCTAGACTCTTCGTGTTGTACGCCTATGGACACTTGACCAGTTCATTTTCCCCAAACCTAATAAACCCTTATAGATACTCTGAAAAACGACGCGGATTGGTTTCCTAAATAACTACGGTTTGAGACAGTTTGAAAATGGCCTTGAAAGCCGAAACAGCTGTAACAATAACAAAAACCAAAAAATACTTGCAGAACTTAATAATTATATTATTAAATTTGATTTTAATTAAATAAAAAAAAAATAAAAAATAAAAATTCGGTTTGTGTTTAATTATTGTACCGGTAGGTACCTATCATGTTTTAAGTAATGATTGCTGCGAAGAAACATAAAATAATTAATTTAGCTAATAGCGCAAGAGCAGGGAAGGATCGTTTTATCTGAAAGTAATGACAATGACTAGTAGGTGGTATAGTATTGTCTCTGACTCAGCTACGATTGTCAAACACGAGGCACGCACATTGCTTTTGTAGGTACAGACAGACGTCCAAAAATAATATTTCTGAATAGAATTTACGGGTAAGTAAACCATTCGTTGTAGTTAACCGACGGCAATTTGAATGCTGACCTTAGATAAGTCTTTCATCAGTTTAGCATCTTGGATGCAGCAGAATGACTCTATAAGGTAATAGAATAAAGAATAACACTATAAGTGCACAGCGTTCCATCTCACTTACACTCGCATGACTTAGTAGAACTCCATCCCAATTGAATTTCGAAACAAGAGTTTTGTGCGGAAGCATAGGTCCTGATAAGGCTTATATTTGGACAATGTACTTCTTGTGTAGAGTATATGCTCAGTATGTAAGGAATTAAATATATTTGATAAACTAGAACCTGTGGTTCAAACCATATGAGACGACCATGGATTTATCAATTCCGCCACTAAATATGCATTTTGTATGAACTGTCAGGATTAATATTATCATAATTAAAACATATATGTTTTATATTCCTCTCTACAGGTAGGTGCATGGTAGAAATAGCTGGAATAAACCAATTTAAACTAGGCAAGTCAATAATCTCTTAAATATCATTTGGGTATATTTTCAGTTGCCGGATACATTTTTATACTATACCAAATTTCATTTTTTTGTTACTTGTAGGAATGTATTACAATATATATTGTACTCGTAGATCCCCCGCAACGCTATTTCTCGGGCGCCTCAGACTTCTTCCACCATTTACTGCTGTATACCAAAATGTAACTGTTAAAAAACTACATTACATAGACTTTCATTCGACTCTGTTACGACTCTCATTACGGTGTATTCCTCGGGCGTCCCCGACTTCATCTACCATTTAAACATCTTTAAACACTCCTAGCATTAATAACAAAAAACTTTGAAATTTTCAACGATATCGTTAGACTACTTTTCGAGTTTTGCGAGCACAAACATACGCAGGCTGGATTTTTAAATATTAAGATTAGAAACCAGTTAGAATTTAACATAACCACTTGGAATGCATTTTATAATGTAAGATGTTGTCCTGCCACAGACCGCCTTCTATGTAGGGAAGTTAAAATTTGTGGTTGTATGTTGTTTTGGATGAGAAATCTGAAAATCTTAGAATTTTAGATCTCGACAACAGCGCCACCTATCTGGTCCAAAACTATTCATTATTTTAAGCTAGAACCAACCATACACACTAACAAATTTTCATTAAAATCGGTTGGGCGGTTTCGGAGATTAGCGTGTACGAACACAGTATATGCTATATTATCTTTAAAGCATTCTACCCAAACAACAACGAAGCGAAAAACGTAAATTTCGATTAAATTCGGTAGAAAATTTAACTTTTCTCATATACGTATTCGAGTACTTAGTGTGCAATTTATCCGATAGATGTAGCTCTTAATACAAAATAAGAACATATTTTAATGATCTTTTATCTCTTCTCTATAATTTATCTAAACGTAGTTGCCTTGACGGATATGTACCAACGGTCAGGTTACATTAATATGAAACAATGTGACGTAAATGCGTTGAATTGATTTATCATATTCGGAAAGGTTATTTTGGATCCCATATTTTAGCTTTGTTTTACGTACTATGTTAACTAAAATATACATAGATGTTGTACCTATTTAGAATACAGGTGAGTGGGTGGGATCCGTGATTATAGGCCATAATAATAATAGCATGGCATTTATATAGCGCATTTTAGTGTCATTTATAACAAAATGAACGATCATCCTGTAACTTACTCTCTCTATCGCACATCTCAAATCGAACGCAACCAAAAGTTCTGTGAATGTATTCTTACGGAGAGTAAAAGTAATTTGCATTATAACAATGATGAAGTGCCTTGTGGGCGTGTTTCATCATATTTGCCTAATCGAGCCTTAAATTTCCAATATAAAATTGTGTTCACGAAATTAAAATTGGATGAAGATCTACGATATCAGGCGAGTGTAAGTGGAACGGAGATTTGACCAGATTTTCAATTAACATTTCATATTAGTAAGCTTTCTTAGCGTGTGCCTGTGGCGGGTGGGCAGCCTGGCCTTGATTTATTTACAAATCTACAGTTTTATTTCAATAATGATAAAATTTCGCAACGTGACCTTCATAACAATACGAAGGTCACTGTCCACATGTGTTTTCGAAAACTCTGTGTAATGCCCGCCGGAAACCTTATATAGTCCACAATAAAACTTTTGAATGTTAAGATTTTTTACTTTTATTGACCTTGTAAAGATTTTTTTGTTGGCACTGTATGTATTAAATAAATATTATGTGTACACCACCGACCATTCATACCCATAAAAATACAAATATATAAATAACTACCACGTGATCTCACTGTATAATTGGAATCAAAGGCTTTAAAAAACATCTAAAAATAAATTACATAAAAAAGGTACAATAACAGCTATGAAAAGAGCACTTTAAGAGTTATATTAAAAAAGCGGCTTAATGTAATATTAATTTTTAATTTTCAAATGTGATTTGTACATTGAATTGCTAATATTTTTTTGTTTCCATTATATTATTAGACCCACCAATTTATATAAAAATTAATGTTTTTTGTTTGTCCTCTATAGATTCAAAAACTACGGGACCGAATTCGCTGAAAATTTAAAAGGTTGTTCTTATTAGTGTCGTGAGTGCTTAGAGAGTAGTTTGAATGATAGAAGAAGTCGGAGACGACCAAGGAAGAAAGTCGATAGAATGTAGTTTTTTAATAGTAAAAATGTGGTATTTAGTAGAGAATTAATGGTACAAAAAGTCGGAGGCGCCCGATGACGACACGAATCTAATAATTATTTGTGTAAAAATCAGGCTTACGTGATGGACGAAGAAAGAAAAATAGGAGAGAGAAGGTGAAAAAAGTACGGTCAAAACTTTACTACAAACCATTGATACCTCCAATCAACGCCGGTTTCACGCCAGCTAGTTGTTCATAAATATGTATCATTTCAAGTAAAATAATTAAATAATAAATCTTGAGCGATAAGCAAGGCAAATAATAAGTTAAATGAATTGTTTATTTATATCGATGGTAAAACAATGAAAGCAGGGCAGGTGTATACTAAAAGTATCGTGGATTCAGAATATACCCTGGATACTGGGCAGAGACAACAACACTGACATGTGGAGTTGCGCAAACCTTCTGTAAATAGGCATTATGAACATTACTGTTTTCCGCCGGCATTTCAAAACGCCTCCCACCGAGGCATCAGCAGAAATGACAAAGACAAACACAAGTAAAACGAGTCCACAAGCACACATATGACTATTATTATGCCAGAGCATGATGTGTGATGTAGTTCGACGTCAGTGTTTGATGCAGCGGTACTTAACTGCCGCAGCGCGGTTGGCTCGCCGGCTCCTTAGTATTCTATTTAGAATTCACATCCAATTGGCACCCAAGGCATAAATTAAATTACTTTCGGAGTCGACAAACATCGACCTGCGGTGCATTTTTAACGATGCAAAATAAATAACATCTTTAGTATCTAACAAAATTCCCGAAGAAAAAATTGGCCATGATTAACGGAGAATTTTTGATTTTAAGTAAACTTACTTGCGAAGCACATCGATGCCCCAATATTAAACGGAAACAAGTAAAAAAAAACATAAATTACGATAGTCTCGTAATAGTTTTAAACAGCAACAAAATGTTTGACTAATATCCAAATATTTAGATGTATCCAGTTTTGTACAAATCTATTTCGAATTGTTTCCATTTAAAACTGACGATAATCTTGTATACAACTACATTTTGCCTTGTTTCCCTTTAAAATTAGTTAAAATTTATATATCGTGTGTGAAAAAGAAAATTATGATTATCTCGAAACAGCAGATTTGGACTTGTTGTAGTTTAATAATGGGCCATCGATACATAAAATAAAAACTACAGAAAATAACTGTTTAAAATAAAGTCCTTCAAAGTGATTTGGAGTGATTTTAAGTCATACCTACACGCCGTTAGGTTCACAAAAATATACCTAGTCTGCCAAAATGAGATTTTAAGATAATCGAAAGCTGAATTTCGTTATTTTCATCTGGCGGGTAAGTTATAGCTTATAGCCCTACAACAAGCCAATGGGAATTAATGGACCTTGTGTCTATTTGGCAGTCCGATGTGTCATAATTCATATGTGTAAACCATGAGGTAATTCAGCTAATGGCCTTGCTGACTGATTATAATGGCGTTTATTAACTGTTAATACGACAATGGAGAAGATTGCATTGTTTCTACCGATTTTTTTTGTTTTGAAAAAATAATCGATAATCGGTTAAAAAATCGAAAACTCCCAGGCATCGTGCGTTCAATTCCTCGGCAGGCTAAGTCTTCCGTTATGACACGAGAATGTTTGTCTTTCTTAAAAATATAAATATTTAACAAAAAAAAGTAGTTCAACTCATCGACACAAATTATTTTCAGTATTTTCACCCTCCTAGTTGACCTTCCAACAATTTGTGATAATAAGAAAATCTTACACTGAAAACAATTCATTTACCCTTGAAATATACGATATTCTATCTAAGTAATTGCTTTTATAATTCCAATTTTTAATTGTTTTTTTGTAATTATTTTCAAGTCTTCTACTAATTTACCATTGAAAAAAATATATCTAAATTTTATTGTATTTTAATTTGTACGGTACATGTATACATATGCATATTTTTATATGCCTTTGGCTTGGAATTGTCGATATTACAAATTAAATTACAATACCTACTTATCTAGTGTATATTTAAGAGTCAGATGTTGATTAGAGCTGTCAAAATCCGATGGCGATGTTCGGGGTATGCTAGCGAAGGTCGACTAATCACCGATAATATTGATAAAAAAAAACTTTTGCGATTTAATGTTGACTAAATTTAAGGCGATTGTGCTAGTTCAGTTAGTTAACCATGTCAGGTTTTATAACGTATCTTGAGTGTCTTGACACTACTAAGGACGGGTTATTTCACAGAATTTGAACAATTCATCCAATAGAAGCGAAGTTAGCAGTCCACGATGGAGTGCTAGTACCTACCCTATTGTATGGAAGTGAGGCATGGAACTGGCAAAGAAAGGATGAAAGTAGATTGAATGCTGTTGAAATGAGATCCCTGAGGCATATGTGTGGTAAAACCATGTACGATCGTGTGAGGAATGTGGAGATCCGCAAAGAGTGCAAGGCTGATGTAAGCGTAATGAGTAAAATCAAGAAAGGGACGCTTAGATGGTTTGGGCGTGTAGAACGAATGAGCGAAGAAAGGAGTGTAAGGAGAATATACGTTGCAAATGTAAATGGTAGCAGAAGTCCGTTTCACGACCAAGTGAATCAGATACTTGAGTCGGGCCATGTCAACAGTCAGAATAGGTAATAGAAGAGGGTGTGTGAGACGATGTATGAATGTGAATGAGGCAAGGAGTGTGTGCCAAGACCGAGTTGTTTAGCGGTCCGTCCTCTCTGCCTACCCCTGCGGGGAAACGGCGTGATGGTTAGTTAGTTAGTTAGTTGAAAGTTCTGTTATTATATCATTATTGGCTAGTTGTTTCACAAAACTTAAATAATAACAGAACTTGAATAGAAACTTCATAGAACTTGAAAGTCAACTATGAAATTTGATGAATTGTTCGAACTCTATGAAACAACCCTTCCTATGTATTGTACTGCAATAAACATGTGTCCTTTTGTTGCGAGGATATCCGGCGATATTATCAAGCCAGCGAGAAAGGAGGTCGGCTTCGGGACTCGAAGTAATAAGGTGGCCGAGGAAAATTTTCTCAACCAATCCACCTGAAACTTTTCTGTCGCCAAGATGAGATACGGTACGATACAAGCAGTAGAACTTTTATTACAGCCTATGAGCCTATACTTTATGTGTGTTTTTGTTACTTTGGCCAAGCGAAGCAATCTGAAATACGACAGAATAAAGTTTCATTTTTACACTAGTTTTGAAATTATGATGAGATATGTAGTATTTTATTTGTATGCACAGTGATGACTCTTCGCACATCAGAGGGACTATACAGCAGTGTAAAGCGAATGATCCAAGAAAAGACTGGTGAAAATATATTTTTTTTTACAATTTTCTTCAAATGTACAAATCTGTTACCGACGAGGTAATTAGCCAATGTTTGTTTCTCACTTTGCGATGATTACTGATGATCTCGACATGAATCAATTTAAATAGCTGAAGTCCCCGGCGTTTCCCAGGCTACTCGTACATTCAGATTTTTTTCAAATCAGATGTAAACAGTAATGTTCCTCTTGAGTTGAACATCAAATGTGTAAAATTTCATCAAGAAGTATCGAATTCTACAGTGATCTTCTCCTTGTTTTGAAGATTTACCACAAAACATGGTACGTAGTATGCTTTTAATATAAGTGTATGCACATATTTTAACCGATTTACCACAATAATGATTTAACTTTCTCCTGCTTTTTTTATTTAGTCCGCTTGTTTATAAGTACCGAGTAATGCAAAAGTCGATAGATTTGTAAAAGATTTCTACGTGAGCTTATGAAAGTGCTATTAATTCTAATCGGGGGGTTATAGCCTTGTAATGGTGGGTTGCATATTGCAGGGACAAACCTAACAAAGCATTATTTGCACTTTTCTTCAATTTGGACAGCTTTCACGTGAAACATCTTTTGGCGTGCCTAGGGGGTAAACTGACTGTTGCGTATCAAGGGTGGCAAGACGCTCTTGCACGGAACGACCCGGCCGCCCGGCCTCCAAAACTCTAAAATTGGCGTTGGATCTAAATGATTGATTCATTTTCACCTCCTTCATTAAAAATCAATTTCAATGTTTTACTTCTGCCAGGCGTCCCGTAACGGATATTTTTTTATGAATTATTTTTTCTAGGGAGTTAGAATTTTTACTGGTAGATCTGTAAGCAGTAGACTTAATGTTGATTATTCCGATTTGACAGCTCGTGCGCCTGGCGGAATAAAAAGTTAATATCAAACACGGCTACCATCTTGACAAGATTGACGGGACCCGAAACACAAACAAATTTACAGACATTCGAAATACAAAGTGATCGAGTAGAAACAGGATTTCGCTTCGTTACAATTATTTCTACATAGTCAATAAAAAAAACATCATTTGGCCTCTGGGACAAAGGCAAAACTGAACTTTATAAAAATATTATTAACTAGTTATACCCCGCCACGTGTTGTTGTGGCTTAGTCTATCTGTGCATTTCGAGAAACAATAGCGCATTTTGCTTTACGTCCATCAGATGGCGCGGTTTTTTTTAAAGCATTTAAAGCAATCTATATAATATAGGCATATACATATATAAAAAAACACACGCGTTTTCGAATGCAACGTTGTGTCGAAATTTCAAAGCAATCGGCGAAGAACGTTCGAAGATTTAAGATTTTGAACGAACGATCATTTACTTTTTAGATTTGATATTAACTACATAGAAACAAACAGATGCCATACAAACAGACAGAATTTATTTTATTCATGTAAAATATCTATATTGCATTTTAAAAATTACAATGACACCAGGAATGCTAATTCTTACGGGATACAAAAATACAAACCCTAAAGATTGTTTGCGAAAAAAAAAACGTCACAAAATTTCCCAAAGTCAGACTACTACTTCCTCACTTGAGGTATGTTGTAAGGCTGAAGTTATTGGGGGTGGGGAGGAGACGGGGATGGGAAAGGTGGGAAGTAATTCAAATATATTTGTTGAAATAACAACAATTAATCAAATAAAATGCTCAACCCAGGATTTGAACCCGCGACCTCTGGTTTCGCAGAAGAGGATCGTAACCACTAAGTACGATGGCCGTCAACTGCTGCTAGTTAACGTGTAATTTTTACTCAAAAGTACGAAATATTACAGTTGGTTAAATAATTATATTTTTTGTTTACTGGTAACTATTACGAGATAAATTTGGCTAACGAGTTTAGATTAGTGACAATCGCTCGAGTTATCAAATGTGTGATATTGACTGATTGTTTTCATGATTGGAGATAGACAGAACAAGACATAATACTATTATTGATTAATTGATTAAACGAGTTGATTACAGTTGATGTTATTGCAGTAAACAACTTTAATTCAATAAATAGGCTCACTGATATTTACAAATCTACTAATAAAATACAAAACATTAAACTATCGCGATATGCTACTGTAAACCACTGTGTCCGATTTCCAGCGGACAAATTCGTGTACAATTTTCCCCCAATCAATAACTTCTCTGTATCGGCTTTGCAATTATTAGTATTGAGAAATATCGGGTTAGTACAAACAAATTTGAAATATCATGACAAACAATTTTTTTATTAACCTTAGAAAGTTATATAGGTACTATTCATTAGCGCCGCCTGCAGTATTTCTTTAAACGTTTTCTGGGAAATCTCATGCAACTTTATTGGCTCTTTCTGTAATCAGTTAGACATTTACACCGCGGATACACATGCCACCGAAAAGCATGCTTTTGGCGACTAGCTGGCAAACTCGCATGCTAGTAGGTCAGTAAACACACGCTAGATACAGACATGCAAGTTACTCAGTTATCTAGTTTCGTGCGCGTAGCTGGCTGATAAGGAGGTCCAAGAAGAAATAAGAAGCGTACTGCAATTTTATTTTTAAACAGCACGAACATGTTTTCCATAAGCACTGATAGCTGAGATAGTGCTGAATGAAGTTTAGTCTTTTCATAGCCCCACCCAGCCATTTAAGCGCACGTTTTCAATCTGCTAGTCATTGGCAAAGCGCGTTCATACATGCTGCGCATCCCACACCGTTCCCCTCACCTTACACCACGTGCCATTGGCACACGAAAAATCAAACGCCGTGCCATTGAATGGCATTCGACCTACTAGCAAACATGTTACCTCTATTGAAAGACCGCTACTGGTATGCTTTTGAGCAAGTGCACGTGTATCTGCGGCTTTATCACTGGTCCGGTATAATAGTAGTCTCAGAGAGAGGTCGTACGTCACGTCATCATTCTAGTACAAGACTTGTGAGAAGGAAGAGGACGATCATCGATGACGTCCGTACGATCTGTCTCCGGGACCGAATATGGCCCGAATGCGAGAGGGTCCGGTGATATTCTAAGTATTATGCCACGAAATGCGTTGGAACCACATATAACATTTTATTAATAAATTGAAATAAATATTTCTGAATACTATGGGATTTACCCTGTACGTTTAATTCCCAATTCGTATTTAAACATTGTCATAACGAAGCGTGGTTAATTAAAACAGGCTAATTTTAGAATTTCGTACCACGAATAACTCAATTATTCATGAAAATCCGATGTCGAAAAAGATTACAAGTAATATCGTATTGTTTGGGAGTTTTCTAAAATGCATTTGAGATTTTCAAGGAAAAACTCGCCTATTTCAAAAGGTTCTATTTAAAGTTATTACTAAAGCCCCAAACGGGTTGTTAGCTACGTAGATCTTACAGTGTCATATGAGATGGAAAATATCATTATAAGTACTACATCAATTAAATATTATTTTTAAATGCTTCTACGTTTGTAACATTAAAGTGCAATGACTTTTAGCACATACTTGCGCATACCCGTGAAATATCACGGGGTATTTTAATTGTAGGAATTGTGAGGCTGAAAGTATTTATAAAATATTTTACTCAAAATCATTAGCTTTCAAAAACCAATAGGTACTATCATTTTTTTATCAGACTCGATCAGAAATATACCTTTCGAATGAAAATTGTCAAAAATAAAATATTTTACTCAAAATCATTAGCTTTCAACAACCAATAGCTACTATCATTTTTTTTATCAGACTCGATCAGAAATATACCTTTCGAATGAAAATTGTCAAAAATCATAATTTGGAATCTGTTAAAAAATTAAACAAAATAAATACATTACCGCTTGTCTGAACCATTAGTTCAAATCGACACTTAAATTTAAAGCGTGACAAATCTCATACTGAAATAACGCACATCCTCACAAACAACCGAAATTATTGTGTTTGATGATAATTTTTATCCTGAGAGGTTTTTTCAAAACCCACACTAAGAAAAATGAGTGTTGCTATAATTTATTAAGAATCTCTTCAAATTATTTCAACAACGGGATTGCAGGCCTAACGAATGAATTAACAGGTTTCCTGATAAACTTTTAGTAAATTACTATTATATTATCACGACGTCAGAACACTTGTTCATGAAAATCCGAATATTTTCGCATTTCGTCACGAGATGGCACGTTCATTCCGACATCGTGATAATATATTCGTAATTAATTAAAAGTTTATCAGGAAACCTGTTAATTCATTCGTTAAGGCATACAATCACGTTTTTAACCGGATTACCAATATTTTGAAGAGATTCTTAATAAATTAGCAATAAGCATTTTGCTCCGTGTAACAATTGTAAAATTTTTCGCTGTTAAAAAAACATTACTTAGACGTACACCACTGATTCGTTTGTATTTCAAGTTTATCATTAAACTGGTTTACTATCGAGCTCGACGGTATTACCAATTATTATTATTATTACAAGTATATAAAAAAAATGTTACCAAGTAACAACATACTACGAAACTATCTGTCCACGACAATCTATCGAATATCTGGAACAGATAAGCAGGTTTGATAAAATGTTATAGTTAGGCTTCATTAAAAAGAGACACATATTATTATATATTTCTAGCTGACGTGTACCCGGCGTTGCTCGGGGTTATGAATATGAAAATGAATAGTTCTGAGGTGGATATAATAGAAAAGAATTGAAAAGTTTACTTTTAATAAGTTTTGTTTCACTTGATAGTGCTACCTACGTCTTTCTCGGTCGTGCCCGACTTCCACCATTCTCTACATTGTTACTATTATTATAGACTTATATTCGACTTCGACGGATCTCATTCTAGTGCAGAGATATTCGATCGTCCGCGACTAAACACTCCTGACAGTAATAATAATAAACATTGAAATTTTCAGCGTAATCGGTTCTGTAGTTTTTTAGTCTATATGGGACAAAAAACAAACATTCATTTTTATTTATATAGATTTTCCCGGAATTTATTATGTTATTGACGCGCAGTTTTTTTGGTCTAACCATTTTAAATAATATTTGATTTATGTGCTAAAAAGTGAGATCATCTCTCAACACATTGGAAATGGGCAAAGTTAATCTTGTAGCCAAAAACTTTATTTTTTAAAGAGACGTGAAATTAAAAACGTCCGTAAATTAATGGTCATGATCCCTACATTATTTCGGCAATGAAAACTGAACCATTCCAGAAAATATCAGAAATTAGCAACGAATACATGTTTAAAATGCTAACGGAATCGTCTTTTCTATTTGAGAATAAATAAATTCTGAATTATAAAGAGTTATTTATTCAAACACAATATCGAGAAGGTATTTTACAAGTTAAACAAATTAAATTAAGTTAAATTCATAATATCTATAGAAAAACAATTATTTTACATGTTGCCTACTGATTTTAGAAAAAAACGTCACCGGATTCCAAAATTTCGTTTACATTTTTTACTTCAAATAATCTCAGGAATCATGAGTTAAAATAAGACAAGTACGTCCCTTAACATCTGTATATATTATATATAAAAAAATAATGTTTCTTTGTTAACTACTGGATCGATTTCGGTGAAACTTTCAAAATGAGTATCAGGAGGGCTTTAGAGAGTGGTTTGAATTGTAGCATTGTAAATCGGGGACGTTCGAGGAAGACTTGAATGAGATACGGAGTCGAATTAAAGTGCAGAGATAATGTAGATTTTATATAGCAACGATGTAATATAGTAGCGAATGGTAGAAATAGTCGGAGACACCCGAGGAAGATTAAACTCTTGTTTCTGCACTGGAATGAGATAAGGAGTAACAATGTGGATTTCATGACATTATTAAATTGGGGCGCACGTGATGAACGAAGACAGAGGTGTGAGGGCAATTTATGACTTAGTAAGTCTAGGACGCCCGAGGAAGACATACTCATTGTAATACAATAATAGTATTTCCACTTTTAAAATACACCCAGTTGACATGTACCTACTCTAGAATTCATAACCCCAAACCATACATAAGTCCCAAGCAACGCCGGGTACACTTCATCTAGTAATAATATAAAGAACGATACATATTTTTTTCTGGTCGTAAAGGATTTGGGCCAAATGGTAGAAATTTCAGTTATTTCAGTCGAGGTTATTTAAATCTTTACGTTTGTAATGTCGAATGGCTGAGTATTCCAGGAAATAACAAATGTTAGTAGTTATTATTAGCTGAAGTATAAACTTCCCAAATAACGTAATTAAACTGGCGTTCAAATCAAATCTTGATCGCGTTATCAGATACGCTTTTCAAAGAGTAAGATAAGAAGCGAGAATCTTCCCTAAGAACTTCTGCGTATTGGTAGTTTATCAAAATGTAACATAACACTCTATCAGCAATCATCAAACATATATAAAAAATGTTAATAAGGTAATAAGAATGTATGTATGTTAGATTGAAGGTGACTATGTATATACGAGTACTTGCTTACTAGTACCCGGTATGCGTTTAACCTTCTAATGTTTCGTGTTGAAAAATATGGAACTAACATAGAATACCGTAGTATTATCTTAATTTTTGCAGTAAATTAACATTTATTTAGTAACAACTGTTTCGTTAACTGATTTTTAAGGTTATATCCATCAATGTAATTTATCATTGAATAAGAAGATAATACTAATAAATCGAAACGAAACATGAAACAGAATAGACAAAAGTAAATAAAAAAATGACAGTCACAACTGTCCAACTATCCAACTATCTAGGTGATAAACCAATTCCATTAGAAATTTTGTGATCATTTAAAAAGGTAGCTGTCAAGAATATGGGAAAAATTAGTCGCAAGGTGAGATCGGCCAATATGGCTTAATAAATGACGTCTGTCCCAGTATCTTGGATTCAATTCCTAGTTGTGACAGTTGTATATTTATTTTCTGAGGCTTGTTCTATCTCATGCTTCGTTTAAATTGATTAGTATTATCTTCTTCTTCAATTGAAATATAACATTTTTTTATTAATTATAACTTATGCACTAAATTTTCTCTCAAATAATGTGGTTCCTACAATTCATCTTGAATCTACCTATCGGTGCAGACTTGAAAGATTCTTTAATTGTCGATTCATAACTCGTGGTGGAAATGACATTGTAAGCTGAAAATTGTTAGGTTAACCTAGAAAATTCACAAAGAAAAATCGGTGCAATTTTCAAAGCGACAAAGCTTGCCGTTAAAGTTTTGGCTTAGTTTTCTCGATTAAACTACTGGTTTTCTGCTTGTATTAAAGTTTTAGTAAATATTTTACACCACCGTTATATTAATATAATTAACTATTCGCCATCTTTGAAGGACTCTTTTGTTATTATTTCACGGCGTATTTACACACTCGCTGGTTTATTGTAAATAGAGAGACTTGGGTGTTAGACAAATAGACACGCGGTAGGAGACCAGTAAGATTGATTTTAGAAAAGAAATAATACATCATTATTTGCCATAGACTGTACAACTGTTCTCCGTTGACCGTCAATCATGTAAATTATATTTCGTTCGGGCAAACGACTCTGCGTAGAGAACTGCGTCCAAAGTCTAAACTTAACTCGAGGTTAAATTAACAAACTTTATTATTGTGATATTATTATATTTAGCGTATAGTAGACATTTGTAGTAGTTGATAGTAAGTATACATAGGTGTCTATACTTAGTTTCCATAGTTACGGATGTATATTTATTGGTGGTCTTGTGACCGAGAAAGAAAAGCAATTTGTTGTCAACACGATCTCTTCTTTTAGCGTCTGAAAGGAGGAAATCTTTCAAACGTTTCAGACATTTCAGACATTTTCAGCGGAAGCATGTGACCATGTTTAACCTTCCTTGCTCATTAGATACAAAGTACACCAATAACTCCGAAAAGGTAGGCTTATCGCGAATGTAATTTTTTATCAAGTAACAATCGTCGTTGATATATTGGACTCTGTCTGAGAAAAGAGTCGGCTGAACACCGCGTCGCGAATAGCCTTGTAAAGTATTGTATCTAAACAAATTGGTGCCTTGAACAGTTAGTTTAGCGTAGATGCAGGCCGGCTCAGGGCTCAGCGCATGTGACCCGCCCAGCGGCTGACTCGAGGACGGTAGTACACTACACAGCACATACAGTTTACGCGCATGAATTAATGTGAATACGTTTCCGAAATGCATTTCTGGCCTAGGATAGGATCGTTGCGGGGAGGTCACGTGAGTTGGGCCGTAGGCAAAAGTTAGGTTTGGGACTTTTGAATTCGATTGTTGGCCGATGCAGTAGACCAGTAGACCAGTAGACCAGTAGATCAGTAGATAACGGAGACAGGCAGATTAACTATTTATAAACCAAATATCCACGGAAAGGTTAAGAATGGTCGCAGGGGCGGACCGCGGGGGGGGGGACGGTCATATGATGCGGTAAATACAGAGCACTGAGCAGTGAACACTCACCGTTCCCGCTGATGAGGGGGTAGTCGTCATCGTGGCGGCCGATGTAGGTCTTCAGGGGGGTGTCCAGGAGAGAAGGTGACGACCTATCCCTGTCGCTCATTTCACTCGGATCTCTCTCCGGTTCCAGCGACGACACTCCGATAAAGCGGTCACTTGCACTTTGCCGCGTTCACACTCTCATCCGCCGAGCCGCGGTTCCGTACCTTAAATAAATATACACGACTAGTATCGATCTAAATGTGGACACAGCTAGCTCCTCGTGACATCTCGCGTCAGGCGTGAGCACTTGCGGGCAAGATAAGGCGCTCGGTTTGGGCTCGGTGCCGGGCGTGAATGCTGAGCGCACTAACTTCCTTGCCCAATAATCCTGTTCCTAGGCCGGCCTATCCCGGCGCTCGGTGCGCTTGCTCGCCGCCCGCCGTCGATAGCGGGGACTCGAACCGCGCGCTCCCTACCTACCCGCCGCGCCGGCTTCGCTGCTTGCTCGCTCTCCGGAGAGATGACACTTATTACCGCGCGCTTTTCAAATCCTTTCAAATAGCCTCCTTTTCTGATCCCGGCATTACAAAATTCATAAATTAAAATTTACTTTTGGGGTTAAGTTTTGAGGTAGTGAATTCTAGAATACTTTTCAACAGGGTGCATTTCTAAGGTGGAAATAATATTATTGTATTGTATGAAGCATTTTTTTCACTTGATCGTGTTATGTCTTCCATGGAAAGCATTCACGTCATACATTATCCTTATACCTCTTTCTTCTTTCATCACTTCGTCTCATTTTATCACTTCTTGTCTTCCTCAGGCATCCCTGATTTTTTCTACTATTCACTTCATGTATTATCATGAAATTCAGATTATTACCGTTAAAAAACAACATTATGTAGACTTTAATTCGATTTCATATCTCAATCCAGTACAGAGGTAATGCGTTAAATCTTTCTCGAGCGTCCCTGACTTCTTTAATCATTCAAACCACTCTCTAAACAAACAAAGAAACATTATTTTTTATGTATATAGTAAATATACATTTTTTTTTATTCTAGCGACAAAGAACAAGCCTAGTGCCCTATCAAGATATTTGTATAAGAGAACCTAGTAAAAGTCGACCATTCAGAATCGAAAAGTTTCTTGAAATGGCTTTAGCCGAGTTTGGTGGCCAGTTCTGAACCTTCCTCCTCCCCATCCCCTTCGCTTCCTCATTCAACCTCATAACGTATCCTTATTGGAAAGCCATAGTCCCACTGGACAGTTCCCAGCGATCTTCAATTTGGCTTCGTCCCCGGTAGATCCACCGTGCACGCCATGTCGTTTGCGCTTAATTGGGTGAAGGTTTGTACTAAGAGGTATGTAGTTGCAATCTTCCTCGATATCACTGGTGCCTTCGACTACGCGTGGTGGGACATGATACGCATCAAGGTTAAAAATAGGAACTGCCCAAAACTTTTATTTAAATCGGTGGACAATTACTTATCGGGCCGCACCATCATTATATCTCATGGCGACACCGTTATTGAACGCGAAGCCGATATGGGATGTCCTCAAGGCTCCAACCTAGGTCCTCTAGGTTACCCTTGCCTGAAGGATGTATCATGATCGACTATGCGGACGATAAAATGTTTCTTGTCTCTGGGGACAGTAGAAGAGAAGTTGAACGTAAGGCTGGTGAAGGTTTGGACACCCTCCTTAAATGGGGGGAGAGGAATAAAATGACCTTCGCTCCCCAGAAGACAATGGGTCTCCTGATGAAGGGTTCTTTCAGTAAGGAAAGAAACCCTACCATCCGTATGGGAGACACTAATATCAAATTTGTGGATAACGTCAAATGCTTAGGTGTCACTCTAGATCGATCCTCCTCCTTTCTGGCTCATGTCAAAGATGTATCCAGCAGGGCTCAGGCGCTTTTCCTGAAGCTAAGAAGAATCTCCACGGCTGAGTGGGGACTTCGCAGACCGGCTCTGCACGCTCTCTACAGGGGGGTATATATGTTGCGCAAGTCTCATATGCCGCCTCTGTTTGGGAGCACCGCCTGGATAACTGCTTAATACTTCTAGCTCTCAATAGGGGTCAACGCACTCCCCTGCTGGCACTATCTGGGGCATATCGAACCGTCGCCTCGGACGCTTTGCCAATTTTGGCTGGTGTACTACCAATTGATCTACAGATTAGGGAAGTGTTAGCGAAGCAGCGATTAATCCGAGGATCCCCGGCAAACCACCTTGGTGTCGTCCTGACACCGGGTGGACCAGGAACTCTCCCTGGACTGCTCCGAACGATGAGGGATCTGTCGCTCAAAGAGTGGCAGGTCCGTTGGGATAGGTCAAGTACGGGAAGATGGACTTTCTCCTTTTTCCCTTCAGTTAAAAGCAGAATGGAAGGGGCCTTTCTTAATCTGGACCATCACCTAATCCAGCTTCTCTCAGGACATGGGGAATTCAGGGGGAGGCTTTACAGCCTCGCCCTGTCTAACCATCCAAATTGTACCTGTGGGAACACGTACCAGTCGGCTGAGCACATTCTGTGGCACTGTGAGATCATGATGGATGCAAGAGAGGAAATGCTCGATGGTTTGGATGTCATCATGAGACCGGTGTGGAACACCGATCTTGTGGCTAACAAGGTGAATTTAGAGTGCCTGAGGAAGTTTACAAGAATCTGGGTCGAGAGATGGTCCGAGCTTAGAGTCGCTGATTAATTGCAGACTCAGATACCCAAGTGTACTGCCCCCTGTATGACGTCTTCTACGGACATTCTTTACTTTTCTACTTATACAAACATGTTTTATACTTTTTTTCTCTATTTCTTTTTGCTTTTCGTTTACTTTTTCTCAATTGTTTTTCTCTTTTGTACTTATATACTTTCCGTGTTTTCAGGACTATTATCATGCTTTACATTTTCTTTTACGTTTTAAATTTTTACATTTTCCTTTATCTATTGTTTTTTTTTTTTTTTTTGTTCTTATATGATTTTCCTGTTTTCAGGACTTTTAGTTATTTTTTCTTTGTCTTTTTCTCTGATTTTTTTTTTCTTTTTCTTTGAATTTCTTGTTTTCAGGAAAATGTTTTCGTTCTGATTTATTTCTAACTATGCCACTAACCGTTTTTGTCTCTTATTCGTTGCCAGCTTTAAAAGTCAATCCGGCTACTTCTTTCCTGTTTTGAATATTCTACTGTTGTAAATTTTTATTATATGCCTAACATGGTTTACACTTTCTTTTTTTCCCGTTTTACTTTCTTACTTTTTTAGTTATGTATTGTATTACCTTTCGTTTCTTTTTCCTCAGTTACAGCAATGTATTTCAGGTCATTACTGAACTCCGTTGTTTGTTTTGTGTTGTTTTTTTCTTTTCCCCCATTACGGGGTTGGATCAAGAGCCTTTGTCCCCGCGACCGCTTTTACTGGAGTTCTACTGTCGTGGGACCTCGCCAAACATCTGCGCCACCCCGGAGGAGGGACGGTGGTCAGAGGGACGTCTATGCGAGTCTTGGTGCCTTCCGCCCTGCCTCCGACTACCCGACGCTTTTCTTCCCTAGGGTCTTTAGGGTATAATCCCTACCATCCCACACACTTCTTCGGGGCACCACCGGGTCGGTCGGCTTAGGGGCGCAGCATCCGGACCCGTTTCAGTCTTCCCAACCACCACTAATTCCCCCCACTGGACTGCCAGCTGTGAGGCGCTGAACCACATTTCTTTTCTTTCTTTATCTTATGCTTACAGGTGATCTGATACACGTCTTCTCTGTTCTGCTGTAATATTTTTTTTTATAGTTTATATTTGTTGTTATTTACCTGTAAGCGCTCGCATACCGCCCCCTAACACTGTATGCGGGGACATTGAAGGTTCTTAAATTCTTTTTCTTATTATGTAGAGTCGTTCACAAAAAAAATTAGATTCTTGCGAGAGCTCCGAAGGGGTGACATTAAGTCACCTTTACCGTGGGACAGGGTGGGTGAATCTTCAATGGACAGTTAAGACTCTTGTGCGGTATTCACATAAAACCAAAATTATATTACTGTCGTATTATTTAAGTTAGGACTTAGATAGAAAATCAGATAATAAAAAAATTATCTGTTCTTCTTTTATCTTTATGGATATACGCAGTGGGCCTACGTGCGGCCAATCATCTAGTAAAAAGTCCGGACAGGAAATAATTCTACTCCGAGGCCTTCTTGGCGACAGATTCAACCTCTTTCGTTTGCGATTTCAAATATGGTTTCAGCACTTAATTACAACGACTCAAAATGATTACTGCATCGATGGAATAACCAACTTATAAAATCGATTTTATGGTAAAGTATAACTAAGTTCAATTAGCCTAATGCAGTTCTTGCACACATTTTCAACTGCCGAAATGACGTTACTACTGAAAAAATCAAAAAGAACAAAAATTATATTTATTTTAGTGGAATAACTTACGAAGCTTAGATGGGTGTGTACAGTGTGTACACATCAATGTAACATTATTGAAGAAGATAATTTTAACAAATCCAATCAAATATGAATCATGAAAAGACACTGAAAATAAAAAAAGACTACTAAGATTAATTAATTCTACGCCCTTACGGGCTTTTACAAACATTTGAAATACGAGTACATAATAGTTTAGTGCAACATCAAGAAGTGAAGTTTGCTATTAGTTAGAATAGTATTATGCTATCCTGAATAATTAATATTGTTGATGTATATTATTATAGCCTTCTTGTATCTATATTTCGTGCAGTTGAACACATCTACTATTTCTGCCACAGTATTGCCAACTGCATGTAATCTAGGTACATCTAAATAACTCATATTGTTATTGTAATTAAAAATATTTTTTATCGGGTAGTTCTAGTTAGTAACTGATGATGTTCAACTAATCAGGTATATCTATAATTAATTAACAATTTTTAAAATAAAAACTTGAAGATAAGTCTAGTAATAATTCTTAAATTTAAAAGGTGAGATCGTTTCAGTTGCTCAATAAGGAATTTGAGTGAAATATATTATAGCTTATAAACATATTTCACATAGATCGACATACGCCAATTCTGAATATATAAGTTTTAGTGTATGTAATTACGCGTAGAATTAATAAATCTTAATTTAAAAACGTTTTAAACAGTGAGACACTCAAACTCTCTGTGATTGGTCGACGGGTTCCGACATCACTTAAAGTACTACCTCACGGGTTGGCGGCCTTTACTGCGGTTTGCAATATTTTTTTTAAATCTAAGTATTTAAATAGGGTTTTTTTCTTACCGTCCCGAATGGGATTGACCTTACTGTTGACCGACAGAAACGCCGCACGTTTGATGTCACGCGTACCCCGTCAGATTTCGATCGTTTTGGCGGGCTAAGAAAAATGCAAACTTTGAAAATAACTATGAAATCAACCTTATTGTAAAACATATTTTTTAAAACACAAGTTAAAAGGTGAACATTCATAATGATTTTTTTAATGACCTGAATTACTTATTGGGAGAGTGTTTTCCCGGTGAGACATAAGATCTGAGTTCAATTCCAAGTTACGATCGTAATTTTTTTTCTGTGTCTTTTCTGTATCATATTTTGTTAGATTTGTTTATATTATCTTCTTCTGTGATTAAAAAATGAGGTGGGTAGTATCTCCTCATTACCGTTACTTTTTCGGTGAAAACGTCTTTCGTTCGTCACTGGGCATAATTTATGTCTTTCTATTCAGCTTATATTTTAGAGTACCTCACGATCTACACGATTGTGCCAGACAATGGTCCATTTTAGGAATATACACGCCACTTGGCGCCACAACCCTTGGGCCACGAGATTTGCATTTTCATTTTATGATCACTTGATTTAGTTGATTCCGGCTAGTTATACTGCTAGTTCTGTGAACAGAAAGCATCATCTCCTAAAAAGTATGTTTCTAATTTTCGCTTATAATAAATCAAAACCTAAATTTTCTAGAAAATCATAAGATTTGTAAATATGTACTTAAATACCTACCCACTTCATTATAAGCCAAATAATATTTGAGTTATGTAACTTTTTAAAATTTAAAATAATGAATTATATATAAGTCACACTTGTTGTTTTAGCCATCTTGCCAAGTTCCTAGTCTGGGGATACTCTGGACCATAATTTTGTTGAGTTTATTCACCAATTTCCAAAGTTCATGCACGAATTGCTACAATTTCAAATATAATTCCCTACCAATACACCCTGCCTTATTAGTCTCAACTCTTGAAATTTACCATTTGTTGGCAAAATTTATTTATGAAAATGTCCTTAATATCTGACTATTAATCACATTTCTTTCACTTTCATTTGTATACATTTGTTCAGTTGTTCAGGTTCCTATTCTCGTTTGATAATTAATACCACCATGTCACCATGAAACAGGCAGCCGCCTAGTATGGTGATTCATTATATCTACTTTATGTAAATTTCAAAATAATGTAACATGTATTAAATAAATAAATAAATAAAATAAATAACTAATCCCTAATCTGTATATATTTTGGATGTTTGAGTTAAAGCACTATTCTATATTAAGCTGTATATTTTCTTGAATCATTTGTTTATAAGTTTATCTATTTGATAGTTCTGTTTTTTAATAAAAAAGCTACTAATTTTGGAAAAATATTTTCTTTTAAATAACAAAAAACGCTCACTATTATTATACACAGGTTCCTATTTTTATAATCATCAATTATTAAATGTTATTATCTTTTATTAAAATTATCTATTGTAAATGTTCTCCAAAATGCCCTGGAAAGAATCTCAGACTTGTGATGTCCCGAAAGAAACCATTCATCTGTTCTGAATGCAATTACTAATGTTATCCAAATTGACCCTGGTAATAAATTACATCTTTGCGATTCTTTCAAGGATAAAGAAACAATCCTGTCACTTCGAATGCAATCAACAATGTTCTCAAAATTTGTTTTGACAGCATCGCCATTCCATTGTAAGAATATTATGTACTAAATACACAATTTGGCTGTCCTGAAACGGGAATCCTTCCCAGTTGGACAAAGGTTCATTTTGTTTTGTATTGTTTGTAATTTATATATATATATATATATATATATATATATATATATATAAAATAAATACTATCAGTTCTGTATTGTTTTTGTTAAGTGTGTTATGTTTATGTTAAGTTTATATGGGTAAAATTCGGTTTAGGGGAGTCACTCAAATAACCGAAATTGAACTTGATGTACTGGACGGGAGTCCGCACAAGACTGTAGATTTAGGCGCCGGGTCCAAACCGTGTCTTCAACCGTTGAAAATGCTCCTTTACGGCCGATGATGATGATTGTAGTTGATATTGATGATAAATCTGCCTCCCGCACCCAGTGCTTGGTGAATGTTGGGTACTGGGTGTGCTGTCGTCTCTGCTCGCTTCTGGTGTTGGCGGTTTTCCAGAGGAGGGCCGGCTGGTCTTGAAGAGGTAACACCAGAAGGTTTTGGAGCAGAAGACTCGGCGAGGTGAGGCAGATGTTGGGCAGGAGTCACTTGTAGATAATAAAACGCTTGGTTTCGGTGGTAAAGATGAACTAATTTTATTTTATTATTTGGCTGCTTATATTCAATAAGCATGACTCGCACCCGACATTGGACTTTGAGTCAAAAAGTGGTGGGGGATTGTACCCGCGCCAGATATGTGTTTATAAGCCCCGGCAAAATGTCGCATATTCATTTTGCCGGCAGCTCAGTCGAAGGTAGTCGCTTAAATTTGCGAGTTAGAAAAGATTTTGAAGGCTTACATGAATGACAATTACATAGTTTAAATGCATAGTAGTTATAAGAATGTGTATCTTGACAACTAGATTTTTTTGTTTGTCAAGATACGACAAAAAATAAGAAATGTTTGTAAATAAATGTGTAAAAATGATCTCAAAGCGATCAAATTTGTAAAACATGTTAAGTTAGTATTTTTCCGAGGTCCCCCGTAACATAGCGCTCAGAAAGAGATAAGATTCACTATGCTACGAGGTTCCTGGATTTTTGTACACGCAAAAAAGGTAAAAAATATTGTTCAAAAATGGGTTTATATATATGTGAAAAACAGCTTTTTTAATATCTCCTCAGCGGTAGTATATCGAAAATAGTGTTTATTTGACTACCGCCGAGGGGATGAACAAGTAAAATACATACATTTGCAACATTTAAAAATTGATTTTTCCTAGTAATTTTTACATAGGAAAAATGTTGGACATCGATCCACGCGGCAGGTGAGCCGGCGACGCGGTATCGATGCCGTTCGTAGACAAAGTTTTTCAAGCGGCCGGGAACAAAATGGCCAGTGGCGGGGAGTGGTGATTTTGCCAGTGGCGTGGGGTAGGCACATTTTATAAATGTAAAACAGATTTTATAAAATTTGAATAATGTGATCAACTACGTCCGTTACACTCCCCCCGTTTAGCTATGCTGAACTAAGAAATAGGACGTTTGTTGGTACGGCGCAGTCCGCGGCGGCCAGTCCCTCTGGGATGGTGCTGGGCTGGTGGTGCTGTTGGGTTTGCATCGGTAGGTGGGGCCGGCAAGATTACAGCGAGCTTCACAGCGGGGCGGACGTAAATTCCGGTGCTCGTCTGGATCCTTGCGGTCCTCACTTGGCCGTCTGCAGCAGGGGTGGCATCAAGGACTCGACCGCGTGGCCAGCTGTTGCGGGGCATAGCGGGGTCCATGATGATCACGAGGTCATCCTTCTTGATGGGGATGAGTGGCTGTTGCCATTTTTGGCGAGCAGCCAGGGTGGGGAGATATTCGCGGAGCCACCGTCTCCAGAACATATCAGCGAGTTGTTGGCTGATACGCCACTGGCGACGGAGGCATACCTCCTCATCCTGCCTGTCGTATAGTGACAGATGAGGTCGGTTTCCGGCTCTTCCCAGTAAAAAGTGGTTGGGGGTGAGGGGCTCTTCGTCCCTGGGATCCACCGAGACGTGTGTGAGGGGGCGGTTGTTTACAGTCCACTCGGCCTCGGCAAACGCTGTCCTCAAGGTCTCTTCGCGTGGAGCTCGTTCCAGCAAGATGGCCTTCAGGGCGGTTTTTACAGAACGCACCAGGCGCTCCCAAGCTCCCCCCATATGAGGAGACATTGGAGGGATGAAGTTCCATTCGATCCCCTTTGTTGACAAATGATCCCTCATCCGGGTATCATTTTTGAGTGATTCGATGGCATCCTTCAGCTCGTTGTCAGCACCATGGAAGTTCGTACCATTGTCTGAGTACAGAGCTTTTGGTTGGCCTCGGCGCGCCGTCATGCGTTGTAAAGCCATGATGGCGGAGTCCGTGGTCAGTGAAGTTGTCAGCTCAAGGTGAATGGCACGAGTAGATAGACATGTGAAGATTGCACCATATCTTTTCTCCCGATGTCTGCATACGGTGACTTCCATCGGCCCAAAGTAATCTAGTCCACAGTTTGTGAATGGAGGAACATGGTGGGCTAGCCTTGATGGCGGCAAGGGCCCCATAAGTGGGGGGGCTGGCTTGCTCCTGCGCATCTTGCAGGTGGGGCAGTTGTGGGCGATCATCCGAATATTTTTTCGCAGTCGCAGCACAAGGTAGCTGCCTCGCACCTCAGCCATCGTTCTCTCCGTACTTGGGTGATCGGCTTCCTGGTGATGATGTCTCACCAGAAGTCGTGTATAGGCGTGATCACCATCTAATATGATCGGTGTCCGCACTGCTTGAGGCACTTTACTGAGGGCTTGTAATCTGGAATTCATCCTCAGTAGGCCGTCAGCTCCAAGGAAGGGGCTCAAGGCTTTGAGCCGGCTGTCACTTGGTAGTGGATCTCCTTTCTGGAGCGCATTTATGTCATGATAAAATGTCTCTTCTTGACATATTCTTGCCCATCGGGCCTCTGCTTCTTTGATTTCATCGCTTCTTAAATATTTATCAGGTTGTTCGTGATGTTTTCCACGACACCTTTTAATAAAACGGTGTATCCAGCAGGTAGTTCGAATAAGTCGACGCCATGAAGAGAATCTGTTGATTTCGGGCAGTGTCTCTGCCACAGTTGTTGTGATGCCAACGTATTGAGGCCTCACTTCTAGGGTGCCATCATCAGGCTGAGGCAGTTTGCACCGTTCGCGCGGCCATTCTGCCTCGTCTGAGGTCAGGAAGGCTGGTCCACTGAACCATCGTCCAGAGTGCGAGAGGTCAGGAGTGTTGACGTCTCGGGTGCCGATGTCTGCCGGGTTCAGTTTGGTAGGGACCCATCTCCAATCTACAATGCGGGTGAACTCGTCGATCTCGCCGAGTCTGTTGGCCACAAAGGCGGAGTATGTGCGTGGATCTGTGCGCAGCCAGCACAACACTGTTGTCGAGTCTGTCCAGAACACTGTTCGCGCAATGTTGCTGCGACATTCTTTCTTCAGGGTTGCTGCCAGTCTGGCCGCCATGAGCGCTGATTGTAGCTCAAGGCGGGGTATTGATAGAGGTTTCAGAGGAGCCACTTTGCACTTGCTGGCCAAAAAGGTGGCTGTGGTGTTCCCATCAATCTCCTCGGTATGGTAGGCGACCGCACAGCATGCCTGCTCTGAGGCATCACAGAAGAGGTGGAGGGTGACGAAGCTCTCTTTGTTTTGTAAGCAGCGCCGAGGTATGGCAACTTTGCAGTCTTGCAGAAGTCCCAGCCAGTCCATCCACCTTTCGTTGTGTTCAGGTGTGATGATGTCGTCCCATCCGATGTTGGATCGCCAGACAGCTTGTAGTAGTATCTTCGATCGGACTGTGAGGCAAGCGACGAAGCCCACAGGGTCGAAGATTTTCATAACAATGCTGAGCAGCTGGCGTTTGGTAGGCCTGCTGATCAGTTCAGGATCGGCAGCATCGCGAAATGCATATAAAAATCGATCTGTGACAGGATCCCACAGAAGTCCGAGGATTCTCTCGGTATCTGCTTCTCCGCTGTTTATGGTGATGGCAGACCTGGCTCGGTCTATAAGCGGGATAGTAGCCATCACTGAAGTGTCGTTAGAGGCCCAGTTTGTTAGGTGGAATCCTCCAGTTGACAGCACTTTGGCAACAGTAGTGATGAGTGCTGTCGCTTCAGTTTTAGTATCGACCGCATCCAAATAGTCATCCATATAAAACTTTGTTTGGATGGCGGCTGCGGCAGCAGGGAATAGTGCAGAATTCTCCTGGGCCACTTTGTTTCGCACGTACTGGGCGCTGCTTGGTGAACAGGTAGCGCCAAACATCATTGATGACATCATGTAAGTACGTGGTTCTTGTTGAGGTGTTGGTCTCCATAAAAACAATTGTGACTGTTGATCTTCACTTTTGATTTTCACTTGTAAAAACATCTCCTTGATGTCGGCGGCGAGAGCTATTTTTCCCTCACGAAACCGGAGTATGTTTCCTAACAATGAAGTCAGCAGGTCAGGCCCAGTCAGCAACTGATCATTGAGGGAGGTCCCTCGGCAGCGGCTGGCAGCATCAAACACCACACGGATCTTGTTTGGTTTGTTTTGGTTCACTACGGCAAAATGCGGTAGGTACCATTTGCGGGCAGAGGGTTTTTCTACCTCTCGATCCGTAAGTTCACGTGCGTGGCCTTGTGTTATAAGTCCGTTGATTTTAGCTGCATAGGCGGTTGCCAAGTCCTTTTCCTTCGATAATTTTCTCTCCAGAGACCACAGTCGTTTTAATGCACATTGCCGATTGTCAGGCAGTGTGATATTATTCTCCTTCCATAAAAGGCCGGTTTCCCATCGGCCAGATGTCAGTTGATGGGTTGTATCTTCCATCAGCTGATTTGCACGCACTATGTGTGCAGTTACACGAGAGGCGGACGTGATCCCCAATGAGTCAATCGCAAAATTGTGTTTGATGAGATCACTCATGAGGTCGTCTTTGTGGCTCTCCTCGCGCAGGGCCAGTGTTGTAGCCTCAGCTTCGTGTTCAGGGGCCCCTCCGCCATGGGTGATCCACCCCAACGCCGTCCGTGACAATATTCGCGTAGAGTCACGAACGTCGCGCACTTCCCTCGAGACAATAAGGTGTACATTGTCTTGCCCGATGAGAAGTGTGGGGGTGATGTAGCGGCCGTGGACCCTCTGTACAGGGAGGCTGAGCTGCTGGACGGTGTTGGCTTTGATGACGTACTCATCAGAGATTCCGGCGCCGCGTAGGGTGATTGGCACGCGGCGGGACGTTAAGTCTGTTGAGCACATGTTTTTTGCTCCGTGTAGTCGTAGCTCACGGGTAGGTCCGGTTGTGCCGATTTTCTGTGCTGTGGTGGCGTCAATAAGGGTGACAGTGGAGCCTTCGTCCAGAAGCGCAAAGGTTTTGATCTGCTGCTTGGGGCCCGACAATATGACCCCCACCACTTTTAACACGGCACTTTCGGTGTGGCGTCACATATTGTGAACGTCTGCCACTGTATTGTTATTTTCACGATAGTTCGGGTTGTGAAGAAGTCGGTGGTGGGGGTATCTGCACTCCCCCACTCCGCACCAGTCACTAACTTTGCAGTATTTGGTAAAATGTTTGCCATTGAGGCATACTCGGCACAATCCGGCACTTTTAACTGTCACAAAACGGGATTTTATGTCTTTCGCGGCGAAAGTGCGACATTCGCTAAGTTGGTGGCCATTTTGACCACACTGGACACACCCGGCGCGGTTGTCGAACTCGCGAACTTCACTGTAACTGTTTTGCACTTTTTCCCCGCTTCGATTATTTTCTCGATTATTACCAGACAAAATTTGGGGCATTCGATTATTACCATACAAAATTTGGGGCTTTCGATTAATTTTTGCGAACTGTTGTTTTTCACTAGAATTGTTGTTATAAACATTGTTTTCCCGCGATAAAAACCGTTCTGACGCGGCAGACGTGTTTAAACTGTTGTCACAAGTGTCACTTTTGTTCGAATTGTTTTTTCGCGAAAACTTTTCTGACGCGGCAGACGTATTTATGAAACTTTCACAGGTATCACGTTTTTTAGCACCGTTTTTGCGCGAAAACTGTTCCGTTGTCGCGAGCGTGTGTTCACGGCGTGGGCGGGACCTCGCGGGGTCAACCAAACCGGACTTTGGGATGGCGTTCGCGACGGTTTTCAGGAAGGCGGCAAACTGGCAAATGGTAGCGGAGGCCTCGTAGTGCCGCACTTCCATCAGCCACGCCAACCGCAAGGTGGGCGGCATCTTCCCCGCGATGTCACTGAGCAGCGCTGGATTCGTCAGATAGCCATCATTGTTGAGGGAGCGGAGTGATGCCACCAGGTTTTGAACAGTGCCAGAGAAATCTGCGATATCCTCCAGAGAGGCTTCAATTGTGAGGTGGGGTAGCTTCTTGACTTTGTCCAGCATCAGAGCAGCGAGTGAAGTAGTCCCTCCAAATCGCTGCTCCAGGACTGCCAGGATCTCCGGAACCTGAGCAGGGTCCATCAGAAGGGGGCCGACGGCTTCTCGGGCTTTCCCCTTGAGGGCCCGCTGTAGGCGGATCAAGTTTTCGCTGGAGGTCATCCGACATGTGGAGGTAGACTGGTTAAACTGTGCCCTCCAGGTGGGCCACTCCAGTGGATCTCCAGAGAATGGAGGCAGGTCCTTGGCCATTGATTGTCTGGCAATAAGGGCCGCCATTCGTGGATTGTCCTCGATTGTGGGACGGGGGCTGTCCTGAGCCCTTGAAGCTCTGATGGCTTCTGTCAGGGCGGAGGCCAGCTGAGCCATGGGACTGCCATCATGCTGAACCCAGGCTCTGGTATGTTGGGCCGTTTCATCCGCCGTAGGTTGGGGCGGGAATCTCGGCATGGAGCTGGTACTGGCTGTGGGCGGGCCATCTGGCCGTGCCGGCACGCCATACTCCTGTTCGCGCAGTGGTACGGGCGGCATATGTCCAGATGGTCCAGATGGTCCAGGTGGTCCAGGCTGTGTCCATGGCACGTCCCACTGCTCCAGCAGTCCGGCAGGTGATCCTGGCATCGGCGCTGGGTACCCCGGGTGGGGCAGAGGTACGGGCAGCACAGGGCCATGAGGTCCAGGCTGCACCAGTACTGGGCATCCCTGAATGGTCCAGGGTGCTGGTTGCCCAGGGCCTGCTGGCTCTTGCTGCGCATGTGATGCGTACCTCTGGTCCACCAGAGGTACAGGTCCAGCTGGCACTTCACGTACGGCTTGCCTCTGTTCTATCAGAGGGGCGGGCGGTACGGGGCCAGAGGGTCCAGGCTGCATCATGTTTGGCCACCCTGCATTGGGCCAGGTTGGCGAGGGCGGGGGACCGGCTGGCCTTGGCTGCGCCGCTGCTGTGTACCTCTGGTCCACCAGAGGCACCGGGCTCGGTTGGCCGGGCTGCACCCATCCAGGGCTGTACCCTTGGAAGCGCCAGGGTCCTCCTTGGGCAGGATACCCTTCCAGGAGTACGGGTCCAGATCGGGCAGGCGCTGCTGCTGCTGGTTCCTCGTACCTCTGGTCCACCAGAGGCACCGGGCTCGATTGGCCGGGCTGCGTCCATGCTGGTGGTGACCTCTCCGGGAGCTTCGAAGGTCCAGGAGGGGCAGGGGCTGCTGCTGTTGGAGCTGATTGAAGAGCTGCTTTGAGTCTCTCAATGTGCTCGGTTTGACTGCGAAGCTGTTGTCACAATGACTCCATCGCATCCTCTTGAGATATGGAGGGCGGTGAGTCATGATGTGCAGGTGGTGCCATGTCAGGAGTAGTGCTGGGCGTGGGCATGGGGGTTACGTCAGGCGTGACGTGAACCGCAGCCGTGGCCTGAGACCCAGCATCCAGGGCATCTGCAGATGGTGTTGAGGATCCATCGTCTTGGATCCGGCTCGACCGTAAAGTTGGAGACATCCTGGTTGAAGGCGTGTGAGAATCCGGCTCGGAGGACCACTTGTACTGGACGGGAGTCCGCACAAGACTGTAGATTTAGGCGCCGGGTCCAAACCGTGTCTTCAACCGTTGAAAATGCTCCTTTACGGCCGATGATGATGATTGTAGTTGATATTGATGATAAATCTGCCTCCCGCACCCAGTGCTTGGTGAATGTTGGGTACTGGGTGTGCTGTCGTCTCTGCTCGCTTCTGGTGTTGGCGGTTTTCCAGAGGAGGGCCGGCTGGTCTTGAAGAGGTAACACCAGAAGGTTTTGGAGCAGAAGACTCGGCGAGGTGAGGCAGATGTTGGGCAGGAGTCACTTGTAGATAATAAAACGCTTGGTTTCGGTGGTAAAGATGAACTAATTTTATTTTATTATTTGGCTGCTTATATTCAATAAGCATGACTCGCACCCGACATTGGGCTTTGAGTCAAAAAGTGGTGGGGGATTGTACCCGCGCCAGATATGTGTTTATAAGCCCCGGAAAAATGTCGCATATTCATTTTGCCGGCAGCTCAGTCGAAGGTAGTCGCTTAAATTTGCGAGTTAGAAAAGATTTTGAAGGCTTACATGAATGACAATTACATAGTTTAAATGCATAGTAGTTATAAGAATGTGTATCTTGACAACTAGATTTTTTGTTTGTCAAGATACGACAAAAAATAAGAAATGTTTGTAAATAAATGTGTAAAAATGATCTCAAAGCGATCAAATTTGTAAAACATGTTAAGTTAGTATTTTTCCGAGGTCCCCCGTAACATAGCGCTCAGAAAGAGATAAGATTCACTATGCTACGAGGTTCCTGGATTTTTGTACACGCAAAAAAGAAAAAAATATTTTTCAAAAATGGGTTTACATACATGTGAAAAACAGCTTTTTTAATATCTCCTCAGCGGTAGTATATCGAAAATAGTGTTTATTTGACTACCGCCGAGGGGATGAACAAGTAAAATACATACATTTGCAACATTTAAAAATTGATTTTTCCTAGTAATTTTTACATAGGAAAAATGTTGGACATCGATCCACGCGGCAGGTGAGCCGGCGACGCGGTATCGATGCCGTTCGTAGACAAAGTTTTTCAAGCGGCCGGGAACAAAATGGCCAGTGGCGGGGAGTGGTGATTTTGCCAGTGGCGTGGGGTAGGCACATTTTATAAATGTAAAACAGATTTTATAAAATTTGAATAATGTGATCAACTACGTCCGTTACACTTGATTTAGGCTAATTTAGGGCTGGGGAATCCGAATCTGTAAGAATTAGGTGGGGGTCGGCACTATTAACTGAGTTATAGGGTCTTGATTCGGATTCCCCAGTCCTAAATTAGTCTAAATCAAGTTCAATTTCGGTTATTCGAGTGACTCCCCTAAACCGAATTTATTCCTTATGTTGTGTGATGTGATGTGATGTGATGTGATGTGATGTGATGTGATGTGATGTGATGTGATGTGATGTGATGTGATGTGATGTGATGTGATGTGATGTGATGTGATGTGATGTGATGTGATGTGTTGTGTTGTGTTGTGTTGTGTTGTGTTGTGTTCTGTTGTGTTGTGTTGTGTTGTGTTGTGTTGTGTTGTGTTGTGTTGTGTTGTGTTATGTTATGTTGTGTTGTGTTGTGTTGTGTTGTGTTGTGTTGTGTAATCTATAAAACATGCAGTTTTATACTATACACACATCATATTATACATGGTGTCCGGAAACTCGTAGTACAAGCCGGAAACTGGAGAATGTATACCACACGGGGAACCCCAATAAACATAAAGTTTTTTGATTTGAGCATTTTTATAAAAATAAAAAAACCAAAAAAATATATTTTTCGGCTATTTCAGGGTTCAATTTTTTTCGTCATTATTTGTTTTACTTTTAAATTTTTAAATAGTTTTAATTAGTTGGGTACTTTTATCTTCAGTAATAATTTATAAGAATTTGATTAAAAAAAATCAACTTCTGACTCGATTTACTCGAAAACGAAAGCTCAAATCAAAAAAATTATACTACAAAATCGACTCCAAATGTGATGTAGATTCACCAGTTTCCCGCTTGTACTACGAGTTTCCGGACACCATGTATATTATAATGACGTGTACAACAAAATTATTGATTTAGATATAAAAATAAAGATTTCTCCAATAATTTGTACGACATTTTAAAACGTTTTTGACGTGAAATTGTGTTTAGATAATGTAAAATATGACCTTGAGCAAGTACGAAGTGTATTTCATATATATTTTGACCTTCGCAATTTCTATCATATCTCCTGATACCGCGAGTGATTACACTGACTTCTAACTAAAACAAGACCAACGGTGCGTGCTTTTTCCCTTCTCTGTTTCTAACTAACTAACTAACTAACCATCACGTCGTTTCCCCGCAGGGGTAGGCATTGAGCCAAATAACTCGGTCTTGGCATACACTCTTGCCTCATTCACATTCAATCATCGTCTCATACGTACTCTATTATTATTCTGACTTTTGACATGGGCCGATTCAAGTATGTGATTCACTTGATCGTGCCATGTCTTCCTCTGGCACCCCCGACTTCTTCTACCATTCACATACGCGTCATATATTCTCCTTACACACCTTACTTCGTTATTTCGCTCTACATGCCCAAACCATATATGCGTCATTTTCTTGATCTTACTCATTACGCTTGCATCAGACTCGCATTCTTTGCGGATCTTCACATTTATCAACGATCATATATGGTTTTATCATACATTCGCCTCAGGGATCTCATTTCTACATCATTCTGTAAAACCAAAGAGTATTGTAAAACCATCATCTCATTCTCAACCTGGATGGATTCCCCCCCCCCCATTATGTACATTGTACACAGAGGCTTTCTCTTCGCTCCAGTGATAAATTAAATTAAACAAGTTTTTTAATAATATTCATATAGTTTGAGAACATCAATGGAGATATTAGAACCAAGATAGTTAATCTATCGTAAGTATTATTATTTTTTCAAGTTCAAAATAATTAACATTTCAAAAGAAAAATCTCGTGTTCAAATTGTACCATATAAGCCGCCATGAAAAAATCAAGTTGGACAACTTGACGCAAAACTCTATACATAGACAAAATATGAAAATTTCATTGACATTGTAAAAGTAAATGGACTAAAATAAAAAGGCACGGAAAGGCTTATAAGTCGTGATTTTTAATGATAAAAAATATGTATTTATCATCGTTATTGTGTCCTTCACTTGTAATATTAAGAATATTACATTGAAAGCTGCATTTCCCAGTTAAAATCCAAAAGCAAAAATCTTTTGGCCTACTTTGTGATTATTACGTTGGTATCTCACATATATTATTGTTGAGTCTATGGTTTCGCGGCATCTGTCAAAAGCGTGAAATGTCAAATTCGAAATGGTTTCAATAACGTGAACAGGACTATTCTTCTATCATTTGCACAATTTGAATTGTGTGGTACTTGAACCAAATGTTACTTTTACACTTATGTCGACTGATAATACAATTCATTGTTCGCTAAAATGTATTTAGGCTAAATTTTGCGCCATTATTATTTTACAAACGATGTTAAGCGGTAGAGAAGCAAGATGAATAAACTATTGATTATTGAACCATTTTACGGAGGATCCCATAAGCAAATGATCGACGTTATAGAATCAGGTGAACGATTATTTTTAAACTATTGATTATTGAACCATTTTACGGAGGATCCCATAAGCAAATGATCGACGTTATAGAATCAGGTGAACGATTATTTTTAAACTATTGATTATTGAACCATTTTACGGAGGATCCCATAAGCAAATGATCGACGTTATAGAATCAGGTGAACGATTATTTTTAAACTATTGATTATTGAACCATTTTACGGAGGATCCCATAAGCAAATGATTGTGGTGAACGATTATTTTTTATCACTTTTTTAGGATCATGGAGTACTATTTCATACAACTTACCTACAAAATTGACCTTCCTATTGAAAACATAAATTAAGGCGCTGGGGACAATAAGAACATGATTAAAATTGTTTTTTTGAGTAAAATGTGTTCATCAAATATCCAATAATATTAAAAATACCTCCAACTTCTGACATTATTTCCCATGCATTCTGATGGCAACATAATAGGCTAGCGGCTTGAGTTGTGCGCCTTGGTTTTATTTCATACAATCTAATGGATTTTAAGTTAAATATATTATTTATTTTGAGTTAATAAATTATCGAAATCGAAATAAATATAAGTAACCCATATAAAAAAATATATTAAAGTGGCTATTTACCACTTTAATATCTATGATGGTTTAGAAATGGAATTATAATCTATGAGCGCCTCTAGCGACCAGAGTTGTTGACATTGCCAATATTTCATTGGAGTTGGATGTATTCTTAATATTATAGGGTATATGGGAATATTCACCTGTTCTAGTTGTGTTTAAACTTTTCCATGTGTAGAACTTCTATTACAGACATAATATTTGCACGACAGACACGGAACCAAAACAGCTTTTGTGCATTTAAGTTGTTATTGCATCCCGGTCCTCTATTGCAATATGAATCACACTTCCGGCGGGAAGAGTAGTTCTACCTTTTACGCCGGTCCTACTTGAATGACGAAAAAGGCTTTGCTGTCTGACAATTTTTAATTTTATATCATTCTCTTTGTAAGGGTCCCAGCTATATGTAAATGTTATATATAGATCCTTTTGATTAAATAGTGGTGCATACAAAGTATTTTATTTCGAGTCTTATCGCAAGCGTAGAAACATGACATCTTATCTTTAAACCAAAAAACTGATACTGGAAATACCTGTTTTAATTTTTAGCCATTTTGTACAAATACACTATAACCCGCCGCTTTCACATAAGTGGCGAATTAGTGATAAAATACTCCACATTTTTTATTATGTCTAGATTTGTATTTAATATAGATTTTTGAATATTTTAACAATATTGTTTCAGGTTTGAAACATGAAGACTATCAGCTGATTACAATGACAGCCAAAAAGTGGCCGTGGAGAGCGCGCTGCAGCTCCCTCTACCTGTCGCAGAACATCCCCAGCCTCCAAGACTTCAGAGCAGTGTTCTGTAGCTCGGTGTTGAATCTAGGAGAGCTTCTTGGTTTATGCCCCGAAATGATTAAACTTAAGAAAATCATCTACTTCCATGAAAACCAGTTGAATTATCCAGTAAAAGTGATAAAGGAGAGAGATTATCAGTACGGGTACAATCAGATTGTTTCTTGGTGAGTATTTCTGTAGAATTAGTTATGGGATATGCAGGTCATCCTGTGGTATACTTGTCACGCACAGTCCGTACACGTCGCTACTGGAATCACAAACCTGCGTCGCCACCAATCGTTGTCGAATTCTTGAAAAGTCAAAACTCACAACCAAACAGTTGCTGTAACTGTCATTTTTGACTGCGCGTCGGTGTTTGAAAACCTTTTGGCATTTTGTCTATTTATTAATTTGTTTGTACCTTCTGATTCCATTTCAAGATGGTGGTCGTTTTAACCCATTGGCCTCAAACGACGCATTCCTGGCGTGTGTACGGCGATGTGTCTTAAAATCTAACGACGCCGTCCCGGCGGGTCTGATGTCTGTCGGCTTAAAAACGAAAAAGGGATACATTATTGACATCTGTGTTTAAAATTTTAAATGCCAATCGCTCTGTAGATAATTAAGCATTTATTTCGTAGTAATTGGCAGGACTCCGTTGGTACAATTTTTTCCTGATATTTACGATTGAAATTTTGTTATATTTCAGCTTCATTGAATTTTTTCAAAATGGCGTGTGGTTCGGGAATTGACAAGCTTGTTCGTAAATCGCATGGTGGGCTGCTAACAAGAGCCTAAATGGCAAAAAATATATATTATGGAAATAAGTATGATTAATGTACAACTTTTCTAAATCCAATTTAAAAAAAAAAATGGTTTTTGAAAAAAAATAATTTTCATATCCTCGTTTAATCATATTATTTTTTTTTTTTTTACAATGCATATGTTTTTTACATACCTTGTTTCAATGTACAAGTAAATTAAAAAAGATTGTTTCGTTTGCATGTTTAGTTTAAAAGTTATGCAAGATTTAGTACACCACTGCACTTAAAAATTTTGGTACAAAATTAATTCGGATGTGAAGGACAATTTTTTAGCCAAACAATTCGGATGCCAATGGGTTAATGATTCAGTAAAGATTATTTTTACAAATTGTTTTCTTTATTTGGACTATCTTCTTCGCATTTTTTAATATTATGGTACCAACTTGCCTTCAGAAAGTGTTATAAGAGAATTGTCATTGAGAGAGTGACATTACTTTGAACAAATTGCATAATTCTTAATTTGAATTTTAAAAATGTTACATTAAATATATGGTTTATAATTAACGAGGTAGTTTTTTAAGTACTTACTTACAGCGCCCTTGAGGTGATTTTTCACAAAAACGGCGCTATATAAATTAGCCAAATATTATTATTATTACTTACAAATCCTACGATTTCAAAGGAAATTTCTGTTTTGAGTTATTAAATAATAAGATTAAATTAGAAACATACTTTTTGGAAGTGAGGTCTACTAGTTACAGAACTATGTATTATGTAGTTACATCACACAGTAATGTAATGTAGGTACATTAACGTCATGAGTGAGACTGTAGTCCGACTGGTCGCAGGATACTGACCTCACCCAGGAGATGATAAAATGTCGGCGAGATACTTGAATCATCCAGTATTGAATACTTGCGTATCCCTGTAGGAGAACTGTCTTAGATGCTCCAAATGTGGGGATTGAAGAATGGCTGTGCTGAAAACTTAGTATCTTGTACATTTTATTATTTAACCTTCTCATCTATCAGTACGTCTAGACTGCTATAACGTCATAGAGATAATCTGTTGGCATATATAATATTTATATTAAAAAGACAATGACAGAAAAAACAGTACATATAATAAAAATCCAGAAGAGTAATTGTCTTAGCGTAGCGAAGTCCCGTTTTGACTCGACCACTTTGCATTTTGTCTATCTGTAAATTTGTTTACGTGTTTTTTTATATGTAACGATGTTGCGACTGTTGCATGCTGTCAAGTCGGAGTTATCAGCATTACACAAAGTATACTATTCACAGAACTACTAGTAATAATAAGAATCATCTCAAAGGTGCTGTAATAACCTTTGGTCTTCCAATAAATCAATTTGTGGAACATTAGTCTCACACATTCTGGAATATGTATAATGATAACTCAACACACCTTGAAAAAGTGATGTAAAGTCGTTAAAAGCAATGATTAAAAAACCAACATATAAACCTAACCTACGTAACTTATTTAACCTAGTTTTTACCTCATCATTTTTCTATATCACTTTTTAAAGGTGTGTTGAATTGTCATTTTGATAAGTTATCCTGTCACCGTAGAAGTTAAATGTTTTTTTCTTTATTTCCAGCTTAGCAGCAGATATTGTTATTTTCAATTCCAAGTACAATATGACGTCCTTCTTGGAAAATATCAAGAAATTCATTAAGATCCAGCCCGATTACCGACCAAAAAATATATCCGATCAAATAGAAGGGAAAAGCATAGTTTTATATTTCCCCGTATGCTTTAATGTCATCGATGATTTGAGAGTTTTAGAAAAGCCCGGGGAAGTTTGTGATAAAAAGGTGTTGCACCTCGTCTGGGCGCATCGATGGGAATTTGATAAGAATCCATCTCTTTTTATGGATGCGTTATATTATCTCCAGGAACAAAATGTTGACTTCCAAGTAAGTTGTTCATACTCCCCAATAGCCGTGTTTCAACTAATGAAATAATTGAGTGTTTTGTGTGTATTTACTTTGTTCTACCTAAACTGTTCTCTGCGCTTCCAATTTTATATATATATTTTTATACTTAAAATAGAACATATTTATTTATTTTAATATCAACGGTATAAAATATACCATATACAGTAAATTATAAACAGTGACATCAGAAAATATACAATTAACAGAAACTCTAGATGGATATAAAAAGTTAGAGATACAAGTACACGCAAAACTTATAGGTAGACTAGGTTAGATTAGTATTGATTGAAATATATGATAGTATAGATACATGATATAATATATTACAATAGCTAAAATGTATGCATTTATATTCAGGTTTTGGTTGAAAGTAGTTAAGTGCCAATCAAGCTGTTGGTTCACCTTATTGACTATTTTTATTGACCCAAGTTTCCTTAGTTGCCCCAGGCAGTTCATTTTATATACATATTTATTTGAATTTTTACGTAAGTATGAGTAGACTTACATTTTATTGGCCATGATTTAAAAGATATGATATTAAAGATTTTTTGTACCTAGCTTCTGTGCAGTTAAACAGATCCGCTACATCTGCGTACCTATTACTAATTTCATGTAATCTAGGTACAAGCGAGTGTTCGAAATGTTCAGTCTTAGAATTGTTACAATTAAAGAGGATTTTAGAGCGAGTAGCTCTTATGGGTACATGAAATTCAATGAGGTTAATTAAATCAAGGCTGTCTACACTACCATTTACAATTTTGAACATAAATATTAAGTCGGATATAATTCTTCGATCTGAGAGTTTTAATAAATTTAATTTTTTCATTAAGTATTATAGTTTATACTTTCAATGAGAATACCGAGTTTAAAGTTAATGTGTCTTAGGAATTTGTGTTGAATTTTTTCTATTGAATCTGAATGTATTTTATAATGTGGGGACCAGATCGAGGAGTTATATTCGACTTGACTTTGAACTAAAGATGTATACAAAATTTTCAAGGTTGAAATATTTCTGAAGCCTCTGGAGTTTCGAAGAATGAATCCAAGCATTTTCATTCCCTTATTGTTAATTGAGTTTATGTGAGATATAAAGTTTAATTTAGAGTCGAAAATGATGCCCAGGTCATTAATTTCTTCAACAAAGATAAGGGTTGAGTTATTAAGTTCATATGAATAAATAATTGGTTGACTTATTTTGTAAAATCTTATTGAATGGCACTTATTTATATTCAGATATAGTTTATTTAGAGTGCACCAATTAATTAACCTGTTTAAATTATTTTGTAGACTGATACAATCTTCTACGGTTTTTACTTTTTTAAATATTTTTAAATCGTCTGCAAAAAGTAATACATTTATATCGTTATCAAATATATTAACAATATCGTTTATAAACAGTAAAAACAATATTGGGCCTAAATGAGACCCCTGCGGTACACCACTTGTAGCTATAAATTGGTTGGAAAGGAATGAATTGATTTTTACTAGTAGAACTCTATCAGTTAGATAGCTTGCGAACCAGTCTAAAAGTTTTCCATCGATACCGAGCTTACATAGTTATATGAGGCGTGTTAAAATAAATTCAGCATTTTCCACTTGTTTTTTTTGTTGTTTTTTTAGTACTTTTTCCACACTATAATATTTGTTGATAAGTGTTTCCATAAGTTACACTCTGTTTATATTTTATTGTGATTCATTTGTAAATTTTTGAGTTATTTTCAATGAATAGATGGAGATTGCTGCTTTTGTTGTGTAAGATTGGATTCTGCCAGTTTTGTCGCAAACACATGCGGATTTTGCCGGTATTGTTAGGAACTGAAAATGCCCTTTTTCTAGGTTACAGTATGCGGTTCACTTTTTGTATGGGGCTGCCATGTTGAATATTACACACTGTTCAAGCCAACATTTTAACCCAATCTTTATATGAATTACTAGATTAATCCTTATTAAATCTAGAGGGCCGAGATGTACCCTAGTATTAACCTGCCCTGTTCATGCGATCTACACCGCACTGAACGCTCTCATACAGACAGTAAGCGCGTCGGTCCACCGACGACGTAGCGCTGATGAGCTGGACGGATGGTCCTCACACGCAATGCTAAGTGACGTGTGCGCGGCTGACTGTCAGCATTGCTTTCTCTCTTGCTCTACATTCATTCAACTTCATATTATCGTACGCTTCAAGGTACTATTTCCAGACAATTAAACAACTTACTACTAAACTGTATTGATTTTACAACAAAATTTTGATTTGTCTGTTTATAGGTCAGTATATTAGGAGAGTCTTTCTCAGAGGTACCAGGAGAATTTGACGTAGCGAAGATCAAGTTGGCAAAAAACCTTAAGAACTTTGGATTTGTCAAGACTCAGGAAGAGTATTACAAAATATTGCTGGATGCAGATGTTACAGTTTCTACCGCTGACCATGAATTCTTTGGAGTGGCCATGTAAGTACAAATATATTATATGTAATGGTTTTGTAAAAGATAATGCACAAATTTACTTAAACTCCTAACTCCCCTAAAAATTATAGGGAAATAAGACAACCTTCGAAAAATGTAGTCATTTCTCTTTGAGAAATTTATGCAACACATAATTTATACTCTAGTTACAATTGTTTTATCATTAAGTTGGGTGTCGTCAAGTAACGTTTGTATCATCTCCTCTAGAAAAATTTATGTGCAAAAAGATATTAAAGGAAAATAGCCTTTTGTAACTGGCGCCAAAACTATAAATCTGTTACTTATATATAAATGTAACAAATTTAGTGCAGATAGTGACGTAACGCCCCGAGAGGCCCAACCCAGTAGCGAAAAAAATGAAATATGACACAGAAAGAAATATTTAACATTTTTATGTAAGCAGAAAATGTTGCTTGTGCAATGATGTAGGACTTAGCTGGCAGTGGTTTGAACTCGCACGCCTAGGTGGGAATCCAACGCATTTGTCCCCTCGTTTACTAGCCGGTTAAGCTGTTATGTTTTATGTTCCCTTTTAAACGATACTAAATTCTTTCCGTTTTTTAATTAATTTTCAACTAAATATAATACTCACTCACTGAAAAATAAAAATTGAGAGCATTTGTTATTTTGCTCTTTGACCTAGAAAATTTTTCATCTGCGGCGCTTTTCCCGTGTGTTTGTAAATGTAATAATTCATTTTCCCTTTACCCACATCACATTTCTAACCCATTTTAGGACTCCTGGAAAAAATTTCTTCTATTTTATTCTGAGTACTTCCTTGTTCCTTCCCTGTAAGCTCTATAAAAAATTTCATTTGCCTCCCCTAGCTTGGAAGCTGGTGACGGCCCTGATTTGTTTTTATTTTGAGGGATTTTCATTCAATGCTATATTCCCCCTTGCCTCATATTCATTTATGGTACATACAAGAATACCGCTAGATTCAATGAATCCTTAAATCATCTCCTGTTAAGTTGTTTTTATAATTCATTAATTAATTTAATTTCTAGGCTGGAAGGCGTACGTTGTGGCTGCGTCCCACTGGCCCCCAACAAACTGGTCTACCCGGAACTGTACCCGCTGAATTGCCTTTACAACTCCAGAGAACATCTCTTCCAAATGCTCAAAAACTGGTGTAAACATCCCGATGTGTTTATGGAGTTCAGATCTAAATTCGACATAATGGAGTGCACTAGTAAATTTGACGCTCGAGTTCTTTTACCACAATTTCTGTCAGTCATTCAATCGAATCATTAACTTTTTTGGTCGCGACACGCATACATGTATGTGCGAATAAACATTGCCTTCAAAACGCTGAAGGCACGGTTTTCGTACGTAAAGATGCACACACGTGTATGATTTCAGGTGTAGTCACAGGGCCTAAAGGAATCTGAATTGTGTGAATGTGGAAATATTCAATTTATCTCCATGGCACATCTGTGCAGAACCAATTGTCACCCTCATGGTGACGTTTTGTAAAAAGGTTCGACTCAGGGTAGATGGTCTCGGGTTTGATACCTAACAATCTTAATTAAACAGGAATTTTCTATGCCAAAACGACAGAACATGAACACACCGCTTATGGCGTTCTGATAGTGTAACACGTTTCGATGAGATATTAGTAAACAATAGAGACTCTAATTGTATAGCTCTATGTTCAAAGTTTTTTTTAAAAGCATATTATGTATTTAAATGCATAAACGATATGTAAAAATATATCAAGATTTCAGTATGGGACATTGATTTTTCCCATAATACGTGTGTACGCAACATGGGAAGAAACTTGAGGAGGCCTTCTTTAAACATTCTATCAGGTGTAACTGAAAAAAATAATGCTAGCTACGAACATTGAACAAAAATTGAAATAAAAGTATTGTTATTATTTATACAAATATGTTTATAAATATTTTATAGTTACAAAAAAAATATTACAAATTTTAAGTCACAGATATTATTTTTATTAGGTTACAATTTTTTTCTTTACTTTCAAAGTTTAAAAATGTGTATGAAATTGAAATACACATTTATTTAAAGCTATTACAGATCTAAAATAGTTTATGTCAAATGATATTTTGAGATTTCTTGCCAATTGAACTTAAAAATCCAAGTCTACCTATTCAATAATAATTTAAACATAGATAGCCCTGAAAAGAGTTTTCAATAATTACTTTTTCTGCTAGTAAACACAAGTAGAATTAAATTTTTTGGCAGGGATATTTATTTTATGTATCCTCTAAGCTCTCGTCTATAAATATTTTCCAAGTTGTAATCCAAATTTCATAACAATTTTATGAGTGTATTCATTTCCAGGATGCAATATCACTTTAGGAAAGCGTTTCTGAAAAATTCAATATTTTATTTTAAATGTTTTCCCCGTATTTTAACTGCTTAGCATCCTGAATGACGTTATAAAATCTTTTATTTTGAATGTCGCCTTTTTATTATTTAAATAAAAAATCAAACAAATAATACATATGTGCAAAATGGTCGGTACATAATCAAAACGTCACTTTTTTGTTTTCCAGTCTTATTGTAAGATTTTTGTCTCAAAACATCAAATTCTTGATTCAAGAATATATACCCAGTCTTATTGTAAGTTATTTTTTATCATAGGTTTTTGTCACAAACAACACAATTTTCATGATAGAATGTATAACCAGTCTTATTTAAAAAAAAAAATTAGCATAGGTTTTTGTCACAAACATCACAATTTGTATGCAAGAATGTATACCCAGTCTTATTAATAGTTATTTATTGTCATAGGTTTTTCTCTCATTACATATGTTGAATACATATGTTGTACATATTATATTATATTTTAAACAAAAATAAATATTTTCATGGATAATACAGGAAATGTTTTATTATAATAATAATAATAATAAGTGTTTTACATAATTTAGTAGTATGGATAGTATAAAGTAATTATTACTATATTAAATAGTGTTTTTTCTGAAAGAATTATAAATTTATTACATGGTGTTTTTTGTTCAGTTGAGTGGTTTCGGTTTCAGTCTGTATTTGATGTCAGTATATTATCTATTTCTGATCTCCCTATGTTTTGTATCCAGCTTTTTATTTGAGGTTTAAATGTTAACATATTGTGTGAGTTTTGAATGAGAGTGGGATTTTATTGTAGAGTTTAGTACCATAGTATTGGAAGCTTTTTTGCCCAAATGTTGTATTTGTAGTTGCTTGTTGAACATGTTTTTGACTCTGAGATTTAGTTTTTCTAATGTACGTGTTAGTTGTTATTTCTTGTGTTTTATTTTAATGAATGTAAAGGAGAATTGTTTTAGAATAGAGTTTTGTAAGTGACATGTTGTTAAGTTTGTTGAATATTTTGTCAGTGCTAGTTCTTACAGAGACTTTCAGAATAATTTTCATCATGGCCTTTTAGGTTTTAATGAGTGATTTTTGGATATTGTCATTTACACTGCCCTATCCGATAATACAGCGTATTATACATACTTGATTCACGGCGTTTGGAAACCCTTGTGATTTCAGACAGAATCCACCGTGTCTCGTGTAAGACGCTCCGCTTTTTCCGATGATTGGTCGTGTTATTTTTATTTGTGATCCCTGAAAATAATTTCCAGTATTTTTTTTAAACAATTTTAGCGATATCATTGTTGAAACACTTAGATTAATATTTTTAAAAATAAAATAAAAATTGTGATTTGTGAAAAAACGTGATTTTGCAAACAAAACAATAATAACGAACTACATCATTGAGCTATCAGTATATAAAATTTAGGAGATTAATGAACAAATGGATTTGCACTTTTTACCATTACTATACTAGTTTAGAATTAGTATACATGTCGTACAAGATAAACTTCAACCCTTTGGGCAAATGTCATTAACTTTTTCTGTTTTAAAAACGGATTTATTTAGATGATAAAAATTTACTGTCATGTCATCTGTTTATTTGCCTCTTACATAATACATAAAAATTTGCACTGACGGATCGGGGCTGTAAATTCAACTATTGTTTGATTCTTGCTGCACTCGTCTACGTCATGCATTGCACGCTTCACAGAATAAGGGCAGTGCTAATCTGTGGTTTATGGTTGGGACTATTTGTACATATATATATATTTACATAAAATAATACAAACTACAATCTAAATAAATAAAAAGTGCATGTATTTTTAATATGTATTTTTTAATTGCAATTTTACTTCACAAATAGCGTCAGGATCAGGCAGATGATTGGCAGTGTCGAATTGCAGCCCAGGCTGGTCACTGTATACTTCTAATACCCTTCCAGATTGGGAATGAAGAAATCTGTTTAAAATGTATTATTAATTATTACTACGCATATGTATACATGGTGTCTGAAAACAGGTAATATGTACCTACAAGCGATAAAATGATGAATCTACATCACAGGGAGAACCAAAAAAAATTCCATCTGAGCTTTTATGGCCTACGTAGATGAGGGTTAAGGCTCTCGACTAGCCAACCGAAGTTCGCGGGTTCAAATCCCGGCGTGCACAAGATTTTATTTGATTAATTTATGTTTTTCACATTTTATTCATTTAAAATAATATATAGTATACTTGCGGCACGTTCCAGAGTGGAAGATACTCTCAATATCGTCCTGGTGTAAGACCACCATTCAGAGTTGAAACTTTGCTAGAAATGGCTTTAGCCATGATTGGTATAGCCAGGTACTCTCCCACCTGCCTCTTGCCCATCTCCTTTCCCTCCACACTACCTTCAGCCTCACAACATACCCCAGTGAGACTCTTGTGCGGTGTTCACATAAAAAATAAAAAAATTGGCAACTAAAAGGTTAAAAATAAATATTGGAGCCGGTCTAAGCATTGACGCATTTTAAAAGAGATAAAAAAGCTGATATTGACCTCCGAGTGCCTGACTTTTTTAAAATTAGACCCAAAAAATTCCAACTTTTAACTGGATTGACTTTAAAATTGACTAAATGTGTTGTTGAGAAACCAGTTTCCTGCTTGTACTATGAGTATCCAACATCGGACACCGTGTATATATATATCATTTATGTACAAAAATTAGATAAGCAGGGTCATCAATATTTTTAATATATGTACATAATTATGTATTTTAACAAAGTTACCGTGAGGCAAATGAAAGTTCCTGTTCCACACCTTTTGTCAGACTAAAATTAGAATTGTAACCATTGCCGGGCATTGAAGGTATAACTTCAGACAGAAGTTTTGGTATTCTGAAGTCAAATAGAGTTCCGCCTACTGGAAGTTTCTCCCCTGCAATATTGAAATACTTATTCATTAAACAAATGTTAATATGTAATGTAATTGTTAAAATATAACAACTAATTAATAATCAGTATTGTAACCTGTTGGTATTTGATCGTCGGTCACTGGAGTGTACTTATCTGCATTGATTGTGGCAAAGTGATTATATAACTCACATGCTCCAGCATTCTTGAAAAGAAAAAAAAGTTATTACATCATTTCATTGTAATATTATTACGGTTGTCAAATAATATTTTACCATCGAGGTTGATGTTCATTACCTAGACCATACTATATTTTACTGTTGTTTATATTGTAAAATATAATTATTATTTATTTATTAATTTAAACTCCCAGATTGGCTTTTACATGACACACATTTTACATCATTTACTGAATAAAACAGTGCCAACAGAAGATTTTTTATTTTTAAAACAACAACAAAAACTAACAATATATGAATCAAGTATGTTCGTATATGCATACAGTTATTAAGATGTGTGTTAAAAACAAATAAAACTAAAAAGTAGTATGCGATGTACTCGTAGGAAGGTATAGAGACAATATTTTTTAAAAAGAGAAGAAATAATACAAGTTAATAACTAGTAAATAGGTCTGAAATTAGTTGCCTTTTGAAACTCACAAAATTATGTATGTAACAAAACCATGTATGTAACAAAAAAAAAAAAAATTTAAATAAAAAAAAATAAATAAATATTAACACCAAACAGTGTTTGTTTGCGCAGTGATGAATTCTTGGAATTGGTGAATAAATAGAGTACCTCTAATTGTAATTCAACTAACCATCTAATTGAATTCAACCATTCATTTGACATAAATACTGGTTTTAAAATTTTACACACTAATGTTAGTGGTTTTCAGTTAGACCTTTTAGAAATATTAGAAATTAGGAAAAATGTCAACAGAAATTTAAATATTATTAATAATCAAACTAATTTTTTGAATAACCCTGTCTTAAACATATTTCCACTGTAATTTTTGTCTTTGATGTTCTAAGCACCTCCCCTTTCCACCTCTCTTCCCTCCCCTAAACCCCCCCCCCCCCTATTTCCTTTTCTACCCACACCTGTCTCTATATACTTGACAATTTAGTTTTTAGTACATTACTTGTCCTGATGAAGAGAACATCGTTCTCGAAACATGTTGACTTTATATAAAAAATAAAGATTATCGTGGTCAAAACAAAGTGTTTTAATTATTTTATTAATAAATAGAGTAGTTAGTATTGAGGTTATTGTTACATTTAAAAGTGTCTTTGCTTCGAGTTTGTCTGGCAGGTACATTCATAGAAATGAATGCAAATATGTAATACCCATTCATAACTACAAAATAATATTTAATCATTGAAGACAATATTAACCTATTCTCAAACGAAAATTTGAAACGGAAAAATCAGGAAAAGATACGGTCGCATCTAGGAATTGAACCCGACCTTAGCCTTGCCGGGGCACTGCTCTACCACTGAGCCAATCCAACCCTATTTCCTTCAGTCATATATAACTCTAACTTCCGAAGATTCTTAATGCATATTTTTATTGACTGCTATCTTTATGTATGATAGCAAGATTCTTCCCGAACTAAATGCAATCTAGATAGTGTCTTTGATAAATTTTTTTTTTTTTTTTTTTTTATGTGACACCTCACAAGAGTGTCCCTGCCCGTGCAGTGCACAGACAGGGGAACTATGTCACCACCCGATTGGGCGGCGTTGTGAGGCGGAACAAGGCAGGGGCTGTAGGAAGGGACTTGTTAATGCGGGCCTTGAAGAGGCTCGGATTATAGGAGGGAGGAAAAACAGACGCCGGTAGCCCGTTCCACATACGAGCCGACTTACACAAAAACGAGTCGTAAAAACGGCCCGTTCTCATGAAGCCAACGTCAACCGTGAACGGGTGTTCAGCTCGTGTCCGTCGAGTATCGCGCACGTGCACCGGTGCATCAGGAATCAATGCTGCTGGCTCCTTGGAGCAGGCTCCATTGAAATACCTGTAGAACAGACACAGCATGCCTACATTGCGTCTATGCATCAGAGAAGGCAATCGGTCTGTTAACAACGGATTGTCAATCAGACGGATCGCTCTCCTTTGCACAGACTCAAGCAGGTTTATCAAGTATTTTGGGGCACCAGCCCAAAGGTGGCTCCCAAATTCAATAGTTGGGCGGACTTGAGACTTGTACAGGGTCAGCAGCTGGTCACTGTTGAAGAATCTCCTAGCCCTGTACAAGACGCCCAACTTTTTGGAGGCCTGATTTACTCGGGCTTCTATGGATCCCCGATACTTGAGCTGGTCTGATATAGTAACTCCAAGCATTTCAATGGAGTCTTTATTGGGGAGAGTGCTCCCATCAAATTGCACCAGACAGTCATTGATCTCCCTCTTTGCCGAAATCAGACACGCTTGGGTTTTTGAGACGTTGAAACTGACCAAGTTGGCCTTACCCCAGGCACGAACCATCTCTAGGTGGTGGTCGATTTTTCGCTTCAAAACTTCCCGAGCTGTTCGGACATCATAGGTGGAAGGGGGCCTGTCAAAAAGATAACCCTCGTGAACGGTGCTGTCATCAGCGTAGCAGTGAATTGGTGCACATTCAACGAGATCGTTGATGTGCAATAAAAACAGCGTCGGAGACAGCACAGATCCTTGTGGCACCCCCGCATTGATTTGGTGCGGTGAGGAAGAAGAGCCGTCAACCACGGTTTGAATTGTTCTTCCCCTCAGAAAGTCCGCAATCCAACTATGCAGGGTTGGGTGGATCCCATACGATGGTAATTTCCCGATAAGCGCCCGGTGCCAGACTCTGTCAAAGGCTTTGGAGATATCTAACCCAACGGTTTGGGTTTCACCAAAACGTTCCATGTACCGCCCCCAAATATGCGTTACATATCCGAGTAGATCGCCACACGATCGGTTTCGACGAAATCCATATTGCCGATCGCTTAGGATATTGTTATTCTCGAGATATGTGAGCAATTTGTTGTTAACCACCCTTTCTAATACCTTCGAGAGTATGGAAGTGATGGCTATGGGGCGGTAGTTAGAAGGGTCGGAACGGTCCCCCTTTTTTGGGATTGGGTGGACGATTGCCTTTTTCCAAAGATCTGGCACCTTTCCACCTTTGAGAGAGAGCCTAAATAATTTCGCGAGCACTGGAGTCATTTCTGCAGAACACCTCTTGAGGACCAAGGCAGGTATTCCGTCCGGCCCACTGGCTTTGTCGACTTTCAGCTCGTTCAAGACTCGGAGAACCTCTCTGTTCCGGATCTTCGGTTCCTCCATTTGAAAACCGCAGTGCGGAATGGAAGGGGGAGTCTCTCCGTTATCTTGAAGAGTTGAGTTTTCCGCGAAAATTTTGCCTAATAATTCAGCTTTCTCGCGGGCCGAGTTAGCCAGCCGACCATCAGGCTTGGTCAGAGGTGGGAAAGTGGTTCTGCAGAAATTTCTTCCGATCGAGCTAGCGAGTGACCAGAAAGCACGGCTACCAGTGGGGCAGTCAGCCAGCTTTTTCGCAATTCTCTGGTCGTGATCGCTCTTAGCTCTATTTAGAACTCTCTTACAATCCCTTGCCCGTTTTCGGTATTCCGAAAGGTTATTCATGGAGCTAATCTTCCGGAGTGCATTAAAAGCCGTATTTTTGAGTCTGACAGCTTCAGCACAGCGATGGTCAAACCACGGTTTTGTGCCCGCTCCAGAGGATTTGACGGAGAAGGGAATGTAGCAATCCATTGCTGATGTGATTACTTCTTCTACCTCGCGTGCACAAATTGATGGGTCCTCGGAGCTAAAGCATACAGTACTCCAAGGAAAGGCGCCGAAGAAAGACCGCATGCCGTCCCATTTTGCTGCCCTGTAGTGCCATACCTTCCTATATAATATACCCTATTTTTATTTTAATGTGCGACATGTATTGACTTTTCTAAGTCTAGGATGAATATTTTTTATTTTTGTAATAACTTAATGAGTATTAAGTTATTAGTTATTAATTAGACAATATTGGCGAGTCTCAAACGAAAATTTGAAACCGAAAAAGACACGGTCGCATCTAGGAATTGAACCCAGGACCTTAGCTTTAATGATTAAATATTACAATTTGAGGTTTTACTCATTAAGTTATTCTTAAAATTAAATAATGTATATTATTGCAGTTGGCCGCCAAGTTCTCTAGTCCGTAATCTAAATTGTGCCTAATGTTTCATTTCTATTTTTGTAATGGAATTATGTTTTTCAGGAATCTTTCACAATCTAATAGCTAGTGATATATTAATGTCTAAATTAAAAGATAATCTTACATGGCCAGCGAGGTTGAAATATATGTTATTCGAAATGTTTACTGGAGTGGGTTCGGTGGCAGTGGATTTCATTTGAATTATGATAGTATTATCTGCAGTAACCGTGTAAGTTATCTGGGTTAACAGACTTCCTGGGTAGCCCTCCTCTCCCTCAGGGGACAAATAGCTAAGGGTCACTCTCTTATCTTCTACGTGCCATTCCCAATTAACTTTATCGAAACCATGTTTACCGCCATTGTAATGATGATCCTTTTGGTTTGAACTCAAAACATAAATTTTACTTCTGATTGCAAAGAAACTATCCTCAATGACATTGACTACGCGACCAATGGTAGATCCAAAAGAGTATTGATGATTTTTGGTATAACCTTCAATCTCATTGAACCCCAAGACAATGTCGACTGTTTGCCCGTGCCTGTCAGGGGCTTCAATGCTTGTTATTGTTGCTCCGTATGTAATCAATTGCACTACTAATTTGTTTTTAGTAATCCAAGTGAACCTCTTTGTAGGGACTATAATAGCAACCCGAGAAGGATCACTATAGCCAAAAAAATCCTCAGTCAGTTGTACGTCTTCATCTAAAGTGTTGATACTTTTAATGCAAAGATTAGAGAGATCCTCATTTTCTTCTTCTTCGTCATCTTTATCTCCATCTTCCTTTGACAAATTTATTGTATCCTCATCTTGCCCATTTATTGAATTGTTTGATGCATTGTCTCCGTTTTTTTTACTGTAGTTCATTTTTAATGAATTAAACTAAAAATTTGGGGTTCATTTGACGATTTTTTAAAGAAGATACTCAATTACATTTGGCCAAAACGATCATTATTTTTGTTCATGTCGAAAAGTTTTTTTTTTATAAAATGTCAACATTGACATTTTATTTATTTCGTTGGCATAGTGAACACCATGTGAACTTGAAGAATTTTAATTTTGGTGAACTGAAGACAATAAATTAAAACTACTGTTGAAGAAGGTACTGGTACTGGGGCCGGCAGCGAGTCGAGGAAAATACTAAAATACCTCCAACTTCTGACATTTTCCAGATATTCTGATGGCAGTATGTTACACTAGCGCCTCCAGCGGCACGAGTTGTGAGGCTTTGTTTACTTTCATACATTTTATGCATGATATGCCTGTGCCATGCTATACTAGTGCCTCTAGCGGCCAGAGTTGCCAGCCAATACAAGTAAATCCTGCCGAAATTTTACTGGAGTTGGACGTATTATTAATATTCTGGGATATTTGATCGAGGCTACCCAAATTAACAATTATTAGATTACTAACAGGTGCAATGGATAAGTGCGCAGTACATGATCATTCTTAAAATTGGGGATTTTTACTTCATAGAGCAATATCATAGTTTTTTTTTGATATTTCACAAATGTGATATACAACTTTTCGTATAGCGTTACCTCTCTAGTGTATTTTATTTAGTCATTGAGCGTTACAGGATCCAGGCTAAAAGGCATAATATATGTACACCGTAACGTTCGCTGAAGATGGAGGAAGTACACGGCATAATAACCGAAAAATTAATCATGATAATGCTTTTGGCTGTGACAATCCAAATCGTATGAATTAATGACCTTATTTACCAGTCCATAGGAAACATATTTTAGAAAATTTACTTATTTTGCCAATTACATTTACTTGTATAAATAAGTCAATTTTTATAAACTTCCAATACTCATTGAAATTATACCTAGCTTTAAGTAGCCATTATCCTAAAACAACAAAAAGCACAGTTCGTTAGCTGTCTTAACGTTGTATAGAGCAATAGTTGCGTTTATATTCTCATCTGAAATTTTTTCGAATATTATATTTTAGATTGCTTGCAGCACTGACAGACACCTCGCACGCACCTAGCTATAGTATGGCAATACCAAATAGCAATACTTTTGTGTCAAATTTCGCCGGGCGGCCGTCTGCATTATAACAGGCTCGCCCAGATCTAGTTTTGGTTTTAGCGCCATCTCAGGAAATTATCGACTCGAGTTCGCTGTGCTAACGTGAATCAAAGTGGTCACCATGAATCTCACCCATACTTGTTTATTTGTAAGTGTCTTTATTCATAAATCTCCAGCCAAAACTCCAAATCCGGCCCACACAGGCCATTATTTTACGTGTCTGTAGTCTGTCGCACATTCATTCTACTAATTTGTTTATTATCCTACGCACATTTTTAAAAATAAAATTGTTGTTCGTGTAGGATGTGTTTAATTTTTTTGACTTAAAATTGTGTCATATAAAATTAAAATCACAAGCCAATAATGTATCTCTTCTAAATTATTATGTTATGTTACAAAAACAGTTTAGATATATATATTTT